>JAWDJE010000002.1:146117500-146442500 GCA_035047345.1 Bradypodion ventrale
CTGGCCTAGACATGGAAGAAGAAGAAGAGCAGGTGGTGGCCGTGGCCAGGAGGGCTTTTGCTCAACTTCGAGTAATCCACCAGTTGCGCCCGTTCCTGGACCGGGACTCCTTACTCATGGTCACTCATGCTCTGGTCACCTCCAGAATAGATTACTGTAATGCGCTCTACATGGGGCTGCCCTTGACGACCATTCGGAGGCTACAGCTGGTTCAGAATGCAGCTGCCCGGGTGGTGATGGGGTGTGGATGTTCTGCTTGCACCTCCCCACTACTCCGGGAGCAGCACTGGTTGCCAGTTTGCCTCCGGGTGCAATTCAAGGTGCTGGTTTTGACCTTCAAAGCCCTCTATGGCAGTGGGCCAGGATACCTGAGAGACCGCATCGCCCCAAGAGTATCTGGCCGTCCAACCAGAGCGGACCGGAGGGGCTCCCTAGTTGTGCCTTCAGCTAGAGGGGTTTGCCTCTCTGGCACGCGAAAAGGGCCTTCTCTGTGTCCGCACCAGCCCTCTGGAACCTCCTGCCAACGGAATTGAGGTTACAGACTGAATTGCTGCAGTTCAGGAAAGGGAATGGGAATACGGCCCCAGCCTGCTGGCTTATCTCCAGCTAGATGCAGACGAAAGATATGTTCTAGTCAAAAGGGACTTTATACATTCCATTTTTTATGAAACAGGAACTTGAGAGAATATTTATCTCTGTCTAATCAGAGAAATCAACTTATTCAGAGCTGCAATTTGTCTTGTAACATGGAGTCATGCTTCAATTCTAGACAGAGGTCAATGTAATGGTTCACTTAGAAATTATATCTGGCCACATTTAGCACATTAATTTTCTCCCCAAATTGTTCATTGCTTAACCCCTTTATTCCGTCTCCATTTGTGCACGTTAAGCCCTATGGATTTTTGTCAATAATGACTGCTGCTGATGTAAAAATCAATGGGAATGACAAGTAGGAAACCAACATTTAGCAGAAGCTAAATAGGTTGTCTCAGATTCAGTTCATGATGTTTCCATTTAAAGAAGGCAGCCAGATAACTGGGGTGGGAAATACAGTAATACCCCACATAACGTTATTCCTTGGTTCCACAAGCTTTAACGTTATGTGGTTTTTAACACTGTGTGATACAGTACTGTACATGTAAAGTACTGTATTGCACAACTATATATGTACTTCCCACTGGCTGGATGGTCCGGGGAGGGAGTCCGCTGGTGGCAGCAGCAATTTTGAGGCCGCCAAAGCTGCCGCCAATTGACTCTCTCCCCGGCCAGTCCAGCCGGTGGGAAGTGGGAGCAGCTGCTGCCGCGGACCCTGCCACCGATGGACTCCTACCCAGCCTGTCCAGATGGATGGGCCAGGGAAGGAGTCCATTGGTGGCAGCATTGGTGATGGCAATTTTGAGGCAACCAACGCTGCCGTCGCAGCTGCTCCCACTTCCCACAGGCTGGACGGACCACGGAGGAAGTCCACCAGTGGAGGTGTTGGCAGCCTCAAAATCGCCACTGCGAATGCCGCCACCGACAGACTCCCTTCCCAGACAGTCCAGACGGTGGGAAGTGGGAGCAGCTGCTGCTGAGGACCCTGTCACCGATGGACTCCTTCTACTTTAGAAGGAGGGAGGAGATCAGCTCATCCCCTCCTTCTGAAGGAAGCTGAGCTCAGAGGCTCCCAACCCCGGCTTCCTTTGGAAGGAAGGGGCGAGCGAATCACCCCCTCCTTCCGAAGGAAGCTGGGCTCAGAGGCTCCCAGTCCCGGCTTCTTTTGGAAGGAGAGAGGCAATTCACTCACCCCCTCCTTCTGAAAGAAGCTGGGCTCAGAGGCTCCCAACCCCTGCTTCCGCCTCCAGTGGTGTTGGTGGCCTCAAAATTGATGCCACCAATGCCACCGGGCTCCTTCCCCAGCCATTCTGGCTGGTGGGAAGTGGGAGCAGCTGCTGCAGCAGCATTAGCAGCCTCAAAATCACTGCCACCAACGTCGGATTCCCTCCGTGACCCATCCATCTGGATGGGCCGGGGAGGGAGTCCATCAGTGGCAGTGTCTGCAGCAGTAGCAGCTGCTTTCACTTCCCACCAGCCGAACGGTCCGGTGAGGGAGTCTGTTGGCAATGGCGGCATTAGCAGTGGTGATTTTGAGGCCACCAACAATGCCACTGATGGACTCTTTTTCCAGCCTGGCCGGCTGGTGGGAAGTGGAAGCAGCTGCTGCAGCGTTTGAGGCCTCAAAATTGCCTCCACCAACACCGCCACCAATGGACTCCCTCCCCGCCCACCGAGATGCAAAGAAATCTGAGAAAAAATTCGCATTGCATGTTAAGTTGTGCGGTGCAAATTTTTCCTCAGATTTCTTGACGTTGTGCGGTTTTAACGTTGTGCGGTGCACACGTTAAGCGGGGTATTACTGTACTCAGTACTGAGTTTCTGCAAAACCTAACAAACTGGTGTTTTAGGCAATCCTCATCTACATAAATCAGTGCTCTGTCAAGGGCTTGAAAAGATTAAAGTTTGGTGGCAAGAGTTGCCCATCTATCAGAGCCAGAGGCTATGATGGCTGAGGAGATTTGGGAGCTGTAATCCTAAAGAGTAACTTTCCTAAGCTTTAGGTTTCACAGCACATTTCCTAAACTGCACACTTTCTGTCTCCATCTAACACTCACTTCTCAAACAGCTATTGCTGTTAGTCAGTGGTTAAGCATTGCTTTGGCAGCAATATGAACAGCATTTAAGATTTAATAGAGAGTTAAAGCCGTTTTTCTCTGTTTTTAAAGCTCCATCTGGCTTTGTCAAATGTCATGCTGACACAACAACATAGCAAGCAAAATATTGAATTCTTGCACCATCACTTTTAGTGATGGTACAAGAAGCATAGTCAGCTTACATCTGGAGTGTTGATTATTCTAGTGTAACCCTAGCATGCAGTAACCAGAGAGACGGGAAATACTAGCCTGACCTAAAGGAAGTTGTTTTGCATTGTTTGCCTGTAATTACAATTAGAAAGGTTATTTTCTGCATCAGAGATCACCTAACCCTATTTGCATGTCTTAACGCCTGAGACAGAGATGGGAGCTCACTCTGTCATGCAGTACCCGGGAATCGACCGGGAATCAAACTCAGCGAGTTCAGCATCTGAACCACCACAGGAAATTGTTTTGTATTGTTTGCCCTAATTACAATTAGAAAGGTTCTTTCCTGCCTCAGAGGTCACCTGACCCTATTTGCATGTCTTAAGGCCTTTGTTTGCTCTGGCCTTCCCTCTCTTGCTTTCTCTCTTTCCAAGAGGAAATATATCCTTTTTGAACTCCTCTAACTTTCAGGCCACATGGCTAGAAGAAAGTCTTTACTTCTTTCTAAACCAATTTCATCAAGACTCCTAAGCACATGTATCTTCTGACCTCATTTTGTGAGCAAATAATATTCTTCTTTCTCTCAAGTATGTAGTCTAAGTCAGTGATTGTTGGAAATTGCTGATCCATTTATATGAATTTAGATATGATTGATACATAAATATCACTGTGTGTGTTTATGGGTTACAATTGTATCCTTCTGTCAGTAGGTGGCAGCAGAGAGCAACTCCATCTCTATGTAATGCAGTAAGAAATGGAATAGAATGTTGGCTGTTTTAAAAATACTGACAGTTGGAGAATGACAGTTATAGAAGTCAGTCTGCTGTTAGCTCTGAAAGAAAGAGGTTGTAAGGTCTGAGGTCTCTCTCTCTCTCATATTTCTGTGTGGTGAAATGTCAGTCGTTAAAGTTTTCTGTAAATAGTTCATATTTGTTCAAATATATTAAATTACAATTCATTTTAAGAAAAAGTCATCTCATCATTTTTATCAGGGTCAAGTCAAGATTCATCTGCTCATTCACACTATACTTTATTTTATTTTATTTTACTTTATTTCATGACCGTGATGCACTGCAAAAAAATTTACTGCCTACTCTGTGGGCTGGCCAAATCTGTGGGCATGGCCAAACATCCTACATTATGGGCTATGGAGGTGGGTGTGGCCAACCAAGTGGGTGTGGCCTGGGGGAATTTCCACTACCAGTTCGGCAGAGCCTGACAGAACCTGCTGCAGTGCGTCACTGGTCCAAGTGGGTTTCTTGGCTGGGCTAAAGGGGGTGAACTGGGAGGCTTCATTTGAAAATAAAATTGCCTAAAACCTGCCCTGTTTTGTTGTGCAACTGCTACAAATAAGTTAACATGGAGAAGGGGAGGCCTTCCTCCCAATTTTGAGATGAGACACACACCCCTCTACTCAGTCCACATGATGTCCCTATATGATGGGTGGACACCTAAGAAGGGGGAACAACAGTTATTATAAGAGAACCTTATTTCCATGCCACCACACTCAAAAGCACACAACCAAAATAATCTTGGCTTATTGTCATGGTGCGGGGGTTTGAGCAGTCTAACTAGGCAGTGTTGCCCATCTCTTGTCAATAATGTTAGGTCAGGACTAAAACTCACCAAAGTGTCCTCTGCCAGATCCCTTAGACAAGAAACAGCTTTTGAAGTGTTCAGGGAATAGGTAGGTTAGTCTGTCATAGTAAGCACCTTGGAGAGAGGCAAGTTTTATTTGTCATAAACTTTCCTATGGTAATTGACATATAGTAGAGGAGTGGTAGTGAGACTGCGGTGGCTTAGTGGTTAAGACACTGAAGTAGATGACTGGAAGGTTGGCATATCAGCAGTTTGAGACCAGAGTGCTGCACGACAGAGTGAGCTCCCGTCTCTGTCCGATATCCTGCCAATCTAGCAGTTCAAAAGCAAGAAATTGCAAGTAGATAAATAGGTACAGCTTCAGTGGGTAGGTAACAGCATTCCATGCACTCCGTTGTCTAGTTATGTTTGCCGCATGACCATGGAAATTTCAGCAGACAGAAACAGTGCTGGCTCTTTGGCTATTAACAGATGTGCACCGCACCCTTGACTCAGATATGACTGGCTTTTGAGCAAAGGCAACCTTTACCTAGAAGAGTGGCAGCCCTAAACTCCTCTAGCATAGAGAAACTCACTAACACTTTCTATTCGAGTCTATGACCATACACTAAAGAACCTAAAATCATTAACACAACTATTAACAGTCTAATTTTCTTTGTCCAATTTCACTTTTCATTATGAGTGCTTTCTAATAATACTAATATATTTAATCTGTATCTATGAAGGAAATCACATCTTAATTCCTGCAAGTTGAATTTACTTTCACAAAATCATAGAATAATTGAGTTGGAAGGGGCAAAGGGGCCCATTGAATTAAACCCTCTGCCCCATGCAGGAATCCAAATCAAAGCCCGATTGACAGATGGTTGTCCAATTTTCTTTTGAATGCCTCCAGTGATGCCTCCAGTCATATCCAGTTCTTTCAGTCTTTCCTCATAGGGTTTGGTTTCCAGTCCTCTCATCATTCTTGTTTTCCTCATCTGAACTTGTTCTAGTTTGTTCACATCTTTAAAGTCTAGCTGAGGACTAACTAGAATAGACTAGTACAGGGGATCTCAACCTACGGCCTGTGGGCCAGATCTGGCACATGGGGTCAAATAATCTGGCCCCTGCTCTCACTCCAGCAGCAGCCGTCACTGCCAGAATTGGCCGTGGACTCATTTACTGCTGTCATAAATAGTGGGGCAAAAACCAGTCCGGCCCCCTTAACTGTTTGAGGGAGCATGACCTGGCCCCCAACTGAAAAGGTTGAGAACCCTTAGACTAGTACCTCACAGGTTTTGGACACTGCTTATTGCTCTCACATGGCCTTCAAAGCTCTAGCTTCCTTTTGTGGCCAGACACACTAGGTTTATCCCCATTTGTGTATGATACCCATTTGTATGATCCCCATTTGTGTATGATACCCCTCCAATGTAGACAGCCTTTTATTTACAAACACTTCCAAAAAAAACAACCTCTGTATCAAAGGCAGAGGCAGGGTGCCAAATGTTTTAACATGCTTAATATCCTACCACCAATTTCTCTTCCAATCTATCTGTTCTGTAAAAAGTGGATGCAAAGACATCATGTTCCCTATGTTGGTAAGTGAACATCTTTTGTGAAATGTCCTTCTACTGAGGGCAGGCTAATCTTTTCTAACTTACAGAGTCTGTTGCTGATTTATCCCCATCATGCTAAGTCAAGATATAAGACATTGACAAGTACTTATTTCAGTACTCAGGTCAAGCATTCCAAGTCCACAATCATTTAACTCAAATATTTGGAAGCAACTCTCCACATAAATACTACATAGTCAGTTGCCATATATGTACATTAAGCATTTCTGCTAGAACTTTCTACTTTCCAGCATGGCAAACAGAAGTAGAACATTCCATACTTTCCCTTAAACTGATCATAAACTCTAAATTTGTCCAAAAAGGAGAGGTCTGTTGTTGTTGTTTTTTTTGGGGGGGGGGAGTTGGGGGGGGGAATGACAGGATAATTGAGCAAAAAACTTGTCTTAGAGATAGAAAAGTCAGTGGGGAAAGGTTATCAGTTAACTGTTAGAGAGCTCCAAAATCTTATTAAGTTGGAGGGAGCAAATTTTTTTAACTATTAAGTTGTGATGTCAGATAGCTGATTAAGTTTCAATTAGGTGACCACAATAAAATCTTAATGGGAAAAAATGGAACAATCCCATCCATGATTTAACTTCTTTCCCATGGATCTCTGTTGGATCGGGGCCCGGTGTGGGCCGGAGGGTCCCGGAGGAGACTGGTCAAGCAAGACACGTGTGGCAAGATGGAGCAAAGACCAGCGTTTATTGACCAGAAGGCACTTAACTTTATACTCTGCATAGCTTGACCGCGTGCATACATTGCGCGTAGCCGTTACAGGAAAACCCTGAATCTGCACATCAAGATTACACAAGTTACCCATTAGGGATGACTTCACCGGGGGAAGTTTCTTATCTATCTAATTTACTACAATGCAGTAGACATGCATTGTCTACTGTTATCGGGAGCAAACATGCGCCTAGGTTGACTCTCGGGCTTAGAGCTTCTGCGGATGCGAGATTACTCATTACATGCCTCTCGAGTTAAACATCTGGCGATCTTTTGCCCTCTATTGTCCGACCTGTCTGTTAGGTCAGCAATCAGTTAATTAAACTATAGCTATTAATCCGCTATGGAGAAGAGAAGCATGCACTAGCAGATTATGTAAAAATCAGTGTAGAGCCAGCTTTAATGGAGGTCAACAACAAGGAGTTGCTTAAAACACAGCAAACAAATAGTCAATATAGGAAAAGAACGATGCAAACACGGGCTGACAGCTGGTACAACAAGGCATTGCACTGGCAGTGCCTTGAAAAGATCGAAGGAAAAGTAGATGAGGAAAAGACCTGGTCATGGCTTATTAACAGAACACTGAAAAAAGAGACAGAAAGCCTGATCCTGGCAGCTCAAGAACAAGCCATCAGAACAAATGCAATTAGGGCTAGAATAGACAAATCAGGTGATGACCCCAAATGCAGACTCTGTAGAGAAGCAGATGAAACTATAGACCATATACTGAGCTGCTGCAAGAAAATTGCTCAGACTGATTATAAACAGCACCATAATACAGTTGCTCAAATGATTCATTGGAATGTGTGTCACAAATACCATTTGCCCATAGCAAAGAACTGGTGGGATCATAAGCCCGAAAAGGTGATTGAGAATGAACATGCAAAAGTACTCTGGAATGACCATGCAAATACAAACTGACAGGGTTTTGTAGCATAATACCCCGGATATTATGATTGTGGAGGAGGGGGGTATGGATCATCAACATTGCCATACCTGGTGACAGCAGAATCAGCAAGAAACAGCTTGAAAAAATTACTCGATATCGAGATGTGAAAATTGAACTGCAGAGACTCTGGCAAAAACCGGCACAGGCGGTCCCAGTGGTAATCGGCACACTGGGTGCTGTGCCTAAAGACCTAGGCAGGCACTTAGAAACAATTGGAATTGACAAAATTACCATCAGTCAGCTGCAAAAGGCCACCCTGCTGGGATCTGCTCCCATTATTTGCCGATATATCACGCAGTCCTAAATGCTTGGGAAGTGTTCGACTAGTGATTTATTATACAAAATCCAGCATTGTTATCTTGTTGGCTGTGTGTTTGATAATAATAATAATAATAATAATAATAATAATAATAATAATAATAATAATAATAATAATAATAATAATAATAATAATAATAATAATAATAATAATAATAATAATAGAATGGATACAAATAAATACTTATAAGCAGAAGTATTGGTTTTTATGCAAGATTGTCTGTTTTTGAAATTTAACATCCTAACAACTAACCCTTGTTCTCAAGACCATTTTGCCTCAAACGGTTTCTTTTCTCTTGCAAATATTTACACCGTTTGGCCTTTGCTCTCTTTTTATAAATGCATTTATAACAGCCATAAATGAATCTGCAGCCAATTCTGGTTGTGGCAGCAGCTGCGGTGGCTGGAGCTAGGGGGGGACCGGATTATTTGGTGCCGTGGGCCGTAGGTTCTCTATCCCTGCTCTAGACTGTTATTGAAAACACAACATTTTATTTACCTCACCAAGCCCTATGCATATTTGACTGAAGAAGAAATAAAAATAAGCAATTTTTGGGAATAGTAGCTGTGTTACTCTGTGTTTCAAGCACATCAGAGGATAAACAAAACAAAATAAAAACAAAAACTCTGTAGCACTTTAAAGACTAACTGTTATATTTTAATGAAGTCTCATTCCCATGTCTGATTAAGTGGATTTGATCCATGAAAGCTCACATTAAAATATAATAGTTAGTCCTTAAAAATAAGCAAATAAACATACACGAAGATTGTACTGGAGCTGATTAGAAGTGTCATAGGACTTATGCAAATTGCAGTTACCTAGCTTTGCCTACGGAGGATGGCAGATGACAGAGGAGCCTTGCCTGCCGTGGTCTATGAATCTATGGGGTCGCAAAGGGTCAAACTCAGTGGTGGGCTCCCAAAAAAATTACTACCACACTGTGGGCATGGTTTGGTGGGCATAGCCAGGGGAAAAACCCTGTGTTGCACCCGAATTAGGACTACAGTGGTACCTCGCATAAAGTCCGATTCAGATAAAGTCAGATTCGGATAAAGTTGCGGTTTTCACGCACACGTGATACATCACATAAATCCAAAGCCGCTAAAAATGGACCTTATCCGAGGTTCTACTGTTTCTACTGTACTTTATTTCAAAACTTGGATGGGCAGGGCCAGCCAGAATTTCTGCTACCGGTTCTGGTGAACTGGTGCAAACCAACTGATGTCCACCACTGGTCAGACTTGGCTTTGCGACTGAACAACAAAGCTTTGCCATGTTCTTTAACACATTGTCTTATTTCTACTATAAAGACACAACAGTGACACAGAGAAGTTGTTAATCATTTTGGTATGTCTTCTGTTATCACACCTACTTTTAATTTCTTAAAGGGTTCTGGTCTGCACACAAATATGCATTTTGAAACTATCAGCTCAGATAAGGAATTGGAAATGCCTACTATGTTGGTTTTTTCAGTTGTCAAAACTGTGAGTTGGTACTTAGTAAGAGTCGAGATAGAGGGAATAAATTTGTTAAATATAAATAAATATTACTCAAGTCAATACTGCTTGGGATTCTGGGACCACCAGGGACCCATGCAGCAAAGGCAGGTATATCTTCTGTAAAAAGCTCCCCCTCAATTTATAAGACAAATAAAAACCCACATCAATAGGATGAGGAAGTTAGACTGCTTTACCACCAAAGTTTGGGGGGACTATATTCTGTCGTGATTTCTCGTTTGGAATTTGATTATTCTTTTTTAGTTAGCAAAGCATAAAGTAAACACTTGCACAAAGAAAAGTGTAAGAAGAGTACTCCATACTACCCCGCCCATCCCCTTTCACAATAACTAGTACTCTAGGAGCAGCTCAAGTTAAAAAAAATAAGACAATTTACTTACAATTTGGCTAAGCAGTTTAGAAACAAAAGGATAAAAATAGGTAGAGAAATTTTCCATGCTGTTGCTACTTACTGTAAGGATGCAAGTAAAGAAGCAGCAATTGTAGGCAGAGAGCCTAAATAATGGAGAGAAGCCAAGCAGAACAAATTAGAAGGGCTTGCCTTGCCTCAGGTTAGTTGGAAAGAAGAATCCCTCTTGGCCCTAAAAAAAAAAACTACTACTGATAGTCAGTGTTAGTAATGCTGTTTCCCAACATATTCCAGCATGAGTGGTACAAAGAACATAGTAAGTAAAGGTGTAGCGATGTCTGGCCGCTAGGGCGGCGTTAGGTCCCGGAGGAGACTGATCAATGACAACACGAGGCAACAGGAGCGAGATCAGATCAGTGGTTTATTGGGGAAATACATACACCTTTTATAGATCAGAAGGCAGGTAGAAAAAACCATCACCTGAAAGTCAATCACATCACCTGTTTACTCAGGTTAATTGGGGAACCTCTCTAAAGGGAAGTTAATTATCTCGGACAAACATGGGACGAGGGAGACTATTGTTTAGGGCTTAGACAGGGGTAAACATATTCACTGTTTGCACCCGAGATTTCCTTAACCAGGAGATGAGTGATTATTCCAAGAGGTAATTGAGGTCTGCGAGATGCTGATTCGGCAGAGTCGTCGGTCAGGCTAGAAGCAGCCGAATTAATCCCTATCATTAATTCACCCCCCTTATGCCCTGACAAGGGCCAGAGGCCAGGAGTTTGCCTGCTGGTTTAACCTCTGCCAGAGACCACTGGTGCCCAACCGGGCACGGGGAATCTTCATAAAGGTAAAGTTAGAGCAAAGGTTGCCCATGCTCTAAAGCCAGTCGTATCCGACTCTAGGGTTCAGTGCTCATCTCTGTTTACAGCAGGGATTCTCAACTTGCGGCCCATAGGCTGGAAGTGGCCCACAACACCATTTCATGTGCCCCCCCCCCCACTGCTTCCACCACACCAGGAAGTGCCATGTGGTGGAGGAAGGGCAAAATAGCTGTCCAGCCCCCAAAGCTATCTGACGGAGCGAGTCGTCGGTCAGGCTAGAAGCAGCCGAATTAATCCCTATCATTAATTCACCCCCCTTATGCCCTGACAAGGGCCAGAGGCCAGGAGTTTGCCCGCTGGTTTAACCTCTGCCAGAGACCACTGGTGCCCAACCGGGCACGGGGAATCTTCACCTCCCCTTACTTTTTTATATTAAGAGCCTGACTGGTGACTCTGCGCAAAAGCGGCACCAGCTGTTGGTCGGGAATGACGTCATGGGGTTTCCTTCTTCTGCGGCATTTCGAGATCAGCGAGGGAATACATTGAGCAAGACAGCAAACTGCAATGCCTAGTATAACTACCCCCACCACCACTTTGATTACCGTTTGAAGCCACCCCCATGGAATCCACGACCACATCCATTTCCATAGTCAGCTCCACCAAGCCCCCCATGCAGAGCCCTCGGTGATGCCAGCCACTATGGCGTGAAGATCCGTGAGCTGGCTTTGAATCTTACGAGAGTTGTCCGTAAGGTTAAAGCAGCACATACCGTGAAAAGATTCGCAGCCCAAGTGGTGCAACAATAGGAGGTAGTCGATAGCCGCTCGATTATCGAGAATGGCATGGCGAAGTTCCGCCTGCTCCTGATTGAGGAGCGCTATCGCTGAGGAGGTATGGTTGATGGCCTTTGCTAGACCGCAAGCCAAACGACCAATCCTTTTTGCGTTGCCGACGGCTAAGCCTGGCACGCCAAAGATGCTGACTGCCAAGGAGAGATACTCGGCAGGTCTCATTACCCTAAAGCTGCTTTCACATGAGCTGTCTAACAGAGTGGTGCGAGTGTGCCGTATGAGTGAGGGAACACTAGAAACATTGGAAACATTGGGAACGCTAGGGCTTGGGGCAATCATATCCTTAGTGGGGAGCAGGAGTGTCAACCGACTTATACAACATATAGAGTCTGTAATATTAGCAGGAATGTAGTTAAACGTATACTGGTTACAAGTGAAAAACCATCCAGATGGTAGGGTGATATGTGCATATGCTGTGCCACGCGGCACTGGGTTACTGCAAGTCCAATTGCCGCTGCCCACATCGAGACATCGGCGCCGGGTTCGGCCGAGTCCGGAGCAACCGTAAATTCGGCCACAGGTAGAGTTCGGGCTGACCGCCACTCGAGGGGTGTGGAGAGTGGCCGCATCAGCCGGTAGAGTCATGGTTAGCCGCATCTCCCAACGAGCATATTCCGAGGAAGCTGTTGGGATGTACGGGCTGAAGAATCGCTTCACCAGCCAGTCCCCGTCCCGGGGGTGTGCGCCTGGAGAATGGCACACCGGGATAAGGCAGGTGCTGAGGATCGAGGCAGAGCCGACGTCCTGCCTGAGGCAAAAATCGGACTGGTTGACAAGGGTAGCCAACCTTTCCCAAATGTTGTACTGCATCCGGGCAGAGAGGTCTCCACCTGGCATTAAATCGCTGGCCTCCAGTGAGGCGGCCTGAGCGCCTCCCCCGAAAAGCAGGGAGAGGGCCAGGATGATGGTGAAGATCGCTGAATTGACATTAATCTGGGCGAAGACTGCTGCAACGAAGTTCTCCGGTGTTGGCTCCTTCTCCTCGCGTTGGAGGGCGTCCTGGGCCTCACTGCAAAGGGACTTGACCATCCCCCAGGTTATCCTCGGTGCTGGGGTCCGCGGCCGCCGCTTCTCCCGGTGGGTCTCCTCGGTCAGGGTGAGGTCCTCCATCTCCGGGATCGGACTCGGGTCGGTCTGGGTCCACGCCATGAGGTTCCAAATGAGGCTTGACGCACCGAGCCGGGATCCAAACGACACCTGTAGGAGACATAACTGCAGCATACCCTCTTCCCCAGGTTATGAGCGGCACCGGGCCCCTCCAAGAAGGGTCTGGTGGCACTCGGTACCGGACCATAGGTCGCGGGAGAGCTTCCGAACGGCGGAAATGCTTCTCCTGCGGCGTACAATCCGAGAAAACATTAAGGTGATTGTATGTGAACAATACCTTATTCAGACAAAACTGTGCCTGTCCCTGTGATTTGGGGAGGGCTGGTGGCTCCCCCCTTTCTGTTTGTTTGTCAATGTAGGACTTTAGCGTCCGATTGACCCGCTCTACAATCGCCTGCCCTTGCGGATTGTAGGGAATGCCAAATGTATGCTTGATGTCCCAAGTGGCCATGAAGGCGGCCAACTGCTTAGAGCAGTAGGACGGGGCGTTATCCGTTTTCACGTGCCGCGGCTTGCCCATCGCCGCGATGCAGGAAAGGAGGTGCTGCTCCACATGGGAGGCAGTCTCCCCTTTCTGCGCCGTTGCCCAAACGAACTGAGAAAAAGTGTCAATGCAGACATGCATGTACTGCCATCTGCCAAACTGCGGCACATGCGTGACATCCATCTGCCACACCTGATTAGCTTCTGTCCCCCGTGGGTTAACCCCCCACGAGGGCCCCCCCGGTGCCCCTGCACAATGCTGGCAAGAGAGGACTATACCTTGGGCTTGGGAAAGTGGCAGATTGAACTGTCTTGCGAGAGCTTTGGCATTTTGGTGAAAGAAGGCATGACTTTGGATTGGAGTAGTAAAAACTCCCAAGACTGAACGTTGCTGAATTTCCTTTGCAGCCGCATCCGCTCTGCTATTGTCCGCGGAAATCGGACCCGGTAGGTCTTGATGACTGCGGATGTGGGCAATATAGAGCGGCTCCGTGCGGTTTCGCAAATGAAATTGAGCAGTGAGAAACAGACTAAGCAAGTTCTTGTCTATCGCGGGAGTAATGTAAGCTCCCGGTAGACTGTGAAGTAAATTCCTAACATACAGGCTGTCAGTTATGATATTTAAACGCTCCTGGGCGAAGGTGCACAAGGCAAGGTTCACGGCTGCCAGCTCTGCCCGCTGCGCGGACTTTTGTGGAAGAGTTAACAGCGTGTGCCAAGCTTCGCCCTCCTGCTAGGTCAGAACACCATATGTGCGTCCCCCATCAGTAAAAACTGTCTTGGCCCCCTGGAGTGGGACCAGCAAAAGCAATTCGAACAAGCTGACTGTTCCTGTCTGGAGTGAGACAAGTCTGGGGTCTTTAGGCAAATGGTATGCTAAGCTTCCAGTGAAGCCTTCCAAAGCTATTGGAAGCGAGTCACCTAGCTGCATCAACTGGTGAATTTGTTCCTTGGTGAACGGGACTACAATTTTGGCTAAATCGTGCCCAGAAATGTCCCTAGCTCTCAGCCTGCCGCGGTAGATCACCGCAGAGACCAGTTCTTGGGGCGGAACGATGTTCCGTGAGGAAGTGTTAGGCAAGTACACCCACTCCACAATCTTCGCTCCCTTCTCGGAGTCTATTCCTAGCGCCCCAGTGAACATGGATCCTGACCGTACGATGTACAAATTCAGGATCGGGGCATATGGCCCCTGGGCGATCCTATCCACCCACCTCTGGCTGAGAACTTGGTTCACTTTCTCGAGCGCCAAGCGCGCGTCTCGAGAAATTTTTATCCAGTCTGCCGGCTGCCTACCTAAGGTTAGCAGCGAGAAGAGCGGTTTTAGAAGATCTGTATCCAATCGGAAATACGGTCTGGCCCAATTAATGTTTCCCAAAACTTGCTGTAACTCTACGAGGGTAACTGAATCCTGTAAATTTATCTGAGGCAAAACTGGCACTGCAAAAGAACGGAGAAGCCGATGGCCCAAGTATGAGAAGGGCTCGGTTCTCTGCACCTTTTCCGGGGCAATGAGTAAGCCTTTGTCCCCCAGGCTGGCCTGGAGATCTGAAAACACTTCGCTGCCAAGTTGCGGCAACGCTACTAAGATATCATCCATGAAGTGACAAACAATAGCTTTATGGTTAAGGCTTCGGAACTTTGCCAGTGCGTCGTGAACATATATTTGGCACAAGGTGGGCGAATTGAGCATGCCCTGTGGCAAATATTTCCACGCGTAACGCTGCGTGGGCTCACTGTGGTTCACGACCGGCACTGTAAAGGCAAACCTTTCCCGGTCCCTGGGGTCTAAGGGGATTGTATAAAAGCAATCCTTGAGATCTACGACTAGAATCTCCCACCCCTCGGGAATCATATTAGGATTTGGGATGCCGCATTGAAGCGGACCCATCGGCTGAATGCATTTATTGATCTCTCTGAGATCGTGGAGGAGACGCCACTTCCCCGACTTCTTCTTAATAACAAAAATTGGCGAATTCCAAGGACTTGTGGACTGTTCTATATGTCCTGCGTCTAGCTGTTCCTTAACTAGCTGCTTGAGAGCAACCAATTTCTCTCCCACTACCGGCCATTGTTCTACCCAGACCGGAGTATCGGTGAGCCACTTAAGTGGCAACGCCATTACCCGAAGGTAAGGGTGGCACCGTACTGTTGTAGAATGTCTCGCCCCCAAAGATTGACGTGCACGTCAAGAATGTGCGGCCGAATCACCGCCGTGCCGTCAGCCCTTGGGATTGTGACTTCTACCCACTCTCGGCTTCTAAACGCTTCCTGAACACCGCCTACCCCCCACACATCGGAGACCGGCTCAATGGCCCACTCCCTCGGCCACTGGCTTCTGCTTATCACGGTCACATCCGCTCCGGTATCGAGTAACCCTGAGAACACTCTTTTGTTCAAAAATACCTTGATAACGGGGCGCTGCTTCCACTCAATGTTGGTCTCCACTGTCGCTAAGACCTGGTATCCTTGCACTGCCTCACTCGCGCTCAAGCGGTCTGCTGAACCGGACTCTGAGCTGTCACTGAGCCTTCTCTGGCTGCCTGCTGGCGAGTGACAAGGAACCATGATCAGTTGCGCTAAGGTGTCTCCTTTGTGAATTGTTTGGGGCAGGTGTGTCCAAAGCTGGACCTGGAGAACGCCTGAAAAATTCGAGTCAATGACTCCTGGAATTATGAAAATTCCACGTGCTCCAGCTACACTACGGGGCAAAACTAAACCTACAAAGCCTTGGGGCAGGGGTCCCATGTACTGGGAATCGACCAGATAGACTGTGCCTGGCAGGTCGCATGTAACGTCCGCCTGACAAGTCAACTCTAGCCCTGTGCTGCCCTTGGGGCTGGCCTGTGCCCTCGCAGTGCCTGGAATGTGCCTGGGACCTAGTCTAATTCTGGGGAGTTCTGGATCTGGGGGAAGGAAGCCTCTGTTTGGACTGGGGCCAGAGACATGCCCGTGCTCCGGTTTCCCGAATTCTGGCAATATCTGGCCCAATGATAGCCTTTCTTGCACTTCGGACAGAGGGTGTTCGGAGCCTTGGGACGGCCGGACTTTTGTCCGCCTCCCTTGGACCGGCACTCCCTAGCGAAGTGGCCGATCTTGCCACAATTGTGACATGCTCCTTTGCTCTTACCATTAGGTCTTTTCCCTCCTTGCACCGCTGCCGCTAGCAGACCCATCTTATAGGATTCTGTGCCAACGTCGGCGCAAGCTCTAATCATGTCCGATAGGGTCAAGTCAGGACGATTGCCTAGGGACTGCAAGATTCTACGGCAGTCTAAGTTGGCATTGTCCTTGGCTAACTTAATCATGAGCTCTTCCTGGGCTTGCTCATTATCAATCTGCCTGCTAATAGCTTCTTCCAGGCGATTGATGAAGTCCATGTAGGGCTCCTGGGCTCCCTGCTTAATGGAGGTGTAATTTTTAGCCGCTTTGCCACTGGCTGGGACCTTAAAGTAAGCCCTAAAGGCTGCCTCGGCTGACATCTCAAGAGTGGCGAGGGGCAAGTTGATCTGAGCGTTGATTGACTCGAAGGCACCTGAACCATACAACTGGTCAGGGATTACCGCGCCTCCCATCCTGGCAGCTCGAGTTTGAGCCTCTAGGCGAAACTCGCTGTCCCAAATCATGTACTGGCTGGGGGTTAGCATCATCCTCATGACGGCTTTCCAATCATGAGGAATCCACATGGTGGTTTCGCACACTTGCTGAAGCGTGCCCCTAGTAAAACGACTTTGGAGCCCTGTTTCTGCAATGGCCTTCCGCATAGCCATGAGAAGCTTATACGGAACTGGGGAATGAACAATCAGCTGTGCGCCCGTGAGCGCGTCCATCTCCATGCGGATTGGACATATCTGCCTGAGCTCAGCTAGCTCTTCTACTGGCAGATCCCCCTTTCTAAGCTCTTCCTCAGCTGTGCGCTGAAGGGCACTTTTGGTAACTAGGGAAGCCGAAGCTGTCAGAGAAGCGCCTGCGTCTCTCATTCCTTGCATTCCCTCGGTGACGTCTGCAGCTGTCACCGCGGGAAAGCTCCCTACGCTACTCTGCTGGTACTTGAATGTCGGATAGAGCGAGGTGGGCGCAGTCGGTTCGACTGGCTGAACTGATGACTTATTTAACGGGGGTTCTCCTGCTTCTATCCGGACTGGTTCGATCTCAGCCAAGAGTCTCCTACACTTCCTCCATGTGCTAACTATCCCTCCTGGGGCTTTCGGGGGTTGCTGAATGCAGTCTCCTATCTGATCCCAGAGCGGTAGGGTTAACGTACCTGCTTCTGGGTAAAGCAGGCAGTGTTCCCTAAGGTACGCCAAAAGTCTCGCTAGCTCCCTGCTGTGAAAGCGTAACTGAAATACCCTGGCCAGGATCTTAAACTCTTCCTCACGAGTTTTTTGGCTAGCGGACGGACTTGGTCTATGAGAACAAGTCCCCATATTACCTGCGAGTGGTCCTCTGAAGTTTCCTCCTCGGGACGGGTCGACGCGTCTTGGGGCAAGGTAACAGGTCTTGGCGACGATCGTCTGGGTAGAGCTCGGAGCGTGGCCTCCTGCCACGGGCCCTCGGCGGCCTCTGCGCTGTCAGGGGCTCACAGCTGCCCTGAGTGGAACGCGTTTCTCCCTTTAGTGCAAGTCTCCCCGAAAGCCGGGAGCGAGGTGTAGGAATGTCTCTCTGGAATGCCTCGCCGCAGGCCACTTCCCCGATCGGCTGGCTGCCGGTCGGAGCGCCGCGCTGTCCTCCGGGATGACGGGTCGCGGTTCAAGCGTAGAACCGGACCGCGTGGATCGCTACTCACGAGTAGACCTCTCCGGGGTCTCTTACTCACGAGTAGAATCACGTCGGGGTCACCAGATGTAGCGATGTCTGGCCGCTAGGGCGGCGTTAGGTCCCGGAGGAGACTGATCAATGACAACACGAGGCAACAGGAGCGAGATCAGATCAGTGGTTTATTGGGAAAATACATACACCTTTTATAGATCAGAAGGCAGGTAGAAAAAACCATCACCTGAAAGTCAATCACATCACCTGTTTACTCAGGTTAATTGGGGAACCTCTCTAAAGGGAAGTTAATTATCTCGGACAAACATGGGACGAGGGAGACTATTGTTTAGGGCTTAGACAGGGGTAAACATATTCACTGTTTGCACCGGAGATTTCCTTAACCAGGAGATGAGTGATTATTCCAAGAGGTAATTGAGGTCTGCGAGATGCTGATTCGGCAGAGTCGTCGGTCAGGCTAGAAGCAGCCGAATTAATCCCTATCATTAATTCACCCCCCTTATGCCCTGACAAGGGCCAGAGGCCAGGAGTTTGCCTGCTGGTTTAACCTCTGCCAGAGACCACTGGTGCCCAACCGGGCACGGGGAATCTTCATAAAGGTAAAGTTAGAGCAAAGGTCGCCCATGCTCTAAAGCCAGTCGTATCCGACTCTAGGGTTCAGTGCTCATCTCTGTTTACAGCAGGGATTCTCAACTTGCGGCCCATAGGCTGGAAGTGGCCCACAACACCATTTCATGTGCCCCCCCCCCCCACTGCTTCCACCACACCAGGAAGTGCCATGTGGTGGAGGAAGGGCAAAATGGCTGTCCAGCCCCCAAAGCTATCTGACGGAGCGAAACCTGACCCCTGGCTTTAAAAGGTTGAGAACTCCTGGTTTACAACCCAAGTGCCAGTGCTGTCTACATTTGCCAATGTTTCCATGGACATGTGGCAGGCATGACTAGACACCAGAGTACACAGAACAATGTTTACCTTCCCACCAAAGTGTTATCTATTTATCTACTTGCAATTTCTTCCTTTCTTACTGCTAGGTTGGCAGGAGCTGGGACAGAGATGGGAGCTCACTCCATTGTGCGGTACTCAGGTCTCAAACTGCTGACCTGCCGACTTTCTAGTCGTTAAGTAAAAGTTCAGCATCTTAATCACTAAGCCACCACAGTCCCAAGAATATACAATAGTAGGTATGTCAAAAAAATGTGAGCAAAGTCAACTACAGTATAATTCTGAACGGACTGGAAGTTTTCCCTACTGGTATAGAACGCTCAGCTGAACTTTATGCATGTCTTAGCACAACTAAGCTAAGAATAATAGCTTTCATACCAGCAAAATACTGCTCATGCCATGTAGCAATTACAGTTTTCTTTGCAGAAAAACACAGTGGACTATTCCACTAGCACATCTCTCTACATCGGGGTACCCAAACTACGCCCCGTGGGCAAGATCTGACACCCGACACCAATATATTTTGACCCACTCACCCCTCATGGGTGCATTTTACTTCCACTTCCAGGAACAACGAGAGTGGTGTGGGCTGAATGAATTGGCATCAGGTGCCAGATCTGGCCCATGAGCCGTTGTTTGGGCACCCCTGCTCTATATAGTAGTTTAGCTCTGAGTCCCACTGCCAAACTAGTGACCCATCTGCCAAATCCTTAGCAGGACCAGCTCAGACAGGATTACTCGATTCTACCTAAAGAGGAAGAGGAGACGAGATGGAGCGCACTGGAAGAAAAGTAAGCACGCGCCACAAGGCTGAGTCACCACAATGCTTCTTCCCCCGCCCTTCACCACCTCCTGCCTTCCTCTCTAGCGTTCTTTCTGCTGTTGGTTTCATTTTGTATGGGGGGAGGGGTGGTACCAATCCTCCTCCTCTCCTTCTTAGTTTTTTCTCCTTCTCCTTCTCTTTCTCTTTTTTCTTCTCCTCCTCCTCTTTCCCCTCTTCCTCCTTTGTCCTCTTCCTCACCTTCTTCTTCTCCTTCTTCCACCTCAACACTGGAGTGCATGGAATGCTGTTTACCTTCCCACCGAAGTGGTTCCTATTTAGGTAAAGGTAAAGGTTTCCCTTGCTCGAAAGCCAGTCTTATCCGACTCTAGGGTTCAGTGCTCATCTCTGTTTTAAAGCCAAAGAGCCAGCGCTGTCTGCTTCTGCAGACATTTCCATGGTCATGTGGCAGGCATGACTAGACACTGGAGTGCACAGAATACTGTTTATCTTCTTTGATGTTTGCAGATTGATGAGCCATTGGCCGCATAGTTCCTGCAATGCACCTGGTCCCCTGGTGCGAACACCTTTGTATTTCCCATCTGTATATTCCTCCCTTTCTCCTCCACCCTGGCCGGATCCAACCGGTCAAACAACGTTACTGGTCTCCTGCACATTAGGATCTCAGCAGGTGAGAGTCCGGATGCCAGGGGAGTTGCTTGGTAGAAGATGAGGAACTGGCACAGTTGCAGGTTCAAATCCCCGGGATCCATTCGCCAAAGCACTTCTTTGGTGGTACGCACTTGGCGTTCAACCTGTCCATTAGTAGTGGGATGGAAAGGGGCTGAGGTGATGTGCCGAATAGCATTTCTCTCTAGGAATGCCTGGAATTCAGTGGATGTCAAGGTACTGGCATTATCGGAGACAAGCACATCGGGCAGTCCGAAACAACTGAACACCTTGCGCAACTGCTTGATTGTTGTAGCTGAGGAGGTGTTGGACATAGAGATAACCTCTAACCACTTAGAGAAGGAATCGACCACGAGGAGGAACATAGAGCCTCGAAATGGACCAGCAAAGTCGATATGTAATCGAGACCATGGACCACGGGCTGTGTCCCATTCTCTGTGAGGAAGTCGGGACTCCTCAGGTCGAGAACTCTGGCAACTTTCACACATGCCCACCATGTGTTCAATGTCAGCGTCTATCTGGGGCCACCAGAAATAGCTCCTGGCCAACACCTTTGAGCGCACGATTCCCAGGTGGCTGGTATGCAGCAACTTGAGCACCCTTTCACCTAGTGCCTCAGGAATGACCACCCGTTGGCCCCAGAGGAGGCAACCCCTTTCTAGCGAAAGCTTGACCTTTTTCTGGGAGAACGCTTGGAACTCCTCGGCTGGCGGAGTTATGGGCCAGCCTTTCTTAACCCACACGTTTACTTGGGACAGAACCTTGTCCTGCATCATGGCTTTGGTGATATCTGCGGGCACTATGGGCGGCGAGTCGATTAGCAACACCTGGTGGTCTTTCTCCACCTCGCATTCAGGTTCCCCTAGCTCTGGGAGGGGAGACGGTGAAAGTGCATCAGCATGGCTGATCTCCTTGCCCAGGCGGTGAACTAGTGTGTACTGATAAGCATTTAAAAATATTGCCCACCGAAGCATTCTTGGGGACAGAATCTGGGGTGTGGGCTTACTCGTGGTGAAGTTACCCAGCAGAGGCTTATGATCGGTAACAACGGTGAACTCCCAACCATAGAGAAAATCGTGGAATTTCTTGGTTCCCGTGACTATAGCTAGAGCCTCTCTATTCGTTTGCACATAATTGCGCTCAGCCTTTGAAACCGACCTGGAGTAAAAGGCCACCGGGGCATCCCGCCCATTTTCCAACTCGTGGCACAGCACTGTCCCCACCCCCACTGGTGAAGCATCACAAACTAATACCACGGGCTTCCTGGGGTCGAAGTGAGTTAAAATTGCCTCTGAGGAGAGGAGCTGTTTCAACTCCTTGAAAGCTTTTTCCTGGCTGTCCCCCACCACCAAACCGTGTCTTCCTTTAAGAGACGATGCAGGGGCTCCACTACGGATGCTTTCCTTGGCAAGGAGTGATAGAAATTTAGGAGCCCTAAGAAGGACTGCAAGTTATGGTATTTGCCGCAGAAAGAAGGAGGGTTGGGAATGCCGAATTTGATGGCATATTATTGGGCATTTCAAATTAAGAATGTTGTGATGATCTTGGCAAGGGAAAAGGCAATAGGGGAGGAAATTGAGATGAGGGACGGACTACAGATATATCGGTAAAATGGTCTTTTTAGGTTGCAATTTGGGAAAGGTAGTGTCTAAAAATACTATGATGAAAGGATTAATGAGTGTTTGGAAGAGGGTGAAGAAGGACCTGGTCCCGAGTGTCTCTCCAATATTGGAGATTTCAGATATGGTGAGTTTTCCAATTAATATAAATGAGGAGATAAAGGAGGTATTGAAGAAGAATGAGGTTATCCTGCTGAAAGACTGGTTTCGGATATATAGTAATGAGGTTAGTAGGTTAAAAGGAAGGAAGGAAGGTTAAAATTGTTTGAGCAATTAAAAATTAATTGGTTTCAGAGACTGAGGATTATTAAATGGAATAGTAAACATATCAGTGACTATGATTTGGAAAGAGAAAAGACTGACTTTGAAGAACTGGTTCTAAAAGTTAGAAATGGAGATAAAAATATTAAGGGATTAGTTAGTAAGTTGTATACAATTTTAAATAAGGGGGGTGATCCACAAGAGGAATTGAAATCAAAGTGGGAACAAGAACTGAATATAAAAATAGAAAAGGACTTATGGAGAAATTAATGGAAAAAGAGGATTATGAGAACTATGTCGGTTAGAATAAAGGAACATAATTATAAAATGTTGTGGAGGTGGTATCAGACCCCAGTGAGGTTACATCAAATGGATTAGAAAAAAGATAAAATGTGTTGGAGATGTAAGGATACTATTGGAACGTATGAACATATGTGGTGGAGTTGCAAAGTGGTTAAAGATTTTTGGAATAGAATTGAAAAAGAAATTGAAGAAATTTTGGGCAAGATGGTAAAATTGGGATCAGGTACCACTTTGTTAACAAATGTGGAAGGTATTATTTTAAACAAGGATAAGAAAGAGTTATTAGAAATAATGAAGACTTTGTATTGCTAGACATTGGGAAAATGATGTATTTATACAAACTGAAGAGTGATATAAAGAAATGTGGAATTTAGCTTTGAATGACAAATTGACTTGGGAGATAAAGAAAAAAAGGGATAATTTGAAAGAAAATAGATTTTGGAAGATTTGGAAACCTTTTGTGGACCACTCCCTTAAAGGGGATGAAAGAAATAGACCTGTACCTGAGCAAAGTGGATTTTGGAATTAAATTTTTGAGATACTCTGAGCTCTCCAGGGCAATATAAATAGACACAGCGTGATTATTATTTACAGTTATATATATATATATATATATATATATATATATATATATATATATATATATATATATATATATATATATATATATATATATATATATATATATATATATATATATATATATATATATATATATATATGTGTGTGTGTGTGTGTGTGTGTGTGTGTGGTTTTTTTGTTTGTTTGTTTTTAGTTTTTTCCCTATCCATAATGGTATTATATGACTTATTTGAAAATGAGCTTTAGAGATGGCGGTTAAGAATAGAGAATAATTACTTAAGTAATAAGTCAAGAGATAGTATATATAATGATGGTTTTAAGGTATTTGATTAACAAAGACAGATATATAAATGTATTAGGATAGGCGTGTTTTTTTAATTATTATTTGATGTTTTTGTATTTTGTATTTTAGTTTTGTTTGTTTTTTCTTCTTTATTCTTAAGCATTATTTTGTATAAGTTACTTGCTTAATATTGTATTTTGTATTTTATATGTATAAAATCTAATAAAAAATATAAAAATTAAGAAGGACTGCAGCTCTGGTTTCATGGTGGGGCGAGGGGCATTTTGAACAGCCACAACCTTTGAGTCGGAGGGCTTGACACCATCAGGGGGTATCTTAAGCCCTAGGAATTCAACCTCCCTTGCTAGGAACACACATTTGTCACGTCTCAATCTCAACCCCGCTCTCTCGAACACAGTTAGGACTTTATCCAGTCTTTTGGCAAATTCCCCCTCACTCCCCTCCGTTATCAATACGTCATCAAAGTAGGGGAGGACCCCGGGGAGACCCTTGAGGAGCCATTCTACCAACAATTGGAAAATCCTGGGGGCCGAATTCACGCCAAACTGTAGGCGTGTTACCTTAAAGGCACCTTTGTGCGTTACAATCATTTGCACAGCTGCGGCAGCAGGTGTGACTGTGAGCTGCTGATAGGTTTGCACTAGGTCTATTTGGCGAAACATTTACTCCCATGTAAAGTGGCCAGTAAATGGCTAACTACTGGCGCCAGGTATGCATTAGGATGAATAGCCTTGTTAATTGTACACTTATAGTCAGCACAAATCGTAACCTCCCCGTTAGATTTCATTGCTGTAACAATTGGAGTTTCCCACTCCAGAGAATCCACTGGGACTAGAATCCCCTGACCCACCAATTTGTCCAGTTCTGCTTCGATTTTGTCCTTTAAGGCGAATGGTACTCTTCACGGTTTTAGCTTGATGGGCCGGGTCTCTGGATCCAGGTTGAATGAAACTGGGGGGCCCTGTACTTCCTGAGGCCCTTCTCAAAAATAGCTGGGTGTGTGGTGCACACGTCCCGTATAGGGTCAGTCTCTACGGCATTAATGCCAGACAGTTCAATTCCCAGGGGTGCAAACCATTGTGTCCCCAGGAGGCAACAGGACCCTTGTTTGAGGACCTCTAGGGGCAGCATGTCCATAAAACCTTTGAATTTGACCACAAAGTTTCCCACCCCCAAAACTGGAATCCTGTAGCCTTGCATGTCCCGTAAGTTTGACTTGAGAACCTTAAGTTTTGGGCGCCCATTGGGAGGAATGTGCAAAAATTCCTTTTGGGAAATGATAGAGTAGGATGAGCCTGCGTCCACCTCCATTCTAACCGGGACCCCTTGCAACAGTACCTCAGCAAAGAAACGTCGGTGCGCCAGAGACACGCGGTTTACTGTCACGTCGTCATCGGAGACCTTCCCGATGGCATCTGCCCTCCATCGTGGCTGGTCCATTAGCTCTTGGTCTCCTCTCCTCCGCCGCCTGCACGCCTTGGCGATGTGGCCTCGCCGCCCGCAACTGTGGCACTCGGCTTTCCGAAAAGGACACTTCTTTTGGTCGCAGGATGCTCCACAGCCGTCGCATCGGCAGCCCTCTTTGTTGCTGGTGCTTGTCTCAGTCGTCTTTTTCCGAACCTTTTGGACATCGTCGTCCTCGCTGGAGCAGGAACCCGCTGGAGCAGAGGCCTCCAAAGATGATGGAGGGCTCACTGGGGGTCGGGGCGAACACCATGTGGCCTGAACAGATGACCATGGCCCCTCCAACATGGCATGCTTTGCTTGGAAGGTTCTGATTCCAGACCTCGCCACTTCAGCCGCCTGAGTCTCCCGCAGGATGGCCTGAAACGAAAGGTGCTCCCAGACCATCAACCTTCGCTGTACTTCTTCATCCCACAGACTGCATAGCAGCCGGTCTCTCAGGGATATTTCCAGGTTCTCCCAACGGCAAGGGGCGGCCGTCAATCTGAGGGCCGCTGCGTAATCAGCCACCGACTCGCCCGGCTGCTGGTCCCTCCTGTGGAAGGCGACCTTGGCTGGAAAAATAGACACGGCCAGTTGGAAATGTTCTCATAGGGCCATTAAGATTTTCACGAGCGGGACCGCACCGACCTTCCTTGGTGCGAGTAAGTTGATCAGGAGCCGTCATGCTGGGAGGCCTATCTGTGCAAGGAGGCAGGACTGCATTTTCTCTTTGTCCTCGATGCCCTCGGCGTCCATGGCGTGCCTGAACTGGCACTCGTACAGCTCCCATGATTCTGCGTTGTTGATATCGAACTGGGATAGCTTAAGGCTTCGGGGAGCCATATCCCACCTTCGTCACCAATTTGATGTTTGCAGATTGATATGCAGTAGGCAGCATTCATAGGGCCAAACACATCTTTATTTAGAGGGTACTCAATCTGAACATGAGGCAATGGCGGAGACGCAGCTCCTTTTATACAGCATAGTGCATTTTAAATTGGTTACACGGTTGCTCATTGGTTACTGTATTCGTGATGTCGTTGTGATGCACGGCATTCTCCATCAGGTCTGTCTGTGAAGGGAATATCTCCCGCAGCTGACTGTAGTTGGATAACTTGTATCATGTGGGTTGATCGGTATCAGCTGCCTCTCAATACCACCTAGAGGCAGAGGCAGCTCATTGTAACTGTTGCGATACACCTGGTTACATTGTTACATTCCATCTAAAAGGCATAGCATTACATACATAACATCCCTCCCCCCTAGGATGGGACAAAGTCTCTTAACCATTGTGGTGTCCCGCATATTCGCTTGGGCTGTACGGCAGCTTGGCTGAGCTCGTGTGAGCCAGGGGCTCTGTGTTCCATAGAGTCTTGTCCTGCAATGGGAAAACGAGACTCGTTAACTGCCTGACGTGAATACTGCTCTCCTCTCGAACTTGGGAGTGAGAGAGGAACAAATAACTGTGACTTGAAACCCTGCTTTGCCCCCGCCACGGCCGGAGACCTTCCTGGCACGAAGCTCGGAATTGAGGAGGAATACCATAATGCCAAGTCCCACCTGTCACCCTGTGCAGTGGGCAGTTCTGTGGGCACTTGTGTCGCTGTTTGGGAAGGAGGGGACTCACAAATTGGAGGACTGGGGGTACTCGGGACTAAACTAAAAACCCGCTTCTCACTCGGACGGGTGGGGGACCACTCCACAAACACCCCCCGGTCCTGAAACTCAAACATCAACTCATTGGGCTCTTCCCATCCCGGTGGGTACAAAGGGCATGGATTTGTACACGCACCTCTGCTGTGGGGGGAATGGTACTCTGTGTCTCTGTGGGAATCCCCTTGTGGTGGTTACTCCGTGTTTCCCCCTTGGAATAAACGGGTGGGGGAGGACCCTAACACTGAAACATCCTGACTGTACCCCCCCCCCCCAGTTGTTTGAATCCCCCGGGCTAACCTCCCCCTGTGTGTCCATGACCCGTCGTCGTAGCTGGTCCATGTGTCATCTCCACAGCAAACCCGTGCTGGTTTCTACTTTGTATGATACTGGCCCGTTCTGTTCAACCATGACCCCTTGGACCCATGGTGAGCCACTGGCCGCATAGTTCCTGCAATGCACCTGGTCCCCTGGTGCGAATACCCTTGTATTTCCCAACTGTATATTCCTCCCTTTCTCCTCCACCCTGGCCGGATCCAACCGGTCAAAAAGTGTTACTGGTCTCCTGCGCATTAGGATCTCAGCAGGTGAGAGTCTGGATGCCAGGGGAGTTGCTCGGTAGCAGATGAGGAACTGGCACAGTTGCAGGTTCAAATCCCTAGGACCCATTCGCCGAAGCGCTTCTTTGGTGGTACGCACTTGGCGTTCAACCTGCCCGTTAGTAGCGGGATGGAAAGGGGCTGAGGTGATATGCCAAATAGCATTTCTCTTTAGGAATGCCTGGAATTCAGTGGACGTCAAGGTACTGGCATTATCGGAGACAAGCACATCGGGCAGTCTGAAACAACTGAATACCTTGCGCAACTGCTTGATTGTTGCGGCTGAGGAGGTGTTGGACATAGGGATAACCTCTAACCACTTAGAGAAGGAAATAGTCCCTACTTATCTTCTTGCAATTTCTTGCTTTGGAACTGCTAGGTTGGCAGAAACTGGGACAAAGACGGGAGCTCATTACGTCCTGCAGTACTCGGGAATTGAACTGCTGACCTTCCGCCTTCCAGTCAGCATCTTCGCCACTTGAGATCTACATGCAATTTCTTGCTTTCCAACTGCTAGGTTGGCAAGATCTGGAACAGAGACAGGAGCTCACTCCATCGTGCAGCATGCAGGTATCGAACTGCTGACCTGTGGACCTTCCAGTCATCAAGTTGAGCATCTTAACCACTAAGCCAACACAGTCCCTTAGATTTTAAATTACTAAATAATAAAAGACATAAAATGCCAAAGCAAACAGGAACCACACCAAAACATTTCCAATCCTAAATTAGTATGTAGATCTGCTGCGATAATGAGGTGTGATTCAAAGGGAGAGCTTATGTGCATCCATTCACAGGGATGATTCAGAAGCTCTGATGGAGACAGTAAACATTGCCCCAGTCTCCCCACCACATGATTTCAGTGACATGACCTCAGCACCTAACCAAAGTAACTGATTAATCCCAGGGGCTACTTGTATTACTGGCTAGAGTAGTTCTATTTTATAGCTTGGTTGGATGAGACGGAAGGCTCAAGTGGCTAACATGCTGACTGGAAGGCGGAGGTCAGCAGTTCGATTCCCAAGTACTGCAGGACAGAATGAGCTCCCGTCTTTGTCCCAGCTCCTGCCAACCTAGCAGTTCAAAAGCAAGAAATTGCAAGTAGATAAATAGGGACCACTTCCTTCTCTAAGTGGTTAGAGGTTATCCCTATGTCCAACACCTCAGCCACAACAATCAAGCAGTTGCGCAAGGTATTCAGTTGCTTCGGACAGCCAGATGTGCTTGTGCTCCAGTGTCTAGTCATGCCTGCCACATGACCATGGAAACATCTGCAGACAGTGCTGGCTCTTCGGCTTTGAAACAGAGATGAGCACTGAACCCTAGAGTCGGATATGATTGGCTTTCGAACAAGCGAAACCTTTACCTTTTAAATGTCTGCAGCCTAATATACCTGGCTAATATATGTTTTAATATGCTTCATTCTCTTGTCCCAAAGGCAGTGGATTCAGTTGCCTGCAATTTGTTGCCATCTTTAGGAGCAAAACAGACTTCAACCCCACATTGGACTAAAAATGCTGCAATTTTCTGTTCTCTGGCTGTGGGAATATTGCCACCTTGTGGGAATGTTATGCAATAGAAAGGAATGAAATTTTAAAAATGAAAGAACAGTATTGAAAATCAACAAAGTTATGTATTAAACTGAGAAAATGTTGATATTTGAAGCAAGATTTTCAAAAGTTTTTGAAGAAAAATGTTGTCTCAATTCCTTAAATTAAGGTTTTTGGTTTAAGTAAACTGTATAGTTTGAAGAACTACATGGGCTATAATTTATCCTTCAGTAGCCCAAGTTTGTCTGCAACAGCCCAGTCTTACACCTCTGATTTATCCCTGGAGAAAATCCCAGCATTGATTTTGAAGAAGCAGGGAATAACTTTGACACTACACATGCATATATCACCTAAAGCCAGAGATCTGGAAATAGGCAATCCAATTTGCATATTAAATTATACAATTTTAATAAAATTAAAATTATACATAGTCATTATCATCATCATCATAATTAGAACTGTAGAACTGGAAGGGATGCAAGGGAGATGTAGTGGGGAATCAAATTAAACTACTGAGCTATCTAGAAGCTCATGTTGATACGTTTTAATTTATGGTGATAACAGAATTGTAAAATGAAAGGTTATTAGAGTACTCTTTTCCCCTAAAGCTTATTTCAAAGATGCAGGCAAAACTTTTTTTAAAAGGCAAAACTCAACTTCGCCTCCCTCTGAAATTACTTCCTTTCAAGCATTAGTCCTAAATGCGAAATATATCTTTTATATTTTCCCTGTTCCTTTCATTCCTTGACACTCAGAAAAGGAAAAACTGCAAAGAACTAGCAATGGAAATGAAGCATAAGCAAATAAGAAGAGCTAATTGGTAAATGGGATAGAATTCACAAGAGTGGGTGCTGAAGACACATATAGCATTGCCAGATGGCCAAGACTCCTCATGTGCATGAAAGAATTCTAAAGTTAAAAGACACTTAGATATGTTTATAAGAACAAGCTCTAATTATATATATCTCTTCTCAATCCCAGAGCTGGCCAAAGACATTTTGCTGCCTGAGGAAAAGAGGATGCCCCTCCCCCATTCCATGTACAAAATTTAAGTGGACTCGGAGCTGAATCATTTTTCAACAGTGGGCACTTATGGACCCCAAGTTCCCTGTTACACCCCCTCAAGATGTACTGCTTGAGGCAACTGCTTCTTTTTGTCGTTCTGATGATGTTCCCATTTTTTGCCACCTCTTGCTTTCTTACTGAATACATATCAGAGAATAAACAAAACAAATAAACAACAACAAAAGACAAGAAATGTTGTGGCACCTTAAAGACTAAATCCTGTATTTACCTGTAAATATTAGCCTTGGTGTATCAAGTCCACTTTGTCAGACATAAGAGTGAGAGACCTCATGGTGTCACCTGAAAATTCTCTAAAGGGATCAGTTCATAAGTTTCTTTAAACATAAATAAAACAGTCAGAGAGGTTTTGAAGGAAAAAGAGATTTTATCAACAAGATCATTCATAACGTAATATATGCATATATTGGTGCTTGAATCCATGTAGATTCAAGACAATAATTAACGTTTCAACCACTCTTATATACTTGTTACAAAACATATGATTCATGTGTTTTTGGCTAGGTGGAACCGAACGGGGAAGGTGTTTCATATTTGATCTTGGCATTACATATTTTTAAAGTGTTCAGAAATGCACAGTCACACAAGTCTACTCCACATAGATAAATGACACAGGACTTTTTGTGTAACTAGTTCTTCATAACATGGCTTTCTGCAGGCCGCACTGCAAAACCCACCGCTGCCTCCGCCAACACTGGACGCTCCCCAGCCGGCCACCGACCTGAAGGGAAGGCAGCAGCAGCTGTGTGACCAGAGGGCATAAAAACCCACTGCCACTACCGCCGCCGTTGGATTCCCCCTCAGCCAGTCTTGGCCTGGAGGGAAGAGGACACAGGTGGTAGGGTTGAGTTAGCGAATTTTTTTGTATTTATTTATTTATTTATTTATTTTAGAAGTTTTGTGTTGGGATGGGTTGATGCTTTACGATGGTGGGTGGGTGGGATATTTGTTGAAATGCTTCTGAAATGTTGAAATGCTTCTGAGATGTTTCTATGATTGTTATTTTGTAATTGCAACTGTGATATTGTGATATTGTGTTTCCTTGTTAGCTGCCCAGAGTCATTCTGCGAGTGGAGTGGCATACAAATTGAAAAATGAATTGAATTGAATTGTTGTTGTTGTTCGGTCACACAGTCAAGTCTGACCCTTTGCAACCCCATGGACCATCATTTGCCAGGCTACCCTGTCCTCTGCCAATCTGTGTAGCCCACACAGGTCTACGCCCATCGTGTCAACGATGGCATCCAGCACTATAGATTAGCACAAATAATTGATCTTAAAATTATTATACAAGCTTCATTAACTGCATGCTTATTTTATCAAGGGGAAAGGGTTTCATAATTTATCTTAGCTATTTTATGGGGTCACAGTTGCATCAATTTATATACATCAGGTACAGAGGCACACAATGGTTGGCCAGCCTAACAGAAAAATAACATTGTAGCTTTTTACAACTGGAAATGATGTAAAATCCCCTGTTGTTATTCAAACCTACTGTGAAGCCTGGTCCTGTTGAGCTACAAATGGTTGCAAAACAAACTTATCTTGCAAGCTGATGCATCACATCCAAAGGATGGATGCAAAATAAACATTGTGGCATTACACATTTGCCAATGAGTTAGCATCTGCAGTGGCTCAAGTGGCTAAGACGCTGACTGGGAGGTGGAAGGTCAGCAGTTCAATTCACGAGTACTGCAGGATGGAAATGAGCTCCCGTCTTTGTCCCAGCTCCTGCCAACCTATCAGTTCAAAAGCAAGAAATTGCAAGTAGATAAATAGGGACCACTTCGGTGGGAAGATAACAGCGTTCCGTGCGCTCCGGTGTCTAGTCATGCCTGACACATGACCATGGAAATGTCTGCAGAAGCAGACAGCGCTGGCTGTTCAGCTTTGAAACAGAGATGAACACTGCACCCTAGAGTTGGATACAACTGGATTTCAAGCAAGGGAAACCTTTACCTAGCATCTACTAATAATGGTTTTGTGACCCAGGCAAAATTGCATCATATAGCAACCTGTTAGTTGTGGTGCATCAAATTTTATAATGTCCCAGAAGCCCCTGAGATGGGTGACCAGCATATACATGAACGTAATCTCTGCTGTATCTCTCTGGAGTAATAGAGAAAGAACTTCTAGCCATAGTTTGGGCCATCACCAAGCTTAGAAGTTACCTATGGGGTCAAGAGTTCATTCTCTTAACAGACCACAATGCCTTAGCTTTCCTGAACAGGATGAAAACCAAGAAGTAGCGCCTACTTCGCTGGGCTCTTCTCTTGCAGGACTTTTCTTATAAGGTCTCTCTTATCAAGGGGAAAGAAAATATTGAGGTGGACTCTCTGAGCCGGATGTATTTTGATGACAGCCAGGAAGGAGCTGAGGTCATTGAAATGGGTTGAAGACCCATACATATCTTTTTCTGTACTTTGCTTTGCAGTAACTAGCCTTAATGAACTCAGATGAGCTATTTTTGCAATATTGGTTCCATTGCTCAAGATCACCCAATCTTGAAGATGGTAGGTCCATAGGAGCATCCATCTTGGAAAGGGAGGGCGTGTCATGATCTTGAGTATCCATGGCAACCTTATCTGAAGCTACTAGAGCTTTTTCACGCACCCACATTCCTTTGAGATGTGTCCTTCACAGCTGTGATCCCACGAGGGGGTGATTGACAGCTACTGCAGGTGCAGTCCCACGAGGGTACAGAGTGACAGCTAGGTCAGCTGACTATACCACAAGGGAGAGGACGTTTCTTCCCATGTCAATCACAGAACCCAGTGGCTCTAACACCTGCAGATTAGGTCATCCCAAAGAATGCAAAGGTGGGAGGGAAATTTTCTCCTTTTGTGCATATAAGCAGAGCCCTTTCCCTCTGTTCTTCGGTCCTCTTGGGTAGAAGGCAGAGACGTCTGTCTCCCCAGGCTGGACTCTAACTCTAATTTCCAATCAAAGGAAATCATACTAACTAAATATTGCTATGTACTTTGTCTTTGTCTGTCTCTGTTCTTTTTCAGATGCTAGTGGAAAATAAAACTCTTTGTGAGTAATATCAACTGAGTGGATGTCAGTTTATCAGGCTAAATCCAAGTGCTTTGCTCTATGCCCCCATATGCTTTCAATATGCTAAACCACCGCATACTCCCTGTAAGCGACAGGTGCAGTTCTTTGAAGCCAATTGTGGTGTGGTACGGTGAGGTGACCTTAGGCTGCACTGGGAGTGTGCGGATAAAGGAAATTATCGCAGCCTAAAGGATTGGTACATGCCTCCTGTAAGCCAGTGCCCGGTCGAGCGTTCAAGACACAAGACTTGAAAGTTGCCATTCTGGAGCAGAGGAATTGCAAGTCTAGATCTGCATAGGCCTGTTCCCTTGGCAACAGTTTCCTACTAAAGTAGGAGATAGGGTGAAGTTTCCCATCTTCTCCTTCTTGTAGTAGACATGCTCCTATACCTGTGTTTGAAGCATCAGTTTTCAGAACAAACTGTTTCTGGTAATCTGGAGACACTAAGATGGGTGCTTGAATCAGTTTCAGCTTCAGTGTCTCAAAGGCTTTCTGACATTCTGGTGTCCAAATTACCTTTGCGGGGTGTGATCTTTTTGTCAGTTCTGTGAGAGGTGTGGCTATCTCACTAAACTGAGGAATAAAATGCCTGTAGTAATTCATCATGCCTAGGAAAGACTTGACTAGTGTTTTTGTGATTGGTATTGGCCAATCTTTGACACTTTCTACCTTGCCATCTACAGGTGAGACTTTCCCATTTCCCACTTCATGTCCCAAGTAGATCACACTGGCTTGTCCCCATTGACATTTCTTAGCATTGACTGTGAGGCCTGCTTCTTGTAGTCTGGCTAACACAGTTTCTAAGTGTTGCAAGTGTTCCTCAAATGTTTGGCTGTAAATGGCCAAATTATCGATGTAGGCATCAGCAAATGGTAAACCTTTTAAAATGTGGTTCATCATCCGTTGAAAGAAAGCTGGAGAGTTTTTCAAACCTAAAGGCATCTTGGTAAAACAATATTGACCTCTTGTAGTGCAGAAAGCAGTTTTAAGCTTTGCTTCCTGTGTCAGAGGAATCTGCCAAAATCCTTTTGTTAAATCCAGAGTTGTAACCCATTTGGATCCAGCTAGCTTCTGGATCAGGTCATCTGTCCTGGGTAAAGGAAAACAATAATGTGGTGTGACTGCATTAAGTTTGCGATAGTCTACACAGAATCTGATCTCAGGTAAAATCTCCCCTTGAGCATTTTTCTTTTTAGCTAACACCACAGGAGCATTCCAGGGTGATTCACATTTCTCTATCACACATAGAGCTAACATTTTGTCAACCTCCTCATTGACTTTAGCTTCTATGGCTCCAGCTAACCTGTATTAAGGTACCCAAATTGGTTCAGAAGTAACAGGAATATCATGTGACAAGACATTTGTACATCCTGGTTCAGAAGTGAATAAATTTCTGAACTTAGCTATTACATTTCTCAATGCTAACTGTTCAGTTTCTGGTATGTTTTCAGAAATATATACAGAATCAATATTTCCAGCATTTTGGTATTCTTCCATAACATTCACCCAGTCCCATTCTTCCCCTGAAGATTTTGAACCGGCAATTCTGAACATTTGTACATTAGATCTGGACACATAAGGTTTCAAGGAGTTTGCATGAACAATTTTACAAACTTTTGTGTCTTCAAACTGAATCTTATAGTTACATTCATCAACCTTTTGCAATACCTTGACTGGACCCTCCCATTGGACTTGGAGCTGCCCAACAGGATGCGGGTTCAGAACCATGACCTGCTGTCCTGGCTGGAAATCTCTGTGTCTAGCTTTACAATCATAGTACAGCTTGGTGACATCCTGAGCTGACTTCAGGTGTTTCTTAGCTAATGCATGTATGTCATTTAGCTTTTACTGCAAGTCTTCAATGTATTTAGATACTGGTTGGGGCAATTCAGAGGTTGCACCTTCCCATTCTCCTTTGAGAAGATGGAGAGGCCTTCGGAGATTGAACCCAAACAACATCTCAGCTGGTGTGGTTCCCCCTAAACTTTCGTGTGTGGCTGACCTGTATGTGCTGAGAATTAGTGGTAAACCTTCCATCCAGTTTTCTCCAAAATCTTGTACATATGCGGTCAACAATCTTTGCAATGACCCTTGACATTGCTCTACTGTCCCATGGGATTGGGGATGGTAGGGCAAATAAAATGTTTGTTCTACCCCTGCTAATTTGCATACAGTCTGCATGAGACATGAGACAAAAGCTCCACCTCTGTCTGAGACAATTTCAACAGGTAAACCTAATCTACTGACAATTTCAATAAATGCTTTAGCCATATGGGATGCAGAAATTGAAGTTAAGGGTACAGCTTCATACCATTTTGTAAAAGTATCAACATAGGTAAATACATACTGTTTTTCCCCTTTTGATTTAGTTAATGGACCAAACACATCAATTTCTACCCTCTGAAATGGCTTTCCTGCTACTTCAGGTACACCAAATTTAGCTTTGGTTTTAGACTGTACATTCCCAATTCTTTGACAAGTGAAACAGGTTTTTATGAAATTTTTACAATCAGATGTACACCCAGGCCAAAAGAAGTGTTCTGCAATCCTTTGGAGAGTTTTCTTTGTTCCTTGATGCAATGCAAACACTGAGTCATGTGCCATTTTAAGAACAATGTCCTGAAAAGATTGAGGCACAACTAGCAAGTCTCTAGTTCCTGTATCAGGTTTAGGCAACTTGATCTGTTTGTACAAAAGTCCATCTGCTGAATAAAAGAACCAGCTAGGCCTGGCACCTAACAAAGGCAAATTCAATTTAGCCTTCTGCCTAATTTCTTCTAAAGTTGGGCACTGCTGTTGTTCCTTAGCAAAATTGGCATAGTCCAGTTTTTCAGAAAAAGCCCAAGAATAAACTTTGGGCTGCCGAGCAGGTGGTGCTGGTGCATCTGGAACAGCAGGTGGTGCTGGTGCATCTGGAACAGCTTTGACTTCAGGTTACCATTTTAAGTACATTGGCCTGTTTGGACCTCAATTGTTCCTCTAAAATCATTACGGAAAGTCCTAGGAGTAGAGAAGGGTGGCTACTAGACCTGTGGACCAAGCAAAGAGCTTCTCCTGTGAAACAACCATATTTCAGCTTAATTTTAGCCACGGGACTATTAACCAATTTCTTCCCAATTTCTAGGTGGTACCCTTCAATTGGTAAATAACAATCCTGCAAAATCTGTTCAGGTTTAACAAAACTCTCATGTATGCTGCAAAAATCAGAACCAGAATCTTTAAATGCTTTAATAGAGACAAATGGTTCTCCCTGCTCATTTAGTAAAGTCACTAAGGCATATCTTTGCTCTTCCATTTCCCTAGCAGTTCAGTAGGATCTAGAGCTATAGGTGTCTGTGTATGTGCAGTGGTAATATTTAGCTGCCATGCTACTCTAGGGTCTCTAACAATGTGAGTGCTATACTCACAAGCTGGTTGGACTTGCTGTGTGTCCGGACCTGTAGCAGAATCTCAGGCAGTTACCGCTATTCCTATCTGTGATGGCTGATCCTCAGATATATCAGTTGTTTGGCTTGCCGCTTGAGCAATGCAGGAACTGGAAGTAACTGTTCCCGATTACTCTTTTGCTGGTTGAGTTGCACCTTTCTGCAATGCAGGGCAATGCTGGCGGGTATGTCCCGGCTTGGAGCAATGATAACAGGTAATATTAGAAACAGGCGCCATCTTACCCTTTGGCTTATTACTGTCCCGTTTCGGCGCATGCTCCTTTGTTCCTCCCGATGCAGGCGGTTTCTTCACAAAAGCCTGACTTTTTGCCTCTTTGAATTTCCCTGAGGACTGGACTGTCTTAGGCATCTGCTTCTTGACATTCATTTTGCTGATCCGAATCATATCAGCTTTCTGGGCAAGCAACTGAGGATCATCAATCTCCTTATCAGCAAGACTCAGTCTTAAAGAAGGTGGAATGACCTCCATAAACTGTTCCTTCAGCGCGAACACTCATGCACTCGGTGTCATCTCCACTTTAGATGTTCGGACGCATCGGTCATAGGCTTGCGCCAGCTGAATCATGAGGGCAACAAATGGTTGTTTACCATCCCATTGGATTTCCTGGAATCTCGTTTTCAGAACGTCAGGGACCATAGCACAATATTTCTCCAAAGCATCTCGTATTTGGGGCCATGTATAATCTTTGGGCAATCCATCAAAATAGTCCAGGATCGGACCCCTCAGCTGTGTACTGATTAGCCCCGGCCACTCAATCTCATCCACTTTCATTGGCTCGCATGCATGCTCAAACCTAGAAAGAAAAGAGAGAATGTCCTGGGGGTCTGTCAGAATTGGCAGACGCTTCCGATCAGCATTATCGGCTGTCACAGGTTTCGGTTGCTGCTTCATTTGCATAGGGCGAATCTGCGTTTCAAAGAAATTTGCCATCAAATCCTCCAATCGACCTGTTCCTGCCAGAACTCCTCCTGCCGCTCCCATTAACAAGGGAGGGTTTCCTCCTGGCATCGCTAAAAGCGGAACCTGTGGAAAAGACGAAGGAGGTGGAAGAACTCCCGTCGGTGGCGCCGGTAGATGGACAGGCTGAGGTACAGGGGCTCTGGGCAGCGGCTTTAGCTGGGGAAGTGGGTCTAGTATGGCGGGCTGCAGAACCGCTGATGGTATTGGCTGGGCTGGTGCCGACTGCACTGCCCCTTCTCCTTCCTGTAAAGCTTGGGCATATTTTTCATCCTCCATTTCCTGCTTTATCTTAACCCGTTGATGTGCCGCTTCAACCGCTACTTCGAGATTGCCTGCCAACCGAGCCACCTGCTCCTGTTGAAGGAGACTATATATTTGATCAAGCCTGATCTCATCCTCCATTGGTGGTGGAACGGCTGCCACTTTCTCTGCTTGGCAGGCTGCTTGCTCGGAGGCTAAGGCTTCCTGTGCCTCTACGAGCCACTGTTGCAATTTCACGATATAATTACAATACCGTTCTGCCTTTTGTTGTTCATCTTGCAGCCTCTGCTGAAGATCCTCCTGCTCTGTCGCAGGGGATTGGGCACTGGTCACTCCCTCTCCTGAGGAAAGCGCTGTGGCTCCTGGTGGCTTAGTGGACAGTTTAGCCATTCCTGAGCCCAGTTTCCATGCCTCCTTGGGTCTGGCTCCCAATCCGATCCGTTGTTTTGCTCCCAGCTGGATCGAGACCACTGGCTCTGCTATTCCCTGTGGTAACTGTGCCAATTCGTGTTGATCTCCTGTTTCGACACTCCGGTCTGGCCCTGCCTGGACCGAGACCATTGGTGCTGCCATTCCGCTCTCCTGAGCTCAGGACGCTGCCGCAACGGCTCCCGGCGCTTCCTCCTCCATGATGTTTTGTCGAGCGGGGCACACTGGAATAGCTTCCTCAAGCACCTGGCATGCCCTACTGGGGGGACCATACCTTAGGAGAAACCTCTCGCACTGAACCTGGTGCTCAATGACTTCCATCAGACTTCTCCTTTGGGACTCTGTAACATTCCCCTCAAAGGGTGCTTTATGTACCATGTCCAACAGCCATTCAGAAGTCATAGGGGGACCCGCAGGCACCTCCCTTTCCCAAGACAAGCTCTGGCGAGCTTGCTTACGAGCTTCCTCCGACTGGCACTCCTCTTCCTCCGCCCATATGCTTTCACCTCTCATGGTACAGAGGGGGATGCATTCAGCTGCAACTGCATCAGCCAGTGCAGCTTCATCCATTACCTGATAGGCTGGATGCTGAGACCTGATCCTTTTCCACTCAGTAGGTCTCTGGTGCCCTTCCTCCTGGCCAACATAGCTTGTCTGGGACAGTAACAGATTCGGTTCTGTATCCGGAGAGGCTCCATGCACAGAGGGCAGCACAAGAACGGGTTGATCAGACCCTCCGGCCACTTCCCCTTGCTGGGTTTCCTCTACCTCTTCTTCCTCAGACTCACATATTCCCAGAAGTTCCCGAATGGTTAAGGGCATTAGCAGTCTTTATCCCATCACAGGATGGATTAGGAACACCCGGTTCTCATTCCTGGAAGATTCCCCCGATGGTGGCACTTCCGACCCACTCCGTGGCGGGTTTGACTCTCGATCAGAGTTGGTGCCATACATAGCATCTACGGCAATCAGTGATGACTCTGGGTCATCCATCCTTATATCTGTAAGGAAATAAAACGTTGCAGGCTAATCTTACCCTCTTTTTAGAGGAGCCAAAAGTACTGCTCTATTTGCCTTGACAAAGCCTCCTGGCTCTCAGATTCGAATCCCACCACTGCCACCATGAATTGAATGCTCGACCGGGCGCTGGCTTACAGGAAGCATGTACCAATCCTTTAGGCTGCGATAATTTCCTTTATCCACACACTCCCAGTGCAGCCTAAGGTCGCCTCACCATACCACGCCACAATCGGCTTCAAAGAACTCCACCTGTCGCTTACAGTGAGTATGCGGTGGTTTAGCATATTGGTAGCATATGGGGGCATAGAGCAAAGCACTTGGATTTAGCCTGATAAACTGACATCCACTCGGTTGATATTACTCACAAAGAGTTTTATTTTCCACTAGCATCTGAAAAAGAACAGAGACAGACAAAGACAAAGTACATAGCAATATTTAGTTAGTATGATTTCCTTTGATTGGAAATTAAAGTTAGAGTCCAGCCTGGGGAGACAGACATCTCTGCCTTCTACCCAAGAGGACCAAAGAACAGAGGGAAAGGGCTCTGCTTATATGCACAAAAGGAGCAGATTTCCCTCCCACCTTTGCATTCTTTGGGATGACCTAATCTGCAGGTGTTAGAGCCACTGGGTTCTGTGATTAACATGGGAAGAGACGTCCTCTCCCTCGTGGTGTAGTCAGCTGACCTAGCTGTCACTCTGTACCCTCGTGGGACTGCACCTGCAGTAGCTGTCAATCACCCCCTCGTGGGATCACAGCTGTGAAGGACACATCCCAAAGGAACGTGAGTGTGTGAAAAAGCTCTAGTAGCTTCAGATAAGGTTGCTATGGATACTCAAGATCATGATATCTTGTACAGAGTGTCTAGGTAGATTAAGGTGGTTTGGAACAGGTTTCTGTTTCAAAACTCATATAGACGGTTCTTAGTGGAGAGTGATGTTTTCAGAGGCCAAAAGCCTATTGGGGGAAAATATGTGTAAGAAATCTCCCACTTTTGCTTTTCATCTCTCATGCAGCCAGGAACATAACTGGTTCTATTAGTTATCATTGTTCTTATTCAGTTGTACAGTATAGGGTGCAAAGATATTAGTCATAATCATTTCTATCTTTTGGGTCAATATAAATGTGTATGGCAAAATTCTCTTCTGGTTGGTTCTGGCTTTCATAGCAGGGAGCACTTTGTGCATTAAGAAAAATGAATGGAAATAAGATTGCAATCTTTCTGCAGAAAATTCCTCCAAAAGATATTTTATTTCTTACTTTAGAAAACTGAGATTTTTGGGGGTTATTAGTGAAAAGGCTGCCATATTATCCATAATTAATTGACTCTTAAAACTTGCATTCATTCATGCTTTATTATTGTTACCTAAATACTGGTGGTCTTCTCCTTCAGATTCAGAAGCTGTTATGGACCCCAAGGTGCAGTTAAAATTACCCGGGTTGATCACTGGCAAAGCCCACCCTTCACACAAGAATTACAGACAATTTATTTCAGGCAAACAAATGTGGTTTATTGACCTGCATTTAAAGACAACAGAGACGCCTAACTGTTGTTGAAAAGGCTAGTCTCACCCTGCCTGGAGCACCCCAAGTTCAAATCTAGAATGCTGCTCACATCTACTATCAAGAGATTCTTATACCCTTCACCCAAGGGAACTCAAACTAGTTCTACTTCTGGCTAACACTTTTACAAAATAAAAGATTTACAATGATGAACAAAAACCGGGCACCAGACCCTTTGTGTACAGTAGGAAATGCAATCATGAAAAACAATAGGTGAATGGATAGGCAAATGCCCAAGGGGTCACATGGAAGTGACAAAATTCACAGTTCAACAGGTGCAGGTTCTGACTACATCCAATGGGAGCAGGATTGTAATTTGGCAAAAATCAGAAGTCCAGATTTTGAATCCAGGTTCCAGGTTGCAAATGAACCAATGGGCTTGTGGAAGGATGGCAGGGCTGAGCACATTCTATTCCCGCCCAGTAATTAATCCATCCTGTCTCATCCCATGCACTATCTAGAGTAATTACAAAAGAAATTCCAGTATCAATGGATATGCAGAATTCCCCCATGTCCCAATTCCGATTGACCTCAAGATTGCCTCCTTCCATTCTCCCAAAATATGCAGGTGATAGCAAATACAATAAGTGACAGGAAAACTGGAGATAAAGATGGAATTTCCTGATCTTCCAAGGGCCAGGGGGTCAGAGTAACAATAGGTGAGGATAATTGAGGTTTTCCTGTGTAGTTGGAAGGCTTTGGGTGTTAATTTTGACTCCTGCTTTGATACATAGAAGAGAGCATGTTAGAAATCAATTTTATATCATTTAATAGGGTTTTGGACCATTCAATTAATTAATTACCCAACTAGACACCAAATAACTATATTCACTATATCAAGGGGTTCGAACCCTTGAAAACACAAGTTAACTCTAACTGCAGTATAAAGGAGAAAATAAAATTGGGGTATGTATGTTTCCCAAAAGTGGGGTACCTTCAGGCGTGTGTGAATGGCTGCATGGCCAGAGTAGTGCTTTGTGCAAACGGAAGCCTAAATGTGGATGGCAAATAAAAATACGGTGAAAGAAATACCTTTATTGAAAGAGTAATATGATAGAAGGAAATAAGGAGAAATAAAAATTGGGGTGCATGTCTCTGAAAGTGGGGTAACCCTTTCAAGACAAATGGTAATTAATGGCTTTCCACAGAGCGGAAACCTCTCAAGGCAGTTTTACCTTCTTCCATACCTCCATGAGACCTTTCATCATAGTATTGTTTGACCTTTTCACCTTATCCTTCATTCCCAAGAAAATCAAGTTTCCAATATTTCTGTACTCTTTCATTTCCAATTGTTCCCAAATCACCTTTTCTCTTGCCAAGATCTTCACAACATTCCTGACTTGAAATGCTCGATAGTATACTAGCAAATTAGGCATACCCAAACCCCCTTTTTTCTGAGACATATACCATAGTTTCTTTGGAAGCCTAGATTTTTTTCCTCCATTACAGAACCCATTAAACATTTTTTGAAACTCATTAATTTCTTTCTCTTTTAAATGGATCGCTAGTGTATCAAATAAAAAATTAATCTTTGGTAGCAGTATCATTTTACACATAGCAATCCTTCCGAACCATGACAGCTTTAACTTCTGGAGTTCTTGTATTTTATTCTTAAATTCGATTCTCAAGCTGTCGTAGTTCAATCGTTTAAGATCTTCTAATTTATTTGAAATGATATGGTTCCGAATCTCTCTCCAATTTTGGAATTGACTGATATGATGTGTTTCCCAATAAAATTAGATAAAGAAAAAATGGAAATATTGGATAAAAATGGGAGGTTGTTATTGAAGGATTGGTTAAAAGCATGTGAAGTTGATGACGAGCGGAAAAAAATGTTTGAGATTTTAAATCTGAACTGGTTTCAGAAGTTAAAGGTGGATAATTGGAATAAAAAATATAAAAAAGAAATAGGGATAGATAGAGTATATACAGAATTTGAGGAATTGGTAAGGAAGATTAGAAAAGGGGAAAGCAGTACTAAAGGTCTTGTAAGCAAGCTTTATAATATATTGAATAGAGGTGCAGATCCACAGGAGGACTTGAAACGGAAGTGGGAACAAAACTTGAATATAAAAATTGGGGAGATTGAATGGAAAAACAAATGGAAAAAGAGAATTATGAGAACAATGTCTGTAAGAATTAAAGAACATAATTTCAAAATGTTGTGGCAATGGTACCTGACACCATTAAGACTTTACCAGATGGATAATAAAAGAGATAAGTTATGTTGGAGATGTAAAGAATATGACGGAACATATGAACATATGTGGTGGAGCTGTAAAAAAATAAGGGATTTCTGGGCAAGAATAGAAAATGAGTGTGATGAAATATTGGGTAAAAGTGTTAAGTTGGTGTCCGGTACCATTCTTTTAACGAATGTGGAAGGTTTGGGTTTAAATAAGGAGGAAAAAGAACTATTGGAAATCATATTGACAACAGGTAGACAATGTATAGCTAGAAATTGGAAAAACGATATAGATATACAGATTGGAGAATGGTATAAAGAAATGTGGAGTTTAGCACTGAATGATAAATTGACATGGGAGATTAAAGTCAAAAGAGATAATTTAAAAGAGAATAGATTCTGGAATATATGGAAACCGTTTGTGGATCACTCTATTATGGCAAGCGATAGTTCAGGACCAGTACCATCACAAAGAAGCTTCTGGAATTGAGTAGAAAATAAACTCTCCGGGCATTGTATATATACACAGGGTGATTATTATTGGTTAAAAAAAAAAAAAAAAGATTAGTGCTAGTACAGAAAGTTTTTTCTATCATTTTGGATATTGAAATAATGGTTTTTAATATTTGGTGGTTAAATAGCAGTTAACGAGTATAGATATTGTTATGTGCTAGCATATAGTAATGTCTGTTAGTATGATATTAAGGATTTGTTAGTGTATTGTATTGTTAATGTATTGTTAATGCTTTTTTTTTTCGTTTTCTGTATGTCTATTAAAAACTCAATAAAATTTATATTAAAAAAAAAAAAAAAAAAAAAGGCAGTTTTAAGTTAAAGGAAGACTTCCCTGCTTGGAAATACAAAATAAAACATGTTTTATTACGCAAGGCTTAATGATGGCTGGATGCATGTTCATTGTACTGCTTAAATGCAACATATGCCTCACTTTATTGTAAAGAAAAGAAACAAGATAACTTTATTAATAAGAGAGATAGAAAAGGCAAAATAAAATAAAAAACCGGGGTGTGCTTTTTCAAAAGTGGGCTTACATTGTTATTTATCCTGAAATTTAATAGGCATGTCTGCCATGTTGCATTTGACTTACCCTAGTAAAGGTAAATGTCACCCTTTCTTGAAAGCCAGTCATATCTGACTCTAGGTTCAGTGCTCACCTCTGTTTACAGCCAAAGAGCCAATGCTGTCTGTGTCTGCAGACGTTTCCATGGACATATGACAAGCATGCCTCAACACCAGAGTGCACAGAACCAGTGGTGGGCTACAAAAAAAATTTTACTACCACACTGTGGCCGTGGTATGGTGGGCATGGCCAGGGGGAAAGCCCTGCGTTGCACCTAAATTAGGGCTACTTTATTTCAAAACTTGGATGTTCATGGCCAGCCAGAATTTCTGCTACCGGTTCTGGCCAACTGGTGTGAACCTGCTGATGCCCACCACTGCACAGAATGCTGTTTACCTTCCCACCGAAGTGGTCCCTATTTATCTCCTTGCAATTTCTTGCTTTCAAACTGCGAGGTTGGCAGGGCAAAATAAAAGATGGATTAATTCACTAAAGAAAACCATGGTCTTTAATTTGTAAGAGTTGGGTAGGGTTGTTAGCGGAAATCCCCAGAAAGGGAGTCTTGATTTTAAAATGGCTGTGACATGGTTCTTTTCTCCCCAGGAAAGGATTAACATCTGGAATGTAGAAGAAAATGTCCTTTATGTTCAGTTCTTCTCTACAGGTGCTTTTGATATGCAGGAATGTCTCTGATCACCCCAAGGTAGAAGGAGGATAGCTAAAACAAAGGACAAATGGAATCTCAAAGCACACAGCAATAAGTGGGAAGGATGGACTTTTGGGGAAATTGAAACTGCTGCCAGAATGGGATGTTATCTGATTGGGTAATCATTGGGTTGCAGGAGAATGAATTAGAGCAGTCAGATGAGCAATGTAGTCTTCTTCCTCTTTCGTGTCTAGGCCAGAGATGAAACTGCCAAAATGTTGCCACCTTTTTGGTCAGATCATCCTGCAGTTCCTTTTGCCTGACCTAATGTGAGAAAGCTTAGCTGGCACAAGGTGGCTGTTGTCTAGGGTAAGCCCAATTGTGGTTCAAAAATACAGTACTGTACCACAATCTTTAAGGATACTTTTGTAAATATTAAAAAAGAGAATAAAGTATTAGAGTTAGTTTGAGGTTAGGCAGCAGTCTTTGCTTTTGTCCTGCAAGTACTGTATATAGATGGCTTTAGAGAGCTTAGCCTGAGGGCATGCAAAATGCCTTCATAGAAATCTTGGCATTTCTTAGAAGTAGGGCTTAGGTAGCCCTTTCTTATATTTTCTTTACTATGCAAGGGAGATAGTGGAAGTCTCTGTTTTACTGTTTTGCTTTGTGTCCCATAAAATGTGTTTCTGGTGTTTGAGATCATGCCACATACTTAGATAATGACTGGATAGATGACTACATTGGAATTTCCTGGCTTAACTAAATTTACCTTTGTGGCTGATTGCCAGAAAGGAAGGCTGCTAGGCCACTAAAATATGTAAATAATAATAGCCTAGTCTTTTATTGTTGCAGTTGCTTGATGCTTAAGACACTGAACTTGATGACTGGAAGCTCAGCAGGTCAGCACTTCAAGACCAGAGTGCTGCATGACAGAGTGAGCACCAGCTCCTGCCTACCTAAGCAGTTCAAAAGCAAGAAATTGCAGGTAGATAAATAGGTACCACTTCAGTGGAAAGGTAACAGCGTTGTGTGCTCCAGCATCCAGTCATGCATGCCACATGGCCATGGAAAGAGGAAAGAACAAGTCAAAAGAGAGCAAACCCAACCACAGGACAGCCCATAATAAGGGCATTCTGTGAAAATATCTCAGTGCCACTCTCATCTCCCAACTTCCTGTTGGACAGAAGTGCTTACATCTTGCCTGAGGGAAAATACTGTGTGCTGCTTGGTTACCAGGGTAACTAAGAAAAGATTGAGACCAAGGTTAAAATCTTCTACTTCCAGACAGCTACTATCTTTCTTTCTGAGAGAATACAAGACTTACTCTTCAGAGTTAGGTGACAGAATGCACTTCAAAGCAGCTGTTTTCTTCTGGCCTCCTCCAGCTGTTTATCTTGGTATCTTGTTGGGTTGAAATCAAGGAGAAGACGGAAGTGTTGTTGTTGTTTGGTTTTGTTGTTGTTGTTGTTTGAGAAATCTCCATGCAGCAAAGCAAACTCCCATTTCTAATCTCAAAATTCAGACTACACTCTGCGAACTTTGAAGAAAAGCTGAGTCTGAAAATGGTTATTTTCAGGAACCATATCCTCTTCAAACACTCTTCCAGATCTCTGTAAGTTGAAAGGAAGCAAATGAGAAATGCCATAGTTGTAAGCAGCTAATCCCAAGAAACAGAGCTTCCAAGTAATTAGATCCCTTTCAATCAGGTTTCAGGCATGGATATGGTACAGAGACGGCATTGGTCGCACTGGTAGATGATCTCTGGCAGGAGTGGGACGGTGACCGTCTGTCCGTCCTTGCCCTTCTTGACCTCTCAGCGGCCTTCGATACTGTCGACCACGGTATCCTTCTGGAACGGCTCAAAGGATTGGGGATCCAGGGTACTGTGTTATCCTGGTTTTCCTCATTTCTGGAGGGCCGGACCCAGTCGGTGTGGTTGGACAGTGAGAGGTCCAGCCCTAGGACCCTACGTTATGGGGTGCCTCAGGGCTCGGTGCTCTCTCCTCTCCTATTCAACATCTACATGAAGCCGCTGGGTGAGATTATCCATTCTCATGGGGTGAGGTATCATCAGTATACTGATGATACCCAGCTGTACATCTCAGCCCGTGGGGACCCCAGTGATGCTGTCAACGTCCTATCCAGATGTCTGGAAGCTGTTGGGGTCTGGATGGGGGACAACGGGCTACAATTAAATCCCTCCAAGACTGAGTGGCTATGGATAGCCACTAAATGGACACTTCTCCAAGTGGAGGGAAGTAAAGAGTGGGGTCCCCCAAGGTTCAGTACTGGGACCCCTGCTTTTCAACCTCTTCATAAATGATCTAGAGGTAGGAGTAAAAAGCAAGGTAGCCAAATTTGCTGACGACACTAAATTATACAGGGTAGTGAAAACTGTGAGAGATTGTGAGGAGCTCCAGAGGGATCTCTTGACACTGGGGGAGTGGGCAAAACAGTGGCAAATGAGCTTCAACATTAGTAAGTGCAGAGTGATGCATGTTGGGGCAAAAAACCCCAATTACATTTATAAACTGATGGGGTCTGAACTCACTGCGACAAACCAGGAAAGGGACCTTAGTGTCCTGGTGGATAGCTCAATGAAGATGTCAACCCAGTGTGCCTCAGCAGTGAAAAAAGCAAACTCAATGCTAGGGATCATTAGGAAGGGTATAGAAAATAAGTCAGCAAGTGTCATTTTGCCTCTTTATAAATCTATGGTGAGGCCCCATCTGGAATACTGTGTACAGTTCTGGTCGCCATACCTCCAGAAGGATATTATGGAGTTGGAGAAAGTACAGAGGAGGGCAACCAGAATGATTAGGGGACTGGAACACCTTCCTTACCATCTGAGACTGCAACGGTCGGGCCTTTTCACTCTTGAATGACGGCATCTAAGAGGTGACCTGATTGAAGTTTATAAAATCATGCATGTTGTGGACAAAGTAGATAAGGAAAAACTGTTTTCCCTATCACACAACACTAGAACTAGGGGACACTCGATGAAACTTTTGGGTACTAGTTCTCAAACAAATAAGAGAAAGTACTTTTTCACCCAGAGGATTACTGGTCTATGGAACTCAATGCCAGAAGAAGTGGTGACAGCTGTCAGTCTTGACAGCTTTAAGAAAGGATTAGACAAGTTCATGGAGGACAAGGGTATCAATGGCTATAATTATGGATACTTAAGGACAACCTCGGGGTTGGAGAGATAGGCAGGATATCTCTCAATGCCATTTCCAGGGAATCCTAAGCAGGTGAAGGCATCTCCTTGGGAATACCCTGAAGGAAATGGTGAGCCACTGTGTGAGACAGAATGCTGGACAGGATGGGCTGTGGCCAGTTCCAGCAACTATTCTTATGTTCTTATGATAGGGGCCCCCACATTATCCAGGGAGCTGCCAACTTTGGTCTTGGATGGGGCTGCTTTGCCCCAGACAGACCCGGTACGCAACTTAGGGGTCCTCCTGGATTCGGGACTGCTACTTGTAGATCAGGTGGCGGCCGTGGCCAGGAGGGCTTTCGCACAGCTTCGCGTCATCCATCAGTTGCGTTCGCTCCTGGACCGGGACGCCCTGCTTAACGTGTGGAAAGGCTTTTGCAGTAACTTCCTTTCTAGTAGGGTAACTGCCCTGCACTCACTGCAGATGGAGTCCTCTGTGGCAAATGGCAGGGTCTGCAGGTCACCATTGCAAATTACTGCAACAGCTCCCTCACTATCCACATCTATTTAGACTGCCAAAATGAAGCCACTTTCTTGGCTTTGTTGTGGGCCAAACTTACGTCCTCATCACTGCATGTTTCTGGCAGTAATGTCAGACCAGTAAATGAGCCAGATTCTGTATCTCTCCACATTCACACAGCGTATTGTTGTCAGCCAGCAGCCCCCACTTGAGCATGTTGGTCTTACATTTAGGCACTCCCTCAGACTATTCAGGGTCCTCTAAGTGACATAGGAGAGGTTGAGTTCCTCAGCTATAACAGCTATATCCTCCTTTAATGATGTTCCTTGCCCAGTGAGCTCCTTCCTCCGTCTTTTAATTTGGTTTTGCTCTTGTGTACCCTCAAGAATGTTTGTTCTTGCCCTAAAGCTCTTCCTGGATCAGAGCCGGCGGATTTGAGGCTCATATCCATTCAGAGGATGTCAAGGGTCATTCTCTTGCTTAATTCTGTTGGCCTCTGCTGCTACTTCTCTCCTGATCTTAGGTAGAGTGATACCAACAAGAGGGTATGTTTTCTCAACTGGTGTAGGTTTGAGGCGTCCTGTCATTATACACATGGCTTCATTAACACCGATGTCAACTCATTTTGTATATGTGAATGCGCTCCATACTGGAGTAGCTCATACTGGAGTAGCCCAGGGCAAAAGCTGATGTATGCAGCATGGATGTTTGAGTTCCCCATTTGTAGTTTGCGAGTTTCCTGATGATGTTGTTCCTTGTACTAACTTTGGCTTTGGTATTCTGCCAGCGCTGTTTGTTAGCTCTTGCTAACAAAGACACAGCATCTATAGACCCAATAATTGTTAGCTCCAAAACAGTTGCTTTTGTACGTTTGTTGCATTTGAAAATACACCACAAGACTATGACACTATAAAACTACTTTTTCTTTTCTTCAATGAAAATATTAGTATGTTGTGGTAGTTGCTGTTGATGTAGGGAAGTCTACATTCCTATCCCTCCAGAGTCATACAGCCCACCCCTGGCAGTCTTGGGAATCCTTACCCAGGCTAGCCACCTAGGCCTGGCATGAGGATAAACAAATTAATCACATATACATAATCCTAAAATAGTAGGGCACAAATATAGTGAGTAATATAGTATGGGAAGAATATCACTCAATATTCTCTCTACAGCAGTCATAGATTTGATGTGGACTCACATAATCAGCAGCATTGTTGAAAACAATTTGGCAAACCTGAATATTTAAATGATGAGTTTCAGTCTGAGCTAACAGTTTTATAAAATACCATTCGACTCTATATCCTAGATTTAAGTATGTGTTTATTAACTCAACCAATGTAGCATGAACTTTTGTAAGAACTTGAAGCTCACTAGAATTAATGACACAAAGAATAATTAGCACTATCTTTTTACAAGTTGCAGTTGAGTGAAATGTAAAACAAATGTCATAAATCCAGTTAAAATAAAAACATTTAAACATAATTTTGCTTAAAGAACAACAGTGGGGTGAGGTAAGGTTGGAATTATTCAAGTTCTTATCCAGCGTCTACTGCTTCTATGGGAGAATCTGCAGGTGAACAATCATGCAAACTGGAGCCCTCAGTATACTTTGACTCACATGGATAGGTCTGGCTCTGGACTATGTTTCTTAAAGAACAGACTAAAAATAGGAAAGCTGGGAGAATACAAGCAAATTGAAACTTGTGGCTGAAGGAATTTGGTATTCTAAGCAGAACCATTTGCCATAAAGGAGTTTAGACTTTAAAACTAAATTAACAAAATGAAACACACTAGCTGTCCTTATTGCCTGTTATTGTTGTAATATATGCTCAGTACTAGTTTATATCCTACAGTTCTCATTGGCTCCTCAAAAGCCCATCAATGTCATTTATTCAATATCCCGTTACATCTTGAGTTCTTCAGATATCTCCTAATAAAGGCCTGTTCCTCTGAATCCCTTGCCATCTCACAGGCTTATTAAAGGAATGACTCTTCTAAAGCAATGAGCAAGATAATTCAAAGAAGCTGAACTGTGACCAATTCCTATAACTCCAAAGACCCTTTGAAAGATTAAACACCATGGAAGAGTTGAAGATTCTTGAGGCAAATGTTTGGGTTCTAACATTAATCTTTATTTAGTTGGCTCAGGCTGGTCTTTTTAATCTTTGCCTTTCTTCTAAAGACCCTCAAAACTGTTACAGAATAAGGAAATCTGCTACCATAATTATAACAATGGACGTCTCAAAGGAAAATTTCAAAATTTTATCAAGAACTCAACTGGAATAATAAAATATAAGAAGGAAAAGAAGAAAATATCAGCATCCATCACATTTCAAAGAAACGTCTTGGCCACCACAACATAGAAAAGATACATGCATCCAGTTTTCTTCAGATTCTTAGGAGGAAAGGATAAGTCAGGAAGTAGGCCATAGGTTCACTTGTCAAATATGCTTTCATGGGATGACTCCCATGACTGGAACACAGCAACTGAAGGATACAAATTGTTCAAAAAGAACAGAAAGAATGGTGGAGTCGCAGTATAGTCAAGAACATATATCCCTGCCTAGAAGATAAGCTTCATTGTCCCATTGGACTGGGGAGGGGGAGGAACATGGTAATTGGAGTCTACTAATATTTGCTCAATCAAGGAAAAGATGTGGATGAAACCTTTGCAAAACAAAGCGAAGGAAATTCAAAGATGCATGACACAGCAGTAATGAGAGAACTGAATTATCCTGATATCTGTGGTGAGACAAATATGGACCTTCTAAGGAATTCTTGGTTTGCGTGGCTGATAATTTTCTCTTACAAAAAATGGAAAAAGAAGCTAGAGGAGTAGATATCCTTGATTTGATTCTTACCAACAGAGATAACTTGTGGAAGAAGTGACAGTAAGGTTCTTGATTTCAAGGAAACAAAAGCAGAGCGTAGACACATGTGTATGCTGGAGTTTAGAATAGTCAGTTTTAATGAACTCAGAACAATTATAGATAAAGTCCCAAGCACTATCTACTATCAGGAAAAGAAGTCCAAGATGGGCGAGAGTTTCTAAAAAAGAAAATTATAAAGGTACCACACCAAACAGTTCTAACAAGAAAGAAAAGGTGGAAGATAGCAAAATAAAAAAAAAAAGACCAATGTAGCTTCAAAAAAGCTCAGAAGAATAAAATGAAAAAGGATACATATAAGAAGTGGAAGGAAGGCCAGGCTACAAAGGAAGAATATAGATAAGTAGCAAACAAATGCAGGGATGGTGTTAGGAAGGCAAAAGCTGAGAATGAGCTGAGGTTAGCCAGAGATACTCAAAGCAGCAAAAAAGCATTATTTGGGTACGTGTGTACCATCAGAGAAAATAAACAGTGGCTCAGTTACTTAATGAGGATAGGAAGATGTTAACAGACAACAAAGGCAAAAATGCTCAATTCCTACTTCAACCTGGTCTTTTCCCAAAAGATAGCCCAGAGGTGCCCAAACTTTTCAGGCTGTGGGACAGTCACATGGTTCAGGGGGCCAGTCGCTATGGCCCAGGGGCTGAATCCGGCCCCTGATGCCAATTCACCCAGCCCGCGAAGCCCTCGTCACTCTCGGAAGCGATGAGGGCATCGTGGGCCAGATGAATTGGCATCAGGGGCCAGATTCAAACCCCGGGCCGTAGTTTGGGCACCCCAAGATAGTCAATGGTAGTCATAAAGAGGAAGGGCAGGATCTGTTCTTGATCATTGCAGACTGCAGGACATATAATAACCTCTTAACGGTTCGAGCAGCATGACAATGAAACCAAATGCCTCAAGTGGTGGTGAGTGCTCCATCCCTGGAGGCATTCAAGAGACAACTGGACGACCATCTCTCAGATCTGCTTTGGTTCAGATTCCCGCATGGAGCAGGGGTTTGGACTGGATAGACTCATTGACTCCCTCCAACTCAGTCATTCTATGATTCTATCACTCTAAACCCCAAACAGAAAGGCGAAAGATCTTGTTCTGACAAAATGTCAGTCACCAGGTGGCTGTGCAAAACTTCTCTCTCTCCCCAGTGATTAAATAACAGCAACAATTAATCAATTGATTGATTCTGTGGCCTGTTAGGGAAAATGTTGTTCTTTTTATCAGGAGCTGAACCCTGAACACGCCTTTGTTCTTTAACCCAAACAGGCCACCGAATGTATGATTACCACATGCAACAATTAACTCCAAGGCCCACTCCTCCCCAATACTGCATTGAGAATGAAAGAAACTGCATTGCTTTCGAGGAAAAGCGATGGCACCCCAAAAAGGAGGAGCCATTTTCTGACAACCAAAGCACAAACACCTCATGCAGTTTGTGGAAATAGGGGCATGCTGTTCTTTTTGAAGTTGGCAAATCCAAATGGAAAGATATTTTAAACAATTTCACTGATACAGATTGGCGTCCCTTAAATGGTAGGAAGATTAATCCAGTACATCTCTCACGGGCACCTAGGACACGAAGAGAAGGGCAAAATAAGGGCAGAAATGGCTGGGGTGGGGGAATAGAAATCTATGCTATGCTTTCATTATGCAAGTAGAGGAAGGTACCGTCTTATACAGCTTCACCACAACCCTGTGATTTAGAATGATCAAAACATGAGAGGGAGGGAAATTTAGGTGCTGTGGGGTAAATCAGTTGGGCCTGCATGCTTTAGTTTTAATTCCCTTTGGCTGACTTGGCAAGAGAAAGGCACTCATAATATGACTTGGTCCCCTCATGTTTTCTCTCCTTTTCATCTCCTCTTTGACAGAATGGAAGGTGGAGGAACCTGGCAAAGCAATCTGACAAAAATACCAGGCAGCAGGTAGCTCTGAGAAACCCCCCCCCCCCGTGATTAAATTAAATGACTGCAGTAATTATTAACCCTAATTAATTAATAATGACAGCATGAAATCATGATGGCATAAAATATCTGGGATTATTTTTTTTGTCCAGTTCTTTCTCCTCTTCTTCCGTTCATCTGACACAAAATTGCTCTCACAACAGTTCTTTTCAGTTAATTGCATCTCTGAGGCCAGCAGGTCATGGCTTCACTTGCCATATACGCTTTCGTCGCTGTAAGCCACATACAGAAAATAATCTTCCTCGTGGTTGTCCTGGAAAAAAAGTGGGGAGGTGAAATATCATTATCATGAGCAGGAGATCAGAAGTAAAGGTCGTCATCATCAACATTAGCTCTACTATTCTATGGTTAACGTTATTCTCCCTTTTACAGATGGGGAAATCTTGATGGGAGGAGCATTAAAAGCCAACACCAGCAACTCAGCTTGGGAAGTAAAGCAAATTGTATACTTTCAGAAAACAATGTCCTATTCAATGCAAATTCAAGCATTATGAAACTCCCCAACCTAACTGGAGAGATTTTATATATAGAATGAAACTTATCAATGAAATTTTTGAAATGGTAGCCACGTTAGTCTGTGTTTCAAGCATACCAGAGAGTAAACAAAACAAAAAGACAAAATACTTTGTGGCACTTTAAAAACTAATTGCTGTATTTTAATGGTAGCTTTCATGCATCTAGCCCACTTCACCAGACAGAAGAGTGAGGCTTCATGGCATCAATTTATACACATCAGGTACAGGGGTACAGCATGATTAGCATAGCAGATAAATTACCAGTTGTAAAAAACAAAACAAATTGATTTGTATAATTGGCTGTTACGCTAATCATTATGTACCACTGTACCTGATGAGTATAAATTGATGCTACGAAGCCTCACTCTTCTGTCTGATGAAGTGGACTCGATCCACGAAAGGTAACATCAAAATACAGGAGTTAGTCTTTAAATGCCAAAACACTTTTTGTCTTTTTTGTTTTGTTTACTCTCTGATATTATCAATGAAACTTCTATGTGCTTAATTGTTGCTGAATCGTGCACACAGCTTCCAGCCCTCTAGCCCAGGGGTTCCCAACCTAAGGCCCACGGGCTGGATTTGGCCTGTGGCACTGTTAATTAGATTAGATTAGATTAGATTAGAAGTTTATTTATACCCCGCCCTCCTGGTGTGAGCACCAGTCAGAGTGGCTTACAGCATAGGGGAAAAATTTAACAATATGTAATACAAAAAATACAATAAAACACATTTCACAGCAAAAATACAAACTACAGTTTTCAAATTACAAAATTACAAAAGTAAGATACAAGTTATACAATAAGACACCATTTAGATGCCGAAATAACACATTACGGGACAGTAGCACAGTGTCCTCTGCCCGACAGTGTCCGCCACAGAGCAACATAACACAAACGTCCACCACAGATCCCATGGTTCAAACACCCCCGATGGAGCCTGTGGCTCAAACGTCCACTATGGAGCCCATGGCTCTAACGTCTGGAGCGCTGGCGGCACCAATTTGAAGCTGTTGGGACAAAATGGACACCCCCATCGTGCAGGCAGTGCAAAATGGCAATCTGGCCCTCAAAACTGATTGATAGAACATGACCTGATCCCAGGCTTTAAAAGGTTGGGAACCCTTGATCTAGCCTATTTGAATCTCAAATCAAATTTGCAAATAACCAGAACATTCCCTCTTTTAAAAACAATTTGTTAACAAAGAGCTTTTAATTGGCTCCTGAAACTGGAATGCTAAAATAAAATTTGTGAAATGTTAATAATAATATGAGACTTCCATGCATCGTATTCAGAATGTACAGTTGGGGGAAAAGCTCTACAAACTCTTGTCATCATAGAGATGGCTGCGATAGCTCAGACCATGTTTTCTAGGAGGAAATTCAAAACAGTAGTTGCCTCTGTTTGTCTTACATATAAAGATATTTCATTTCTTACTCATCTCCCTTTATTTTATTTTATTTTATTTTTCACCAGTGAAGGGAGTTAAGGACAAGACACAATGTTTTTAGAAAGAATTAAATGAGCACAAGGAAATTATCTGGTTCCCTCAGTATAACCAAAAGTATAAGCCTCCATTTTTGTTGTAGCTATACTTATTAAAAACTACGAGAACTGAAAAAAGATGGGAACCATCATCATGATGACTCACTAACTGCACTATGTGACAACATAAAAGCCGTATCTTATCATGTTGATGCTGCAATAAATGAAAAAACCTGTTCTTCCAGATGTGAACATGTTACAAATGCACCTTACATGAGACAGAAATGTTTCTCATTCTTTGTAAGTCACAACAATGATACAAATGACTTCCCTCAAGGAAATGTTTCACTCTTCCAATTAGCTCTCCACTTAGGACACAGTATGAAGTACAGTAATACCTCGCATAACGACCACATCGCAGAACAATTTATTCTCATAACGATGCAGTTTTTATGCTAGGGCGATACCTCGCATAATGCTAAAAACCGCTAAAAAATGGTCATTATCCAAGGTATCACCCATTTGAATCGGATAGCGACCAAAATCGCATAGCGACCAACTTTGTGGAACGGAGTTTGGTTGTTATCTGAGGTTCTACTGTATATCCATATTGCGGTGTTGGCATCTTTGTCTTAGAGCCATAAGGTAGAGCTGAACTTCTGCTCTCCTTTCTCTCTCAATATTTACTTAAGCAATGTATACCAATCAACAATCTTTCCCTAGCTTAGAGTATTTGTACATCAGTATGTAGTAACATATAAGTTGCGCCCTCCTATTCTAGAGCATGGCTGCTCCACAATAGGCAACCTGTTTGACATTTCAAAATACTTCAGTTTTACAGAACTTCTACTATGTTTTACAAAAAGCCTTTGGTACTCATTTATTTTATAACACATTCAAACTGAGACACTCTAAAACTGCATTAGACAAAAGCTTTTCTTTGAATTATCTGATATCGACAAAATTGCTCCTCTTCTAGATTTTGTAGTCCTCACTGGAATCCACTCGTTTGACTTTTAGAAGTCAGTTTTGCTCTAGAGTATGGATGTCATTAACTGGGCTGAGAGACAAGCTAATAATTACAGAGGTCTACTAAAAAGACAAGGACTTTAGACTTTGTTCTAATCATCTTCAGGAGATTGCTCTTCAGGACAAAACCTCGTTTCGTTAATAAAAAAATGTTGTTATATAAGTGCCTAAGGTAATTAGCAACTAGGTTTCTTAGATTGTGTTTCTTCAGACTTTATAATTGCTCTGGAAATATAATTTCTCCTAAATTAAGAAAGAATTTGCTGCTACAAACATTCAGTGAAATCAGCACCCTTATATGAGTTAACAGCTTATGTGGGCCTCTTCCCATACAACCTATATATCCTCCCAAGAAATACACTGGCAGGCCAATTTCAGCCTTCCTTCTCCTTTTTAAATCTTAGCTGTTTAGCTGTTTTAATCTTAGCTGTTTTGTTAACATAGTAGGGCATAAATTGCATTGATATAACTGCTGCTCTGGTTGAATTAACAGAAATTTGTCTTGTATCTTAGTAGCCTCATTTTACTTGAGTATTCTTTGATCACTCAACTTTGCTTCAAAGTCCTGTAAGAAAGTGACTTCCTTATGGTCAAGCCAGAATTTTGTCCTGGTGAAAGAGAAACTCTTTGGCCAGTGATGTACTGCTCCCAGTTCCCACCGGATCCCAGGAACTAGTAGCGGAAATTCCTCCAGGCTATGCCCACTTGGCTGGCCACGCCCACCTCCCTACCCCAGACCATGGTGTGGCCGGCCAAGCGGGTGTGGCCCACAGAGTTAGCCACGCCCAGAGTGGGGGTAGTAAATTTTTTTGCATTCCATCACTGTCTTTGGCACTGAAAAGTTTGAATATAAATCTGGATCACACAGTGGCTGAAATCCTGTTGCTTAGATTAATATTAAGGCCCACTGAAACAGTGGGAATTTGCTGAGTCAGTTCTTTTGTAAGTTCCAATGATTCAAATGGGCCTACTTTAGCTATGATTTACTTTAGCACAGTAAGTTCCAAATGGAGTAGGGCAATTTAAATTGGTGGAGCATGGAAGAGTTGACTCATTAAATTTACATTGCTTCAATGGGACTACTCTAGTGCAATTTACTTTACCAAGCAACAGGATTTTGGCCAGTGACTCAGATAATTCAGCATTGAGCTGGAAACTCCCTAGTCAAACCTCTCCTTAACTACAAATGCAGAGAGCAATTTTGGTCCATCTCTTAAATATTCCAGATATAAAATGAAGCTAACTTTTCTGACCTGTCTTAGTATTTGATCATGAAAGTATGATAGATCTGAATACTGTAAGGAAATGAAATAGAAATGTGATTTTGTTTTTACCTCACCACAACACTCACCTAACAATAAAAGATAGCATTTGAACTGGGATCTACTGGTCCTTGCCACTTGAAAGTCCAACATCCCTTTGCCTTATCCAGCTCAGTGGTTAAGATGCTCGCCTTGTTAGCTGGAATGCCAGCAAGTTGGCAGTTTAATTTTAATTTAATTTAATTGTCAAATTTATATACCACCCACTCGGCCAAGGCCAACTCAGGGCGGTTCACAATCACAATTTAAAAACATGTTAAAAACAGTTAAAACTACCCACCCCCTAAAACAAGGGGTGTATGAGCCAAAGGCACCATGGGGAGGAGTTCTTCTACACCAGCCACCCAATGGAGGTTACCCTTCCACCTGCACCCCACACTTGGCCCGCCAGCCAGGTTTTAAGTTCTTTTCTGAAAAGCAGCAATTCTGTCCAGAGGTGTAGCTCTGTTCGAGACCTGGGTACTGCATGATGGATTGAGCGCCCGTCTCTGTCCCAGCTCTTGGGGACATGAAAGAAGCCTCATTCGGGTGTCCCCTGAGCGGAGTTTCTCCAGCAAAAAACCTTTCAACCCAGAATAATTTCGGACACATTTATTATTATTATTATTATTATTATTATTATTATTATTATTATTATTATTATTATTATTATTATTATTATTATTATTATTATTATTATTATTATTATTATTATTATTATTATGCACAGTCATTAGCTTCCTTGTTTTTTGGTCTAGGTTGTCTAATTCCATTTGGGTCAAATCAATTATTCCAGCTGAATATCATATAACAGGCACTGCCCAGGTATTAATTGCCTTCATGATATTGCCTCTACTCAGTTTTGACCTCATGATTTTCCGGATATGCTTTATATATTTTGTAGCTCTTTTGACTTGGTTGTGTAGCAGGTCAGAAGCTCCAAGAACTCCCAGGTACAGTAGACCCTCGATTAACGACAAAGCTTGGTTCCCCAAGTTGTGTCATTACCCGGATTTTGACGTTGTGCGGGTGGATTTTTTTTGCCCATTTCCGGGTCCCCGCCACCTCTGGGAGGCTCGGAGGAGATGATCCACACCTCTGCCCACCCCTATGACGTGATCTCCTACCTTTCTCAGCTAGAAAATCGCCATGGGGGGTGGGGGGTGGCCCCCTGTTTCTGGCTCTCTGCCTCTCCAGCAGTGTGTAGGAGGCTTGGAGGACCTATTCTGCACTATTCCTGCCTTCCTAGGTGCTCCCTGTGCCGCGTAACAGCTGATTATAGTTGTGGCCGCCATTTTGAAAAACAAAAGAACCAAAAAAAAAAAAACAGGGAGCACCTAGGAAGGCGGGAATAGTGCAGAATAGGTCCTCACAGCCTCCCACACACTGCTGGGGAGAAAGAGAACCGGAAACAGGGACACTGCCCACAGCGATTTTCCAGCTTGGAAGGTAGGAGATGAAACACGGCCCTTTGAATAATGATGCTACGTCGTTAATCGAGATATGACTTTGGCGCAAAAAATGTGTCGTTAGTCGGAAATGTTAATCGAACGCATCATTATTCGGAGGTCCACTGTACTTGTATCCCTCTTCTGATGTTATTGCTTTGATACATTCTCCATACATTATTAGTTGCATATGGTCAATGAAAAGTCCATCGAAGCTTATGACAAATAAATGTATCAGTCTTGAAGGTGCCAAAAGCTTCTTCTGGATATACTTACCTCATAGAGTTGGCCCATAGTAGCACTGGTGGGAGGAATGGTGTTGTTGACAAAGAAGAACAGGGCATCTTCTGGTCTCAAGTGGATTCGCTTTCGGATCAAGAAGTAGAATTGGCCAACTACAATTAATAGGCAGGGAAAGAAACAAAAAGGAAAAACCAAATATTCAATACTTCAAGCTTCAGAGTCTCATATAATGATAGATGTCAAGAAAAAATATTTCTTATTTCTCCTTCCATTGTTCAGTCTGATAGCTACACTCTTTCATTTTCATTAGTAAATGCTTTTCCCCACTGTGTTAATGCATTTGCTGGCCTGGGAATGTTTCTAAAGTAGCATAAAATTACTAAATCAAATAAAAGGCCAAGGCAGGACACACTAATATATCACCCAGTCTGTTTTTCATCCTACAGCCCCAAGTATGATTGCAACAGAGGTTCATATACATATTCATCTATCCAGCCCTGAAGATTTCTTTGGACTGATAGTATGTAATTCTTTGGTAGACTCAGACTGTTTAGCAGTCCCTCCTAACAGATCATTCCTGACAAAAGACTTGACCACTGACAAAAACACAGTTCAGTCAAATTCATACTGAAGGACAGTTAGCATAAACTGTCCTTCAGTATGAAGGACAGTTTATACTCTCCCGGGCCCATGCCACCGGCCCTGGATGGAAGACCCAGCGCAGCTAAGGTGAGGACCAGTATCGCCCTCCCTGGCCCCACCTGGTCAGGGAGTTAAAAGGATGCCGGAGTCGTCGCCGTGAGGAGCCCCACCGTGTCTCTCCTGGGCCCACGCCACTGGCCCGGGATGGGAGACCTGAAGATGCCAGGTGCTTGTCCTTGTAAGAACACCGCCACTGTCCCCACAGCTACAGCCGCTCTTCAGGCCAATCGGACTGCCACAGTTGCTGCTGCTGCTCTCGACGGTGAGACGCATAGCTTCTTCCCCCGGTCTAGCAGGGGGAGTGTAAGCTTCTGCGCCGGCACTTTGCAGCCATAAGGACTCTGCTGCTGCCGAGGCCGCTGCCAACACTGAGTACGTTAAGCCTTTTGCTCCGTTACGTATGTTGAATTATTGGACACTTATTTTGTATTGACATGTAATTTGTAATTTCCAATTGTATGTATTGGATTCTATATATTGTATTACTGTATTCTTTTTGTATATTTAGTTTGTTGTGAACCGCTTTAAGTCACCCACAAGGTTAAGAAAAGCGGTATACAAATAAGATTCTAATTCTAATTCTTCTAATTCTAACTGGGATCCCTGCATGGGAAGCAAATGTGCACTGTCATTTCCAGCAGCCTCTTTTCCCAGCCTACCGCAGCTGTTCACGTACAAAGAGCCCAGACTTTTACCCATCAGAACACTTCCTAGGCATGAGCATCCCTATGAACTCCCAAAAGCAACTGCAATGATATCGAGGCTTCCAGATGCATGGATGAGACTAGAAATTCTCTGTTCTACCAGTCACTTCAGCTACAGAGTTGCCAAGGCATCTTTTTAATCCTGTTTAATTGTGTTGTGACATGGTGAAGGAACTGCAAACGCAAAAAGCAAGCGTGATGGCTAGCACACCTTTCATCAATGTCACTTATGGGGACTGCAGTTGCTCAGTGCTTAAGAAGCTCGGCTTGTTAGCTGAAAGGTTGGCAAGTCAGCAGTTCAAAATCCGAGTACTATAGGACGGAATGAGCGCCCATCTCTGTCCCCAACCTCTGTTGCCAACCTAGCAGTTCAAAAGCAAGAAATTGCTAGTAGATCAATAGGGACCACTTTGGTGGGCAAAGATCTTGGGGACAGGAAAGGAGCCTCATTCGGGCGTCCTCTGAGCGGTGTTCCTCCAGCAAAAACCTTTTCAACTCAGAAAGCACCTTTGTGTGTTTCTGACATGATTAAAATGTCACTTATGAAAATATTTTTAAACCAACATGGTTTTAAGAAAGATGATACATATGCCACAAAATTTAAAACAGTCATTGATGCTATCATAAGCAAAATTCAAATTCAAAACTGAAATTTCTCACTGATCAATACCAGTTGTTTTTAGAACAAGAGAAAAATAGAAGCTTCCATATAATTCGTCATCTAAAAAGTAAATGCTATAAACAGTTGTGCTGTTGCTACTTTGAACATCCATTTTGTGGATGAAAAGCTTCAGTGAGGGGCCTCCATTGTGTGACATTTGTGGCTAAGGAATGCCAAATGGGGGACACTTTTTAGGAACAACTAGTGGACTTACATTTATCCATTCACCCAGTGAATTAAATCCAAAATCTCCTTCTGCTTCATTCTGTGCTTCAAATATGAAGCAGCAGCAATGCTATTCCCAAACATGGTTTAAAAAATCATCACAAACATTCCTTGAATAACAATACAGTTGAGGGTTGCATCAGAGCTCATTTACCTGTCAAGTCAGATGGGACAAGGTACTTTCTTTTGTCCAGATCAGGTACTCTCGCTTTGGGTGCCTTCTCCACAATAACCTGGATAAAAAGGAAAAGGGAAATTTAAGATAAGTGTCCCTTGCTCCTCAATACTACCCAACAAATTCATGCTTCGCTTTGAAGAGAAAATCATATTGGCATCCTACATTGTCTTAAGAATGTTTTTAAAATACTTATTTTTTAAATTCTTAAAATTATTATCTTCTTCTGTGTTTGTAGCAAAATACAAGTAACAGAGCTCCCCCTCCATAAATTTTGGTGTTTTTCCATGCCTTTACATCTCAAGAGACGGAGGAAAAAAGAGTATTTCCAAAGTGTCAATTCCTTCTGTGTTATCAAAAGCTTAGTTTCAAGACACTTCATTCCATTTTCTTTCCTCCACTCATCTTGCCTCTATCTGCTCTCTGAAATAGGGACAGAAAATTATATAACAGGATAACCATGAAATAAGCTTTTTCCTAACTGTTCCTCACTACAGCCTTTTGATTACCCATCACAGTTTTCTAAGACTACTGTACAGAGAAATCTGTTTAAGCAATGCAGTTCACTCCCACAAGAGGCAGTGATGCTCACCAGCCGGAAGGGCTTCAAAAGAGGATTATATTTGATACCAAGAACGCAGCCAATAACCTAAGAACTAATTGCTGGAGAACAACCATGGAAGATGGCTGCCGTCCTGCTTGTAGAGGCATCTGGCTGGCCACTGAGAAAACAACCTGGACTAGAAAGACCTTTAGTTTTACCCTGCAAGGATCTTTTTATAAAATTATAATTTCAGTGTATTGTTGAAAAAAAGTAAACATACGGTACATAACCATTACTAATTTAATATTGACTTTACGAACATAGACCTCATGAAGGGGATAGGTTGACTGGCATGTTTTTTAAAATAGTCTTTACCAAAAATTTGCTGGAATCAACTTATTGACATCTTCTTTCAGGTTTGCATTACTCGTGTCATGATTTCCACCATCTTACAGATTTGGCAGACCTACTGGTGCTGGGCGTAGGAAGTCTTGCGAATGTGTTAGTAAGGTTCTTGGTGAAGCCAACATAGAAAAGCCGTAGATGGTAGCCATCTGTATTTTTGACATCAACTTGATCTTCAGTCATTGACTGCCATTTTTTGACCATCAAACACATTTTATCACGTGTGAGGTCCATACCATGGAAGTTGGTCAGACGGTTTTTCCCTTGCACATCTTCTGTGATCAGTTTGAATTTATGGAAGGCAACTGCAACATTTTGAAGATCAGCTAATCTTAGTTCAAATATGCGGCCCTTAAGTCCATCAGAGGCAATTTTTGTTCCCTGTGTCCTGGTGCCTAATGCCTTCCCAGGGTTTCAAATATTAAACATTGCTAGGGTCTTGACATCATGCCAGCCCTTCTTTGAGAAAGGATCAACCACTTTCTTCTTCACGCCCTTCGTGAGGCACTTGCCCTTACCAATTGCCATAGTGGGAACCAAAGGGAATTTAATATTGTAAACTATTTAATATTGTAAACTGCATTATGGTCTTACATCCAAGCGGACAGAGAAAAAAGCATATTTAGTTAACTGGTGCCTGTTCTTCAAGATATAAAATTATCAATATTGACCCTCCTGAAGATTATAAAACAAAGCTCTATTATAGGGGTTCTCAATGTTTTCCCGCCACAGGCCAGACCACGCCCCCTCCATCAGCTAAGTGGGCTTGACACGTGGTTCACCCCAGTGTAAACGCTGCCGTAAACCATAGTGGGAGCATTTGCGCAGGTGCAGGCTTGTTTACAGCCGTCATAAATGCATCTACTTCCACTTCCAGGGTCATTGCCATGGGCCAGATGGTTTGCCACTGCAGGCAAGGTTTGGCCCACAGGCCATAGATTGCGAACCCCTACTATATTATCTATAGTTTACCTATATAAATGAAACCTGCAGGAAAACTACAGTCCATGGGACAACCATTTGTAACCTCTGATTGTTTTCTCTCAGGGAAAAAATCAGAAATGCACTCCAGCCAATGGAAGCTAGGCAGGAAGATTTCCTAAACTATTATATTTACACCTCTCAGCCTTCAGTTTAGAGGTGCCCACTGGAAAGGTGGAAGCAGTATTATTCAGCCTAGTTAAGCCAGCTATAGATGCTTTCATTGGCATGAACCATGCTGAGAAAATGGAAATGGAAAACAAACAGGAATAAGAAAGGGGATAGTGGAGAGTGGGTGATGTAGAGAAAACAGTGGTTTGAAAAACCTTTCGGAAGAAAAACAGGACACAGATGAGTACTTCTGAACTGGGTTGCAATGATGCATTCTGGGGCACAGATCTAAGAAAGGAGAGGTAACTGAAGAATGGGGCTAGAGACTTGTGATGATTCAATAAAGCATATCTAATAGGCTGCAAAGACCAAATAGCTGTAAGAGAGAAGGAGTCCAACAGAGATCTAAATTGGCACAGACTAAAGAGAGAGAAAAGATGACTGATTCAAGTGGCAAGCATAGCCTGACACTTACCTGGACCAAGCTTCTAGGAAAAGGCCCAGTTCCTTCTCTCTTTTTGCACTGTACTCATTGTTAAAGGTCAGAACTAAAACAAGAAATTTATCCATTTATATGCCTCATATCCTGGGAAGTTAAGGAGTCTAACTGAAGGTGCTTTATCTTAAAAGTTGACCAGATCAGGAGAGACCGTTAGAATAATACATACGCTATATGATGTAGAAAGAAAGGGGTGAATAAGAAAGTATGACTCAAAAATAAGCAAGGAATTAAAAATATAATAAAATGCTGTGGCTCTAGCTTCAGTGATCCAACACTTCTGAGCTGTTAAAAACATAAAATATTAAATGAGTTATTAGGGCTGTGCACCTATGATCAGATTTCTGCTACTGCTCTTCTATCCTCCCTGCCCTCTCTTGACTCCAAACTGAGGTCCAAATATGTTTTGTTTTAAAATATAACATCTTTATATTTTAACAGTGAACTCAATGCTCTAGATATGGATACATATGGAATGGCAAAATGGCAGCATCCCAGAAGATGGAGGTATCAGCAAGCATCTAGGCAGACATCTTGGCTTTTAGATTTTAATAAAAACGATACCTAGGGGGAGTTTTTGTAGAGTATGGGTAGAAGTTTAAGAGGGTGGAGATCAGAAAATCTGGAGAGAAAGAGATGGAATGAAATATCTTAGAAGATGAGCCGAAACCTTAAAGAGAAACTCCCTGCATTGCTACATTTTGTTGTATGCCCCACTAATTCTGAAATAAAGTAAAACAAAATACAGCAAAGGGTTATCTGTGTCTCTCCAGGCGTGGTTCCAAACAGCATCTACTCTTCATAATGAATTTGTGCCAGTCAATTATCCTCCATGAGAAAGCAGAAAGATGACAGGTCAAGTGCAATGCAGTGGGAGCAAGTGAGGCTAAAAAGAAGCAGGAAATCTTCCCTGAAGAGAGGAAAGAAAATGTAGGGCGATCCAGCCAAATCCCATCAGTTGTTTTAGCACACCTTCACAGACAGAGCTCTCTCACAGCATAGGAAGTGGCAGGGAACTAATTAGCAAGGAATTGTGAATCAATGGCAGCAGTTCCTCAAAGCCCATTAAATTTCAATACCTAACAATGTCAGCCATCTAAATCTGGGACATTTTGCAGATGAGGCATGCATGTACCTATCAATTAAGTTATGTCACTTTCCTGCACATTTTGTTTTTAAGGCATTAGGCCCAGTTCCCTCCAACCAGATCTGCTATACATTAAGGAGAAACCTATAGCTGCACAAGAATTTTAATCTTCATTCATATTCCATTCTTCCTCTTAAATGCAACACAATATTCAGACAAATGTGCCCTTCCCTCACTCTGTGGTTCCCATCTTCGCCTCCTCCCCTGATCGCCTCCTATAACCCCTAGCTTTACATTAAGACAGGGGTGGCCAAATATTTCAGGCTGTGGGCCGATCATGTGGTTCCTCCCACCAGAAGCAGAAATAAAACGCATCTTGCAATCTGTTTTGCAACAGGATGATAGATTTTAAGCTGCCATTTTCTCTGCTTAAACCTGGGGTGCCCAAACTACAGCCCATGGGCTGGATCCGGCCCCCAATGCGAATTCATTTGCCCCATCACTACCCTCTTTGCTACCAGAAGCAGTCCATATGAGCATGTTTTACTTCCGCTTCCAGGAACAATGAGGGCGGTGTGGGCTGGATGAATTGGCATTGGGGGCTGGATCTGGCCCACAGGCCATAGTTTGGGCACCCCTGCATTAAGAGCTGTGTAAGTGCTTCAAACTGGTGTGCTACAACACTGGGTGTTTCTCTAATATAGACACTGTCTACACATAGTGCCAACATTCTTACTTTCAAAAATGTCTCCATGGGACCACCAGTTCAGGTCTAATACATGTCAGGTAGTACTTACTCACTGAAATTTTCTGCACCATCTATTCCAGGAGTTCTCAACCTTTTTAAGCCGCAGCCCAGGTCACACTCCCTCAGACAGCTTTGGAGGCCGGATGGCCATTTTGCCCTTCCTCCACCACATGGAACTTCCTGGTGTGTGTGTGTGTGGGGGGGGGGGGACACATGAAATGGTGCTGTGGGCCACATCCAGCCCAAGGGGCGCAGGTTGAGAATCCCTGATCTATTCTAAATTTCCCTCCCAAAAATCTAACCTTAACTAACATTCAGTTGAGAATGTCAGAAATTTAGTGAATGTTAAAAAACCTAAAGATACATGTCTGAAAATCCAGCATTAACCAAAGGCAGGCTGAGGACCTTCAGGAGACGTTCAAATGTCACACATATTCCATTATTATAAATAAAGCATATTTACTATAGTCCCCATTATAAAAATAAAAGACAGAGTATATGACATTATATTTCTATCACTTTATGTTGGGCTCCTGGAAAAATTATCAGTAAAGAATAACAGAGATTGATATTTTCTTTAAAATACTTATAATCTTTGTCTTGTAAGATAGATTCACTGGACACAAATGTTGCGGGAATAACATGGAACCATTCAGTTGGGATACCAATATCAGATGAACAGGAACAAAATAGTCAGTTCTTATTAAAATTTGATTTAAAATCTCTATAATAACATAAAGAAGTACAACGTGCCGCCACAACAAAGTGCAGAACCACAACAGGGTGTGAGAGTATGGTGTGCGTGTGGGCCAATACTATCCTATGCAAGTAATCATGTGCTTATTTATAGGACCATAAAATTGTTTGTTGTTAGAAGGCAGCATTTGCATAGTCCTGTAGTATTAAGGAATATGAGTAAGCGATCAAGGTTGGCAGCTGGAAGAGTAATCCTTGCTCATCTCCAAGGGGAACTCAAAATGTGAAGGGGGGGAGGGATGTCAGGCAAGTGAAAGAACATGACTCTGCTCTCCTGTGATCCCTCCCCTTCCTCCATGTTTAAAGGACAGGAGGCTGATTTGGATGCAAATGGCCTAGAGGAGGGCTAGAATCAAAGCCAAGTCATCTCCACAAGCAGACGTTTCCTGGAGGATTTTATTTATTTATTCTTAGATCATGTTGGGGGTGTATCTGGAGCTGGCCTGTAAGGTCAGGCCATTAACACAGACATGGGGAGGGGGAGCTTGGCAGGGTGAATCCCCCCCCCCCTTCTAGGATAGAAACAACACACGCATGTTTTCTTCTGTCCGGGATTTAAGCAACAGCACTATAGAGACCCCCTCCCTCCCAAGACCTACAATAACAACAAGCAAACAGGATATGTCAGAGGATGACGCTTTCCTCTGCAAACATTAGAAAGCATGACACATTCAACCTCTAAATCCATGCAGGCTCTAGTACGCAATCGGTACGTGACATTCGGCAAAATGCTCAATTACTGTGCCTCTTTTACTCACTGGCACCCGGTCTGGGTATTTCTTTCGGATTTTCTCTCCCTCTTTTTTCCTGTATTCGAAAGGATGGTCTTCTTTGTACTGGAATTTCATGGCTTGGCTGGCTACGGCAAGTCTTTCCTCTTTCTTTCTTTCTCTCTCCTTCTCCTCCCTGCCTGAGCCAAGGCTTCTCTAAACAATTCCTAAGGCTGCCCTCCCAAAGCAAGCTCTCTCGTCTGTCTGTCTCCCGCCTGCCCGCCCGCCGTGTGCTTTTCCTTCTGGCTCCCGTTCTGTTGCTCAGCTGATCAAAAGGATACACAACAAACACCAGTGGTTCGACCAGGGCATTGTGACGTCACAAGGCTAGAATCACCATCTGTGGGTCCCGCCTTCCTTTTAGACAGCACCATTTCATTCCAGCTCTTGAACAGGGAGGGGGGAGAGGGCCGGGCTCCTTGTTTTGCAAAGCCATGCTCCCAGTTCCTCGGAGAGAAAGGTACGCAATGCTTGGATCCATAGCTGTCAAGTATCCCTTATTGGCCGGGAAAACCCCTTATGTTACCCTCTTTCCCGCCGTCATCCCTTATTAATTAGACTGCAATGCCCTATTGCCACCATTGGAGGGCAGCACAGGATAAGCATAGCTGTCAAGTATCCCTTATTGGCCAGGAAAACCCCTTATGTTACCCTCTTTCCCGCCGTCATCCCTTATTAATTAGAATGCAATGCCCTATTGCCGCCATTTGAGGGCAGCACAGGATAAGCATAGCTGTCAAGTATCCCTTATTGGCCAGGAAAACCCCTTATGTTACCCTCTTTCCCGCCGTCATCCCTTATTAATTAGACTGCAATGCCCTATTGCTGCCATTGGAGGGCAGCACAGGATAAGCATAGCTGTCAAGTATCCCTTATTGGCCAGGAAAACCCCTTGTTACCCTCTTTCCCGCCGTCATCCCTTATTAATTAGAATGCAATGCCCTATTGCCGCCATTGGAGGGCAGCACAGGATAAGCATAGCTGTCAAGTATCCCTTATTGGCCAGGAAAACCCCTTATGTTACCCTCTTTCCCGCCGTCATTCCTTATTAATTAGACTGCAATGCCCTATTGCCGCCATTGGAGGGCAGCACAGGATAAGCATAGCTGTCAAGTATCCCTTATTTGCAGGGAAATTTCCCTTATTTCCAAATCCAAAACATGTCAGGTATGCTTGGATCACAGCAGCATGGCATCTCGGGATCGGGTCCATTTTGGATGGAGGCCCTTTTCAAAAGCAACATCGGGTTTTCCACTTCTCCAAAAATGTAACATTGCATTCCAAGTTTTAAAGTGGTGGCCATGTTAGTCTGTGTTTCAAGTATATCAGAGAGTAAATAAAACAAAAAAGACCCCCCCCCAAAAAAAAAAAGGTTGTGGCACTTTAAAGACTAACTGCTGTATTTTAATGTAGGTAGCTGCGAAGGGGCAGGGTTGTGTATTTTAATGTGGCTTTATTAAAATACAGCAGTTAGTCTTTAAAGCAGGCATTCACAACCTACGGCCCGCGGGCCAGACCCTACCCCGGCTAGACCCTACCCCTGATGCCAATTCGTCCGGCCCCAGACACCCTCACCGCTCCTGGAAGACGAAGCAAAACATGTTCTGCGCATGCGTGCAAGTTGTAGTCAGGTCCGTAGCCTGAAAATGTTGAGAATTGCTGCTTTAAAGTGTCACAATGTTTTTTGTCTTTGTTTTGTTTACTCTCTGATATTACATTCCAAGTAATCATTGGAGCCCAGACTTTTTTTTAAATGAACACGTGATACAGAATACAGAACTTTATCTTAAAAAAACCAAGAGAAAAACAAGGATCCAATGGCATTCTTTCTTTTTTGTGCTGAGTGGGGGAACCTGAAAGAAAGTGGTAGGAAAATATGCCTAGGCAGTGCAGGGAGTGAATGCCACCAAGGCCCATAGCCTGATTCTTGGTTGTCCACAACAACAGCCCCCTCTCCTGCCTCAATGTTTGAGTCCAAGCGAGGACAGACTGGGAATTTTCAGAGGCCTTGGGGGGACCCTAATCATGCCAGCTTGCCTGTGTGCTGCTCCACTGCCCAGGCACCAGAAAGGACAGCAGCTGAGACTGCCCTACTTTGAGAACATTGCGAGAAGGCAAGATTCTCTGAGAAAAACAATAATGCTAATAAAGGTGGAAGGCAGCAGGGAATGAGGAAGACCACATGTGAGATGGATCGACTCCCAAAGGAAGCCATAGATTTGAGTTTTCAAAAAACAGGGGAGGCAGGGATGTTGAGAACGGCCACAACTGCCCTGCCTCGAAAGGACCGACATCCCTCCTTTTAAGAGAAGCCATGTATTTGGCAAAGAGGGCAGCCCTTAGGGATGCTGTGATCCTTCTCAACATCAGTGTCACCAAAACTCCTGGTTGCCCTTGTGTCAGCAGGCGTGTTGTATTCCAATGGCGCACCAGCCCTTCACAGCCATATTCGTGAGCCTTGGAGCACCCCACAGTGATGCAAGCTGCGGGTGGCTCTTGTGGTTATACGCGGCTGTAGCAAGAGGGGTGCCGGGGGGGGGAACCCTCCTGAGCTAACAGCCCCCACCCCCCCAACACCCCCGGTGATGCCAATGTTATACAGGTGAAACCTGGGAAATTAGAATATCGTTCATTCAGCTCAGTAATGCAACTTAAAAGGTGAAACAAATATATGAGATACTCATTGCATGCAAAGCGAGATAGTTCAAGCCTTACTTTGTTATAATATTGATGCTTATAGCTTACAGCTTACGAAAACCCCAAAAAAAACCAATCTCATGTACCCCATAATCACATAATCTCATGTACGCTGCGCGCCATGATCATCACAATTATAACGAATTAAGGCATGACATCTCTCGCTTTGCATGTAGTGAGTCTATCTCATATTTGTTTCACCTTTTAAATGAAATGAACATTTGCACGATATTCTAATTTTCCGAGTTTCACCTCTATGTGAGTGTGACATTGTTGCCACGCCTGAAAATCCCCCCAGATAATAATAATAATAATAATAATAATAATAATAATAATAATAATAATAATAATAATAATAATAATAATAATAATAATAATAATAATAATAATAATAATAATAATAATCATCTAGACTCCTCGCTACGGCCCTGGTTTTACATCGCCTGACTTGGCCATTTTGAAGTGGTAGCAGTGTTAGTCTGTGTTTCAAAAGTAAACAAAACAAAAACAAAGACCAAAAAACGTTGTGGCCCCTGAAAGACTAGCCCCTCTATTCAAACGTGAGCTTTCGTGGATCAAATCCACTCCGTCAGACATAAGCGTGAGAGACATAAGGAGAGTGAGTTGTGGCCATGGTGCAGAGCGGCAGGTCGCCGTTTTCTTCCCACTTCCAGGGCTTCCGACGCAGCTTCTGGCTGCGGGCGCCTGTCAGGAGCTTCCAAGTCAGGCCAGGCCGCCAGGGAAGGGAAAGCGCATGATGCGCACACCGCTCCCCGTCCCCTTTTGCTTTGAATTGGGCCTCCCAAAGCGACGCCACCCGCCGGGCTCCACACTGAGCCGTCTCCCGCCTCCGCCTCCTCGGCTCTGCAGATTCAGGCTGCGGCAAGCAGGGAGGAGGAGAGCGAGCGGGCTACGCGTCCTGACGACAGCAGCCCGCCCTCTCGAGAGCCTAGGGTCCTCCTTCCCCTGCCACCGCCTCTTTCCCCTCTCTTTTCCCGGGGAAATGGGCTGCCCTGACGAGCCCTCTGTGCCCAAGTGCGTCAGGAGATCAGAGCTACGCGATCTTTTTTTCTTCAAGTGCCATATCCAATTCCAAATATTGGCTCTCATGGAGATCAGGCATGAAGATTGTCCTGGGGGGGGGGGGGGGGGGGGGGGGGGTTTGGAGGAGGAGGAGAAGAAGAAGAACAACAACAACAACAATAATAACAAAACAACAATAACAAAACAACAACAACAACAACAACAACAACAACAATAATAATAATAATAATAATAATAATAATAATAATAATAATAATAATAATAATAATAATAATAATAATAATAATAATAATAATAATAATGTATTGTATTGTTCGATCTATATGCCGCCCCACTCGCAAAGCGACTCTGGGCGGCTCACAAAGAAACAATAGATCAAATTCCAAAATATCACATCACAAAAAAACAATTCGAAAACATTTCCATAAATCCCCAATCACAATTACAAAATATTACGTCACAAAATATCACGTCACAAAAAACATTCCGAAAACATTTCCATAAATCCCCAATCACAATTACAAAATATTACGTCACAAAATATCACGTCACAAAAAAAATTCCGAAAACATTTCCATAAATCCCCAATCACAATTACAAAATATCGCGTCACAAAATATCACGTCACAAAAAACATTTCAAAAACATTTCTATAAATCCCCAATCACAATTATAAAATATCACGTCACAAAATATCATGTCACAAAAAACATTCCGAAAACATTTCCATAAATCCCCAATCACAATTACAAAATATCGCGTCACAAAATATCACGTCACAAAAAACATTCCGAAAACATTTCCATAAATTCCCAATCACAATTACAAAATATCACGTCACAAAAAAACATTTCGAAAACATTTCAATAAATCCCCAATCACAATTACAAAATATCAAGCCATCATAAAAACACTTCAAAAAAATACTTCAAACAGTACACAAAAATCTCGCAGACTCAACCCCGCCCACTAAGTCGAGCCAGAAATTATTCTGTGTTGAAAGGATTTTTGCTGGAGAAACTCCGCTCAGGGGACGCCCGAATGAGGCTCTTTTCATGTCCCCAAGAGCTAGGACAGAGATGGGCGTTCAATCCATCATTTTCCAAACCTGGATCTCGAACTACCGACTTGCTGGTCTTTCAGCTAACAAGGCGAGCGTCTTAACCACCGCAGCTCTCCTGGGAACAATATAATGCAGTGATCTTCCATTTGCTTTCTGTATCGCAGAATGACACCGTACCACTGATCCAGTTCCACAAGTCACTTTATGGTCCTGAGACCTTTTGACACACAAAGTCCTTATCAGTCCTAGGCAACAGAAAACCACCCAAATGAGACGAAAGTCCAAGCTGAAAACACCGGGCAACACGCACAAAAGTAGAAAATAAGGTGATTTAATCCAGAACAGTTGGCGCATCCTCAAAATTCAAAAGCAAAGAAGATTAATTCACCAGTAATGTCTTTAAGGTTCACAACTTGCCGAAGCACTAGTGGTCTCTTAAAGAAAAACTTCATACAGTACGAGGCAAATAGTTCCAACTGGAAGAAGTATCATACAGTTACAAAAATATTTCTTAGTCCTTTCCAAAGGTAAGTAATCCACAGAGTAAAATCTAATTCCAGAAGATAACAATCCATAAATAACAATATCCCTCCGGTAATTGGATATTTTGAAGTTAATCATCAAAAGTAAAGGATTATATCAAAATAGACGTGTTCAACTGCCTCAAGGTAGAAATTCATATTCAGTCCTAGGCAAGTATTGATGAAGCAGCTACCCTCCTTCAAGAAGGATTCAAGTAGGATTGAATCTACTTGGGAACCATCACCCTTCAGCTAAGCAATAGCATATAATAATTACACTTATATACCGCTCCTTTGCACTTAGTGCAGGGATTCTCAATCTGTGGCCCATAGGCCGGATGCGGTCCACAGCACCATTTCATGTGCCCTCCACTGCCTCCACCACACCAAGAAGTGCCATGTGGTGGAGGAAGTGCAAAATGGCCATCTGCCCCTCGAAGCTGTCTGAGAGAGTGTGACTCGGCCCCCAGTTTTAAAAGGTTGAATACTCCTGATGTGGTGCATTCTCTGGGTGGTTCACAAGTTAATTAGCATTTTGCTCCCAACACACGGAGTACACATTTTACTGACCTTGGAAGGCTGAGTTACCCTGGACTCGTCAGGATTAAACTCACAATGTTTTGACTGCAGTTTAACCGTTGCGCCACCAGAGCAGGAGGGGCTGCAGATTTTGGCGGAGTGAAGCAGCAGAACCACAGCTCCCTCCCTCTCCCCAGTATCTGAGTTACCCTGACTTGGGATTGGGTGGAGGGCCCCAACACCACATTTACCCCCAAGCTGCTCGTATTGAGTTTTGATGTGATCCTTGGTTGTTTTCCATTTTCTGCCCTGCCCCTGCAGTGCCCTGTCTGGATGGTCAGAATTGGAAGACACCGACAGAGGCACAGTCCCTCTTTCCCCACATCTCTGGTTGCATTTGGGGTCATTCTTCTTTGGCCGTTTGCATAAAGTGTGTGACAGAAGAGGAAGGCAGGTACCGAGAAGGACAACAAGGATGATCAGAAGACTGGAAACCCAGCCATATAAGGAAAGACTGAATGAACTGGGCATGTTTAGCACTTTCTTCCATGTCTAGGCCAGACATGAAACTGCTAAAATGAAGACTCCTTTTGGTGAGTTCATTCTGCAGATCCTTTTGCCTGAACTTGTATGAGAAAGATTTGCTTGCAACACAAGGTGGCTGTAACCAGGGTTCACCCAATTGTTCAAAAATACCACAATCTTCTAGGAGGCTCTTTCTGTGTACCCCATGTTTAGCCTTGAGAAAAAGAGGCTGAGGGGATATGATAACACTCTTCCAATGCCTGAAAGATAATTATAAAGAGGAGGGACAAGATCTGCTCTTCGTCATCTCAGAGTGCAGGTCATGTAATAATGGGATCAAATTACGGGAATCCAGATACAGTAGGCTGAATATCAGGAAATACATCTTAATGGTTAGAGCAGTACAACAGTGGAAGATCACTGGATGCCGTTGAGTAGTCAGTCACCTTCATCTTGATGTGCATCAGGCAGTTCTGGGAATAAATTGAGGGAGCAGGGGAGCTGTGCGTAACCTTGAGATTTTTGGAGGAAAGTAGTTGTTGTTCAGTCGCACAGTCGATTCCGACCCTTTGCAACCCTATAGACCATCGTCCTCCAGGCACCTCTGTCCTCCACCATCCTTCTCAGCCTGCCCAGCTCTGTGCCCACTGTGTCCACAATGCCATCTAGCCATCTCATCTTTGGTCGCCCTCTTTTTCTTTTGCCCTCCACCTTTCCCAGCATCAAGGCCTTCTCAAGTGAATCCCCTCTTCTCATTTGATGTCCAAAGTACTTTAGCTTCATCTTTACTATTTGACCTTCTAAGGAGCAGTCAGGGTTGATTTCTTCTAAGATTGACCTATTTGTTCTTCTCGCTGTCCAGGGGACTCTCAAAACTCTCCTCCAACACCACATTTCAAAGGCATCTATTCTTCTCCCCTCAGCTTTCCTAATGGTCCAGCTCTCACACCCATACATTACCACCGGGAAAAACATTGCTTTGACTATGCAGATTTTTGTTTTCAAGGTGATGTCTCTACTTTTCACTATGTTCTCCAGGTTTCTCATAGCTTGTCTCCCCAGAATCAGTCGTCTTTTTATTTCATGGCTGCAGTCACAATCTGCAGTGATCTTAGATCCTAAGAAAGTAAAATCTGTCACTGCTTCTCCTTCTTCCCCATCTATTTTCCAGGAACTAATGGGGCCTGTTGCCATTATCTTGGTTTTCTTGATATTGAGTCTCAAGCCAGCTTTTGCACTCTCCTCCTTCAGCCCAATCAAGAGATTCTTTAGGTCTTTCTCACTTTCTGCCATTAGGGTGGTATCATCTGCATATCTCAAATTGTTGATGTTTCTTCCTGCAATTTTGATCCCATATTGTGATTCCTCCATCCCTGCACTGCGCATTATGTGCTCTGTGTATAAGTTAAATAAGCAGGGTGACAAAATGCAGCCTTGTCTTACTCCTTTTCCTATTCCAAACCACTCTGTCATTCCGTGTTCTGTCCTAACTGTTGCTTCTTGTTTCATGTACAAATTTCTCATGAGGCATATGAGGTGTTCTGGTATTCCCATCTCTTTAATTACTTGCCACATTTTGTTGTGGTCCACACAGTCAAAGGCCTTGGTGTAGTCAATAAAACAGAAGTAGACTTGTTTCTGATATTCCTTTGTTTTCTCCATGATCCAACGTATGTTGGCAATGTGGTCTCTGGTCCCCCTGCCTCTTCTGAACACAGCCTACACCTCTGGTAGTTCTCTCTCCACGTGCTGCTGAAGTCTATCCTGTATTCTCTTGAGCATCACCTTGCTGGCGTGTGGGATGAGTGCAATTGTTCGATAATTTGAACATTCTTTGGCATTGCTCTTTTTGGGGATTGGAACTTATACTGATCTTTTCCAATCCTGTGGCCACTGTTTTGTTTTCCAAATCAGATGGCATATCAAATGCAGTAATTTGATTCCATCATCTTTTAGGGCTTTGAAAAAATCAACTGGGATACCATCATTTCCACTAGCTAAGAGGACACCTAAATGTTACTGACGAATAAATCAATCGGTAGTTTCTTATGCTGGAAGATAAGCCGTCTGGGCAGGGCGTAGCTTAAATCTGAACCTTGCTGTTGACTCTCACAACTCACGGTTTCAATGTTCATTCTGTTAACTACTAATCTAAATTCAATTTCCAGATGGTCCGGTCCTGCAGCTGAAGGCTTTATCTTTCCTCCTTGATCAAAAAGCCATTCATTACTGAGCACTGAACCCTAGAGTCAGACATGACTGGCTTTCAAGCATGGGAAACCTACTGAGCAGTGGCTGGTTAGGAGGCATAAAGGCCTGTTTGTCAATATCTTTTTCATGTTCTGTGTTCTGTTTTGAATCTAAAGGTGTAGAGTAGGCTTAAAGTTCTTACCAAGTTATTTGATGGACATCTGTTAGCAATGAGATATTCTGACCACTAGATGGGACAGTTTCAGGAGCCAAAACTTGTTCATTTTTACTTTTATGGAATTGGTGTAATACTATGTACTGTTATGTAATTTTGCATTATTATTGTTTTGCTTGTAAAATTGTATTTTGTTTTGTACTATTGTTATATTGTATTTCTGTATGTTTCTATGTATTGTGAACCGCTTTGGGTCGTCTGCTGGACGAGGAAAGCGGTATATAAAAATAAATTCAAATCAAATTTTAAAAAGGGTATACACAAACAGTGTCACAGAATTCTTGCTTACAGTTACATCCAAGTAATTCTAAGGAATTTCTATTGGTGTTGACTTCAGACTTTTTGATTATACTCTTAAGACTGGTTGAAGGACATTTTTGGAGGAAACATGGGAAATTTTCCTTCCAATTCTATGGGCAAAGGAATTTATTTCTAAACTACACAACATTCTTCAGCTGGTTTTACTTTTTTTTAATCTGCAAATTTAGCTCATTCTTCTCATGTCAGACATCTCTCTATGTTACATTTTCGCACAGCACGGACATCAGGCTGGCACTGTTTTGATTTCTACATTGACCTTCCTGGATAAATTCCTTTTGGAAGATTTTTGCTTTTGCATTTAGCTGGCAACACACGGGCAAAGGGAAGTACCTATTGTTACTCTGATGCTTATCCATGGGACTTGGTTTTTTAAAGATGCATCAATGTGGTTTGCTGCTTAAAGCAGTTGTTTTCTAGGTCTCTCACATTTTCTGCTTTCTCAGAACTATGCAGGTTCCTCTTATGCTCATAGATCTAGGCTTGTACTTGGTTTGACTTATTTCCTGGTTCCAAATGGGAACTCGAAGTTGTCACTGTTATCGTTACATTTCCAATTTCTTGGGCTAACAGTTCCAGATTCCTAACAGCAGCCCTAGCAGTGGGCTTCCAATTGTTAATTCTTTTCTTTGGTTAAAGCTCCTGGTCCTAGCCAGAACTAGACTCTTCTCTTCAGGGTTGAGAAGTGTGTCTAATAAAGTCTGCACATCTTTCTAATCAGGTTGCAACTTCTAAATATAGAACTGAATAGACGACGCATCTTATCAGGGGCCTCCCACAATGATGGGTTCTGATTCTTCCAATTACACAGACCAGATGTAGTAAAAGTGTTGGAGTATGGTGGGGGCATGTGGGAATCTGATAGGGATGAACCATAAGCCAAGTTCATGAGAGTGCAAACACTCCTGTTTGGCTTCTGAGTTTCCCCCGAGAGATGTCCTGCATCCCTTTACTATGTTTCAATCTTTCCCTGAAAGAATGCCAGTACACATGTAATCAAGGTCTAAGCTTCTACTATGGAGAGACTGATCACGCAGGTTTCATGAGGCTAGTATGCTGTCTTAGCTGCTCTAACCAATCAGGACTCTAATCACGTACTGTAGCTTGCATGATTCTCACACGGTACCTTAATGTTAGAAACAATGTATGCTGAATGTAACCTATGGCTGAATACTCTCTATTGTTTACTATGCAACCCATTTTGCTCCCTTTCTACTGAATGCACTATTGTTCCTGTATTCTTATCTGCTACTGAATTTTGGCAATAAAAGATACTGGTTGGGGTTGTTCGAGAGAGCTCTCCCCAGGCAGCCGGCTGGACCGTATCTCTGCCTGGGCATTTCATGGTATCAGGATTTCCTCCCGCAACATAAAAGGAACACATACAACAGCTCTATGGATATAACTTCTCTTATACACCAAAACATGTACAGGGACTCTAGGAGCTCCTTCCATTGCTCCAAAGTTAAGGAAGGTACAATGTTCTGCCAATCAGCATTAGAAAATTCTCCAGTCAAGCCTGACACAGCCACTACCTCTGCACCCTTATATTGCAGATACTCTGGAGAGGGTCTGTTATCTGATGAAGAAAAATACTCTGGGGCAATAGGATGGCGTAGAGGTGCCTGTGCTCCTCCTAAAAGCAAGTGGATTCCAAGGAGGTACTCTAAGTCTGAATCAGGGAATGCAGGGGATTTCTGCTTTCCATCCTGAGAATTTACCATTATAACTTTACATGAATCAGGCTGACCAAGGAGAGGTTTTTTTTTTTTAACCAAGACATCTACCCAATCTTGAATGTATTTTAACTGATCCAAGCGTTCCTGTTTGGCTGTTGCTAAGCAAGTTGCTTAGGCAACACAAACATTATAGGTGCCCTCCTTAGGCCATCCAACACCAAAGGTGGTCCATTCCAATTCACAAAACATGAGCAAATTGAATGTGGTCAAGTTCCCACCTTTGGTGTCTTGCACGGAAGACAAAGAAGGAGTCGCAGGAAGGACTAACACAGGTTTATTCATTGATGGTCAGCATGAACATGTGGCAATGGCGGAGGTACATCTCATTATATACAGTAGCACAATACATTTGAATCTTGCTGCACGGTAGCTCATTGGCCGCTACCGGCGTGACATCGCCCAGGTCACGCCTCTCTTCTGTAGTTCTTCTTCTGTAGTTCTTGATCATGCGGGGAAGTTCCCGCGGCTGTTCGTGATTTGGGGAATGTGAACCATGTGAGGTTGAACGCTCGCAGCTGCCCTCTATGGGCGGCTTGCTCGCGTTCCTTAACAGCTGAGATACATTGTGATTGTGGACTGGTTACATTCATATATTTAAAGTAACATTGTACATGCATACATAACATCCCTCCCCCCTAGGATGGGACGAAGTCCCTCAACCATTGTGGCTTGCCGCATGTGCGCCTTGGGCGTGCGGCCGCTTGACTTAACACAGGGGAGCCGGCGGCTCCTGGTTCCACGGAGTCCTGTCCTGCAATTGAAAGGGGGGACTCATTAGTGGCTCGGTATGGCTTCTGTGGTAACCTTGCATTGGGGGACGGAAATGGAATGAATAGTTGGGAAGTGAATCCCTGCCTACTGTTTGAGGAGTTTGGGGACCCCCCCAGTACGAATCTCGGGACCGACGAAGAGGCCCTCGTGGCCTCGCCACCCCCCGCTGCCTGTCCGGGAGTTCTAGAGACTGTGGTGGGCGGACTCGCCCCTGTTGCCTGTCTTGGGGGTGTTGGTCTCCGTGGAGCTGGAGCTATGGTATACTCTAAAACAAAAGGGCTAGGGGGATTGGAAGTACCAGGGGCTGAACTGAAACCCCTCTTCTCGCTAGGACAGGTGGGGGACCACTCCGCTACACCCCACTGGTACTGCAACTCATAATCATTGTCAAACTGATCCCTCTCTTTCAAAGTATCCTCCTCTGTGTCTCCCCCTTGGGTAATGCGGGTGGGGGAGGACCCTAACGCTGATTCCCCCTCATCGGTGACTCGCCTTCTGAGTTGGTCGGCGTGCCTTCTCCAGAGTAGACCTGAACGAGTCTCGACCCTGTAGGATACCGGCCCCGTTTGCTCAACAATTGTCCCTGGTACCCACGCTGGCCCCGACGCCGCGTAGTTCCTGCAGTGAACTGGGTCCCCTACCGAAAAACTTTTAGAGCTCTCTCCCCCTATGCTTATATTTCTCCCTTCATCCTCCACCCTGGACGGATCCATCTGGTCAAAAAGTGTTAGCGGACACCTCCTCATGAGGAGTTCGGCCGGGGAAAAACCTGACGCTAAGGGGGTTGTCCTGTAGCAGATGAGGAACTGGCACAGATGCAGGTTCAACTCACCGGGACCCATGCGCCGCAGTGCGTCTTTTGTAGTGCGCACTTGGCGCTCTACCTGACCGTTTGTGGTGGGGTGAAACGGGGCAGCGGTAATGTGCCTGATGGCGTTTCTCTCCATAAAAGTCTTGAACTCTGCCGACGTGAAGGTACTCGCGTTATCGCTAACCAGGACGTCTGGCAGGCCGAAGCAGGCAAAAAGCTTGCACAACTGTTTAATGGTTGCGGCAGAGGAAGTGCTGTTCATGGGGATTACCTCCAAAAACTTGGAGTAGGAGTCGACTACCAGTAGGAACATGGACCCGCGAAAGGGGCCAGCGAAGTCAACATGAATCCGGGACCATGGCCCGCGGGCCGTATCCCATTCCCTATGGGGTAACCGGGGCTCCTCGGGCCGAGAGCTCTGGCAGCTCTCACACGTGCCCACTAAGCGTTCTATGTCCCCATCTATCTGGGGCCACCAAAAGAAACTCCTGGCCAGAGCCTTGGAGCGCACGATCCCGGGGTGGCTGGTATGCAGTAGCCTCAGCACCTTGGCCCTCAGCTTCTCTGGGATAACTACCCGCTGGCCCCAGAGTAAGCAGCCCCTTTCCAGGGAAAGCTCTACTCTGCGCCTGAAAAATGGCTTGAACTGTTCCTCGGGGGGAGAAGTGGGCCACCCTTTCCTAACCCAGGAACTAACTTGGGCCAGCATCTTGTCGGCCGCCGTGGCCTTGGCGAGGTCGGCCGGGACAATTGGGGGTGAGTCGAGAGACTCAATCAGCAGGACTTGGTGTTCCTGCTCCACCTCGCATGCAGGGTCCCCTAAACTAGGGAGGGGGGATCGGGACAGGGCTTCCGCATGGGAGATCTCCTTCCCTGGCCGATAGACCAGCTCATACTGGTAGGCGTTGAGGAAAATGGCCCAATGCAGCATCCTGGGGGATAATATTTGCGGGGTGGGTTTGCCGGTAGTGAAGATCCCCAAAAGCGGCTTGTGATCAGTCACCACCGTAAACTCGCGGCCGTATAGGAAATCGTGGAACTTCTTTGTTCCCGCGATTATGGCTAGGGCCTCCCTATCTGTTTGCGCGTAATTGCGCTCTGCCTTCGAGAGGGACCTTGAGTAGTACGCTACCGGGGCTTCCCTCCTGCTTCCCAACACGTGGCACAGGACCGCCCCCACCCCCACCGGGGACGCATCACAGACTAATACCACTGGCTTTTTCGGATCGAAGTGGGTCAGGACAGCATCCGAAGATAGGAGTGACTTGAGCTCCTTAAATGCCCTCTCCTGCTTGTCCCCCCACCGCCAAACCGCATCCTTCTTAAGTAACACGTGCAGTGGCTCCGCGACTGATGCCTTTCGAGGCAGGAAGGAGTGATAGAAATTTAGGAGCCCTAGAAATGACTGCAGCTCCGGTTTCGCGGTGGGGCGAGGGGCGTCCCTCACGGCCGCAACCTTGGACTCGGAGGGTTTGATTCCGTCCGGGGTTACCTTAAACCCTAGAAACTCTACCTCCCTCGCGAAGAATACGCACTTGTCCCTCCTCAATCGAAGTCCTGCCCTCTCGAACACTGAGAGAACCCCATCTAGCCTCTTGGCTAACTCTAATTCGCTCCCCGCTGTTATCAACACGTCGTCGAAGTATGGGAGGACGCCTGGAAGCCCCTTTAAAAGGCGTTCCATGAGGGACTGGAAAATTCCGGGGGCCGAATTCACGCCAAACTGAAGGCGCGTTACCTTAAACGCCCCCTTGTGCGTTACGATCGTTTGCGCGGCGGCAGCAGCCGGGGTTACAGAGAGCTGCTGGTACGCCTGGGCCAGATCTAGCTTGGCGAAACACCTCCCCCCATGTAGCGTGGCCAGCAAATGGCTGACCACGGGCACCGGGTATGCATTTGGCCGAATGGCCTTATTTATCGTACATTTATAGTCCGCACAAATCCTGACCTCCCCATTTGACTGAGGGCTGTAACAATCGGCGTTTCCCACTCCACCGAGTCAACTGGAACCAAAATCCCCTGCCCCACCAATTTGTCCAGTTCCGCCTCAATCTTGTCCTTGAGGGCGAAGGGCATTCTCCTTGGCTTGAGGCGGATGGGCCGGATTTCTGGGTCCAGCTCAAAGGAAACCGGGGGCCCCTTGTATTTCCCGAGCCCCTTCTTGAAAACGTCCGGGTGTGCGTCGCACACGTCCCGCATTGGGTCAGTCTCGATGGCGTTAATGCCGGACAGTTCGATCCCCAGGGGAGCAAACCACTGCGTTCCCAAAAGGCAGCACCTCCCCCCCTTGAGGACTACTAGGGGCAGTTTCTCGGAGTAGTTCTTGAACTTCACCTTGAAGTTCCCCACCCCCAACACATTGGATCTCATGGCCCGCAGTTTGGGCCGCTTCTCTGGGGGAATGCGCATAAACCCTTTTTGGGACAGGATGGAATAAGATGACCCCGAGTCTATCTCCATCCTCACTGGGACCCCCTGCAACAGTACCTCTACGAAGAACCGCCGGTGCTCCAGGCCCACGCGGTTCACGCCTTCCTCGCTGTAGCTGGCTGAGACCTTCCTGGTGCCGGTCGCCTTTTGTTGGTGCGTCTGGGGATGGCTGGAACTGCCCTTGTCCTCGACTCGCCCGCGCCTGCATACTCGGGCGATGTGTCCTTTTCAGCCGCAGTTGTGACACTCGGCCTTTCGAAACGGGCACCTCGTGCGGCCGTGGGCCGCCCCACAACCGTCGCAGTGGCGGTCCTGCCGCTCATGGGTCTGTCGCTTCTCACCTCGCTTCCTGATCCTCTGGACGTCGTCGTCCTCGCTGGAGTAGGGGTCCGCTGTCGTGGATTACTCCTCGGACGACGTCGGTGTGCCGCTGTGCGGCTTGGGGGCCCGCCAGGCCGTCTTCGCTGATGTCCGCCGGGCCGCCTGTACTGGAGACTTGGCCCTCTCGGCCGTGGCCCCTCGGGACTTGAACAGTCTGACCCCGCTCCTGGCCTCCTCGGCTGCTTGGGCCTCCCGCAGTACCTCGTTGAACGTGAGGCGGTGGTCGCGGGTCATCAGCCTCCTCTGAAGCTCCTCGTCCCTCAAACCACACAGCATGCGGTCACGGAGGGCCTGGTCGAGGTCGTCCCATTGGCAATGCACCGCTGCAAGCCTGAGGGCCGCCGCATAGGCGGACACGGATTCGCCCGGTCGCTGGTCTCGCCTGTGGAACGCGACCAGGGCTGGGAAAATCGAGACGGGCGGCTGGAAATGCTCACGCAGTCTCTCCAGGATACGGTCGATGGGCACCTCGTCCACCTTCCGGGGGGTCACCAGGGTCATCAGGATCCGCAGCGTGGCCGGCCCCACCTGAGCCAGGAAGTGGGAGCGCATCTTCGCGGCGGCGGCGACGCCTGCAGCTTCCATGGCATGCCGAAACTGGCACTCGTAGAGCTCCCATTGTTCAGGCTCGCTGACATCGAACTGGTACGGCTTGACCTTGGGATTCGCCATCGATCCCATCCTCGTCGCCAATTTGGTGTCTTGCACGGAAGACAAAGAAGGAGTCGCAGGAAGGACTAACACAGGTTTATTCATTGATGGTCAGCATGAACATGTGGCAATGGCGGAGGTACATCTCATTATATACAGTAGCACAATACATTTGAATCTTGCTGCACGGTAGCTCATTGGCCGCTACCGGCGTGACATCGCCCAGGTCACGCCTCTCTTCTGTAGTTCTTCTTCTGTAGTTCTTGATCATGCGGGGAAGTTCCCGCAGCTGTTCGTGATTTGGGGAAAGTGAACCATGTGAGGTTGAACGCTCGCAGCTGCCCTCTATGGGCGGCTTGCTCGCGTTCCTTAACAGCTGAGATACATTGTGATTGTGGACTGGTTACATTCATATATTTAAAGTAACATTGTACATGCATACATAACACCACCACTCCTATATTTCTTAAAATTCCAAAGCATGCATCCCTGTTTCTCCTGCAGAACGGACACTTCCCCTTCCACGCTCCTGATACATATTGACACAAGGTCTCAAAATCATCAAGGGGAACAAATGGGACAAAAGAAAGGAATGTACCTCTCCTGCCTGAGAAGAGCACTCAAATGCATTGTCTGTCCAAGGTGTCTCTCACTCAAGACAACGTCTTGGTTACTTTTCAACAAAACTGGTCTCTGCATGCTTGTTGAGCCCATGCAGAACTAGTTCCCATGTCATTGAGATGGTCCTATCTGGGGTTAATCCCCCTCCCATGTGGTTCTAACACCTTGGCAGGTCAAAGCCAAACATCCTGAGAGGTGGAAGAGAGAAAGGGCAAATCTTTTCTATATTTTATTCAGCAGAATAGCAACATATGTATGTTGTGTTTTATATGTTGTTATGTATAGCATACATTTTCCAGTCAAATTCTCATTCATAACACAGGCTGTCTGGCAGAATAAAGGGTGTACTCAAACAACTGCCAGTCGATGCTAAAGGTTAAACTCATTAGCAAATTTCAATGCCAGGTACAGTATTTGTTTTGTCTCCCCACCAATATTTGCAATTGAAATAGTATCTTCCCACTCTTCCCACATATACAATTGAAGTAGTATCTTCCCACTCTTCCCACTATTTGCAATTTTAAAAAGGAGGATTTACAACTAACGGTAATCTGAATAGCAACCAAAGATCATCTGCCATTACCAATTGTGTAAAGCCATATTGATTTGTATAGTTATCTGTTATGCTAACCAATCACTCTGTACCTCTGTACCTGAGGTGTATAAACTGATGCCATGAAGTCTCACTCCCATGTCTAAGGAAGTGGACCTGATCCACGAACATCCACGAAAGCTAACATTAAAATATAACAGTTAGTCTTCAAAGTGCTACAGCGTTTTTGTTTTGTTTTGTTTATTCTCTGATATGCTTGAAACACAGACTAACACAGCTACTATTCCAAAAATTTAAATATTTCAGAATGATTTTGTTTGTTTGTTTGTTTTGTTTGTTTGTTTGATTGATTGATTCTGGCTTACAGTAGAAGTCTCCCTTTCTATCACAGCATTCCTGGTTTTTTAATTGAGGCGGACAGCGCTTGCTTTAGTTGTCTCCTCATTAATCTCAAAACAGAAATTGTGAGGAAACGACCATGCTGTTCATTATGAAAATTATTTTGCTCAAGTGTTGCAAGTGGGTATTATGAATATGTATATCTGATCAGAAAGAAACAAGCATTTCCAATGAAGGGTGGAAGATTTTACCATACTGGATTGATATTATTTATGTTGATTATGAGATAGCTATTATTTTTATCTTAAAAGATCCATTGTTTCATCCTGTTTATCACATGACTAGCATATTTTTGCCCAGTACTGCCGGGCTTTTGTGTGTGTGTGTGTGTTTTGTGGTAGGGGTTACACACACACACAGCACAAATCCACACACTCAATACACACCCACACAACACAACCACACACCCACATAGACAACCATGCACACACACACACACACACACTGCACACACAACACAACCAAACACACACTCAATACACACACACAACACAACCACACACACAACACAATCACACACACACACACAATGCACACACACATGCTGTAGCTCTGCGGGGAGAGGTGGGGCTCCCTCCCGGAAGCCTCAGTGACCACACACACACACACACACACACACACACACACACACAATCTTGCCGAAGTTGGGGGGATCTCCCTCCTCACCCCCAATCCTCAGCGATGACTCCCAGAAGGCTGTGCCAGGGTGTTATGTATGTTAACTGTGTTTTCTGACAGGAGCGGAATGTATCTTTTCTCATGTATCTATTCTTATGCAAATAAGTGGATCGAAAAATGTGCATACACTGTTAGCCAATGGGCTTGTTGTATTATTGTTACTGTTATTGTTTATAGTGTATATAAGTCCAAGTTTTGCCCCATCCAAACTGTGTTCAAACCCCACTAATAAAGAGCTGAATTTCACTACTTCATTCGTCTGCTTCTTCATTCCTTGAACACTAAACGGGGGGAATGGGTCAGCCGGCAAAAGGTAAGTGCAGTGGGGGTTAAGGGGGGCAAGGTGGTGGGGAGGGTGGGCAGTGTGGTTTCTGAGGCCGTGCCTCCCCCCCTCCCTAACTCCCACCACACTCACCTTTTGCCGGCTGGGTCTTTTCCCCCTGGCACAGCCTTCTGCATTGGGAGGCGCACCGGCCTGTCCTTCGTCCCTGCGGGCATCGAGGCCTCCACGCCCGCAGGGACGAAGGACAGGCTGGTGCACCTCCCAACGCAGAAGGCCGCTCCGGGGAGGGAACACCCAGCCGGCAAAAGGTAAGTGCGGTGGGGGTTAGGGAGTTGGGGGGGAAGGTAGTGGGGCGAGTGGGTGTCGTGGTTACCGGGGCCATGCTTTCCCCCCACTCCCTAACCCCCACCACACTTACCTTTTCATCTCTTGGAGAGAGGGGATTCGCTTCTCTCTTGGTTGGCTGGAGACGAAAGCTTTGTCCCCAGCCAACCAAGAAAGAAGCTAACCCCCTCCGTGAAAGGGGTTTCCTTCTCTCCAGGAGGCGAAGGGGCTGCCTTTGTCTCCCGGAGAGAGCACGTCATTTCCCCGCAGCCCTGGAGGCCGGCGCCAGCCTTGCCATAGCTTCAGGGGGGAGGGGCAGCCCCTTCTCTTCCTGCACATCTTTGGCGAGGAAGCGGGGAAAGGCCGTGACCGCATCGCCCATTTTTGTTTTTAGTGCATGGCGCTTTCCCAGCCTCCTCCGCGCTCATGCCCTTCAGCCTCATTGGCTGAGGGGTGGCGTGGCGCGTTGGACGCTGGACTCTGTAATTTTTTTTCTTGCTGCGTTCGTCGGGCGGTTGCCCCACTCGCAGCTGGCAGACCCTTGCGGCGATGTTCTGACGCTGTAAAGGTAAATGTAGGCGGCTCGGTTCGGGATGGTTGGGCTGGGTGCGGGCGTGCATGCTGGACACCAACGGTTAACGCACGATTTTATAGGTAAAGATCTGTGACACTTGTTATCCACTCTAATGATGAGTCTGTATAATTTCTTATTAGTGACTCATCACACTTGTCTTCTGAGACCCAATTTTTCACTGGTGACCAAGGCAAGAATAATTTGGTCTCAGAAGACAAGGGTGACATGAGAGAGAGAGAGAGAGTCGCCTAAAAGCAAAATCCTGCACAAATGAGCACTAGGTTAATCTTGTCACAGAACCACACAGAAATCTTGTGATCCAAAAGAAAAAGAAATAGATTCCTGCCATATAAACCATATGTAATTTGTCTTTGTTTCCCAGACACAAGAGAACTTGTTTTTCCAGGACACTGTTATTTAAGCATCTAGTAACAAACACAGCAAGAGGGTTGACTGTGTATTTCCAATTGTATCCTGTTGGTTTTAATATGTGTAACATATTATTCTTACTTCTTGTTAGGTGGAGGCTTTGGGCTGTTTTTGTATTTGCATTGTTGCTAATTGTTGGTAGCACCATATTGAGGCTGGCCAACAGTCTAAGAAGGGGATGCCTCAACCAGCAGTGATGGGGAGAGGTATCTCCCCAACTTCAACTTTGGGGCATATTGTCAAAAAGATCATTAGAGAGCTGAGCTCCATTTTACCCCACGTTAAAACTAAAGTTCATGTTTTTTTAAAATTAAAAAACTAGGTAGTTAAAATTGACAAAGCCAAATGACAAAGCCAAATGTTGGACATATTTACACTGTTTATTTAGTTGATGAACTAATTAATTTCTATGGCTGTGTAACATATGATTATTAGTATTTTAAACTAGAGTGGTCTGAAAGGGCATTAGGAATTGGTAGAGAAATTACTTCAAGGTGGAATGTGGGTGACATGTAGTGGCTGACTTTAGTTCTGTTCAAATGCAATGCAGTGTCTGAGTTGCTTTAAGGCAGTGAAGTCTTGAAGCTGGAAAGATATGTCTCTATTTTTGGAATTTTACTTAGTTCATTGCTCCATTTTCAGGTCCAGAGGTCATGTTTGTATGTAAGTCAATGTTAAGACCATGTTTTCCAAGAAGTAATTAGCAAAAGGAATATTTACAGCAAGTTTCAAGGCTGAAAAGGTATGTTTCAATGTTTTGAAATACATGGTTTTGACTCCACCATTTGTAACCCTGGGGCCTTTGGCCTCCATTTCTTTCCTGTGTAACTATTAAATACACATTTTCCAAGGAATACTTATTCGAGTTAATGGGTATCTCCACCTTTGGCTGATTCAAATGGTATTTGTAATGCTTTTGGGCAGGCAAGATGAAAAACCAGTTGAATAGCATGAGACCAAAAATATGAGGACTAGTGCTATTCATTTCCAACAAAATAAAGTACTTCAGAATCAATTATATGCAATAACAAGTCAACCAGCCTAGTACTAGCAGAGGGAAGAAAAATAAATAGCTCAAGTTTGGAATTAACTGAGTCAAATGATGATTGTGATCTAATGAGAGATAACTTACTTTTTTTCTTCAGGGTAACTGCAGCTTTTCATGTTTTCCCTAGAGCAGCGGTCGTGAACCTATGGCACGCATGCCAGAGGGGGCACTCAGAGCCCTCTCTGTGGGCATGCATACCATCCCCCTCTCCCAGCGAGATGAGGCGACCAGACCCCACACACACACCCCTTCTATACTTCAATTGTGTGTGTGCGTGCACGCGCATGCATATGTGCGTGCGTGCGTGCGTGTGTGAGTGCCCAAGGAGGAAAAGGAGGTGGTGGTGCATGGGCAGGCACTGTGCGTGCACACGCACCCGTGTGACATGATCAGGGCATCTCAAACGGTGCACGCACTGTGCCTGTCTGCGTGCCACTTCTGCTTCCTCCTCCTCTGCCTCCTTGGGCACTCAGTCAAATCAAATCAATCTTTATTACAGTTCAAGACCAGCATAGCATAACAAAAATAACAGAAGTTGAAATATATCAAGAGACAGAGGTTAAAATGAGGGTATTTCAAATATATTTTTTAAAGGAGGATTTCTGCTTAGAGTTAAGGAGTAGTAAAACCTGTATTTAAGATTAATAGTGTTACAACTATTACTAATTTATGTTGGGCACTTGGTCCCTAAAAGGTTCATCATCACTGTCCTAGAAGGAGGAGAGAAAAGAATTTCACAAAGTTGACGTTCTTCTTTGTGCTGCTGTCTTGTGATCTCATGTGGGTGTTGAAGAGGTGGATAGGAGAAAGTGATTTGTACCTGAGACCAGCAGCTTATTGCATAAAATTATCTGGAATAATTTAAAAATAACTAAAAGGGGAACAATTTTAGTTGTGTCTGAGATATAAAGGATAGCTTTATTTTTACACCTAATTATAATGGTAGCTAACTTCAGGGGGAACCTTTGGATCGAAACATTAACTAAAGAAGGCCCATGGATTGAGGAAGAAACATAATAATGCTGTGTCAGTGATATGGATTACATTAAGAATAGTGATTCTTGACAGAGTCAGGTAGGAGATATTTTACTGCATCCAATTCTTCCTCATTCATGTCAGAAGCAATCCAATGGTTCTTCCATAGTGGAAGAATGAGCTGCCAGGATGTTACACACAACACATGTGTTGAATGCTGGATGGAGGACTAAAGTTTTAATTAGAGTTGTTAGCCTTGCTTGTTTACCCAAACATAAACAGAATTAATTAGAGTGGAATTTAAACCTAGAAGGTGAACATAAGACTGCAGCTGTAGCCACTTGCCATTTAACATTCACATTCTTTCCTAAGGCGGTGGAAAAAGCGCCATGTGACCTAAACAATTAATCATAGCCCAAAGGAGGAAATGGTCAAAGTATAACTCATGGCTTAAGCGATGCATTATTCAAATCCTACTCCCCATATTTTAGCAGTCTGCTTCAAATAAACACTATCTGCATCAGTTTTGAAATGATGAACAGAGATTAAGTATTAGGGACTCCAAATCAGGCAGGCAAAAATGTTCAGAAGAAAACACATTAAAACTGAATGGAGAAGCACATGGACAATGAATGAATATAGTTTATAAGGAAAAATTAATAACCTGTATTCGAGATGATTTAGGCCCCTTCTTCAGTATGGTGACTTTGGTGTATGAAAACCAAGACACAGGACACAGCCTCGGGCTGGGTTAACTCAGGTTTATTGCATGGTGGTCAGAGGGAACATGAGGTAATGGCGGATCAATAGCTCTTTATATACAGTAGTAATACATTTGAACGTGGTTCCACGATAGCCCATTGGCTACTGTCGTCGTGACGTCATTGCTGGTCACGCCCTTCTTGTCCAGGTGTAGGTGGTGGCGGGAAAACTTCCCGCGCTGTTGCCTTTGATGAGTTTGGACCAAGAGAGCTTTGGACGCTCGCTGCTGCCCGCTGGTGGTCATTAGCTCGCGTCCTATTACAGGGTTTATGTGATACAGCTGAAGGTTACATTGTTGCCCATAGGCAAGGTTACATTGGTTCAGATACATTGTTATCCATGTGGAGGATCAAACCATTAGGACACAACATCCCTCCCCCCTAGGATGAGACGAAGTCTCGAAACCACACTCTCCCCCCCCCCCTAGGATGAGACGAAGTCTCTCAGCCAAGATGGCTTATTTCGAACACGCTGGGGTCTCGATGTGGGCTGCCTTCCCCCTGGTTTGCTACCTTCTCTTTGTCCCCTGGTTTCCTGCCCTGTAATTGGAGAGGGAGACTCGTTAGTGACTTGCCGCGGCTCCGCGGCGTTGTTGGGAGGTGTGTGCTTTATTGGGGAAGAACCGGGGGCACTGGGGACTAACGAAAAACCCCTCTTCTCGCTTGGACGGGTGGGGGAACACTCCCGAAAACCCCCCGGCTCTCAAAAGCAAAATCAGAATTAAATTCGGGGGCAGCGGTCGCGAACTCCTCTCCCCCTTCCCCAGCCTCTGATAGAGCTGGCGTATCAAAAGGGTATGAGTCGGGGCCGCTGCTTTCCCCCCTTGCTTGGGACTGTTGTCCGTTGCAGTCCCCCCCTTGGGCTAAACGGGTGGGGGAGAACCCTAACGCTGAGTCCTGTCGCTGAGCTCCACTGACCGGCCCCCCACTCACTCGGTGCCTAAGTTGGTCCGCGTGCCTCCTCCAGAGGAGACCTGTGCTAGTCTCGACCCGGTACGACACTGGCCCCGTCCTTTCCACAACCGTCCCTGGTACCCAGGCTGGACCTGCGCTGGCGTAGTTCCTGCAGTGAACAGGATCGCCGGCGGCGAAACCTTTCGAGACTGCCAGCCCTATGTTTTTTCCTTTGTCCTCGACTCTCGTCGGGTCTAGCCTGGACAGGATCGTGGTCAGTTTTCGCCGCATCAGCAGCTCTGCCGGCGAGTAACCTGACGCTAAGGGGGTCACCCTATACGCTAACAAAAACTGACATACTTGGTGATTTAGGTCCCCCGGGCCCATGCGCCGCAGCGCATCCTTTGTCGTTCGCACCAGCCGTTCCACTTGGCCATTCGTGGCGGGGTGAAACGGTGCGGATGTGACATGCCGAATGGCGTTTGCCTCCATGAATGCCTTGAATTCAGCGGAGGTGAAACAACTGGCGTTATCGCTGACTAAAGTGTCGGGTAAACCGAACGTGGAAAAGACTCTCCTTAGCTGGCTAATTGTAGTGGCGGAGGACGTACTCTTTACTGGGATGACCTCCAACCACTTGGAGAATGCATCCACCACCAGGAGAAACATTGTTCCTCGGAATGGGCCAGCGAAGTCTACGTGCACCCTGGACCATGGCCCCCTTGCTGTGTCCCATTCCCTATGCGGAAGACGGGCCGCCTCTGGCCGGGAGCCCTGGCATGCCTCACAAGTGCCGACCATGTGCTCAATGTCCGCGTCCAGCTGTGGCCACCAGAAGTAACTCCGGGCCAGCGCCTTTGACCGGACGATGCCGGGGTGGCTGACGTGCAGCAGTTCGAGTACCCTCGGTCGCAGGGACGTAGGAACCACCACCCGTTGGCCCCACAAAAGGCAACCCCTCTCTAGGGACAACTCTATCTTTTTTCGAAAGAATGGGTCGAATTCCGTACCTGGGGATGATGCCGGCCACCCCTTCTGTACCCATGAGCTAACTTTCTCTAGCGTTCTGTCCTTTCCTGTGGCCCTGGCAATGTCGGCTGGTACTATTGGGGGTGAGTCTAAAACCTCTATTAACAAAACCTGGCGATCTCTTTCTGCCTTTTCCTTTTGGACACCCGACAAGGGCAAAGGAGACCTCGAGAGTGCGTCGGCATGGCTGATCTCCTTCCCGGGCCGGTATTCCAACTCATGCTGGTATGCGTTGAGAAAAATAGCCCACCGCAGCATTCTCGGGGACAGGATCTGTGGTGTGGGCTTATTTGCAGTGAAAATTCCTAACAGGGGCTTGTGATCGGTCACGATTTTGAACGGGCGACCATACAGAAAATCGTGAAATTTTTTGGTTCCCGCTACTATCGCTAATGCCTCCCTGTCGGTCTGTGCGTAATTCCGCTCTGCTTGGGACAGGGACCTTGAATAAAACGCTATCGGGGCCTCTTTTCCGTCGTCCAACACGTGGCAAAGCACCGCCCCCACCCCCACCGGGGATGCGTCACAGACTAAGACCACTGGCCGTTTGGGATCGAAATGCGTTAGGATTGCCTCAGATGTTAGGAGTTGCTTCAACTCTTGCTCATCACCCCACACCCATGTTTCCTCCTTTTTTAGCAACCGATGGAGTGGCTCGGCCACGGACGCCTTCTGTGGAAGTAAGGTATGGTAAAAATTGAGGAGCCCCAGAAATGACTGTAGCTCGGTTTTGGATGTGGGGCGAGGGGCATTCTTGATGGCGGCTACTTTGGATTTGGATGGCTTAATACCCTCTGGCGTGACTCGAAACCCTAGAAACTCAACCTCAGTTTCGAAGAAGACACATTTGTCTTTTCTCAGTCGTAGCCCCGCTTTCTCGAAGACAGTCAGAACTTTATCCAATCTCTTTGCCAGTTCGGCCTCACTCCCCCCTGTTATCAACACGTCATCAAAATAAGGCAACACCCCCTCCAGCCCCTTTAGGAGGCGTTCCACAAGCGACTGAAAAAGGCCGGGTGCCGAGTTCACGCCGAACTGTAAACGCGACACCTGGAATGCTCCTTTATGTGTGACTATCGTTTGTGCCGCGGCCGTGGTGGGAGTTACAGGGAGCTGCTGATAAGCTTGAGCCAAATCGAGTTTAGCGAAACACTTTCCCCCATTTAGCCTGGCCAGAAGGTGGCTGACCACCGGCACCGGGTATGCATTAGGGCGGATCGCCTTGTTAATTGTACACTTATAATCAGCGCAAATGCGCACCTCCCCGTTAGCCTTCAGAGCGGTTACAATTGGAGTTTCCCACTCCGCGGAATCAACAGGAATAAGAATCCCCTGGCCCACCAGTTTGTCCAGTTCCGCCTCTATTTTGTCCTTTAGTGCGAATGGCACCCTGCGCGGTTTGAGTCTTATCGGGCGGACCTCCGGGTCTAGGTCGAAAGCTACAGGGGGTCCCTTGAACTTCCCGAGTCCTTTTTTAAAAACGGCGGAATGCGCGTCGCACACCGCTTGTATTGGGTCCACCCCCACGGTATGCACTCCCCCTATGAACAAACCTAAGGGCTGAAACCATTGCGTCCCTAGGAGGCTACAACTACCCCCCTTAAGGACAACTAGGGGCAGCTCCGCGGAATGTCTCTTAAAACTGACCCGAAATTTCCCGACCCCCAATACTGGAATGCTGTTCCCCTGTACATCTCGTAGCGTGGACCTCAACTTTTTAAGTTTGGGTCGCACGTGGGGGTCGATTTTCAAGAACTCTTTCTGGGAAATTATAGAATAGGAGGACCCTGAGTCAATTTCCATCCTGATAGGGGCCCCTTGTACTAGTACCTCAACGAAGTAATGGGACTGTCCCGCGGCCACGCTGAACACCGGAGCGTCGTCCTCGCTGTCGTCCGAGATGCGGCCCACGCCGTCCTGCTTCCTCGTGGTCTGGGCGCCATCTTTGGACCTTGCTGGACGGTCCGGTCTGGTTGAGCGGTCTTGTGACTGTCTCCGGCCCTCCTTCCGTTTTCTGCACGCCTTGGCGATGTGCCCCCGACGTCCGCAGGTGTAACACTCGGCTTTCCTGAATGGGCACCTTGCGCGCTCATGGGCCGCTCCGCAACCATCGCAGCGGCGCCCCCCTTTTCGGACCCTCTGGACCTCCTCGCCGTCGCTGCCTTCCGTAGACGACTTTGAGGCCCTTCGGGTTGCGTGCACCGACTGACCGGACTTTCCGTGCACCGAATTCTCCGCTTTACCGGCTCTAGGACGCCACTCACGCCACTGGTGCATTTCGTCCACTCCAGCATTCGTGGACTCCGCGGCTTCCGCGGCCTCTACAACCTCTGCCAGCGTGGGTGGTGGCTCCTTGTTCATCAAGCTGCGCTGCACCTCCTTGTCCTTCAGGCCACACAGCACTCCGTCCCTGAGGGCCGTCTCTAGGTCGTCCCATCTGCAGGGGCCGGCGGCTATCCTCATGGCTGTTACGAATGCCTCAACCGACTCGTCCGGCGCTTGGACTCGCCTCCAAAACGCGCTCCGAGCGGGAAACATTGCCCTCGAGGGACGGAAACGCTCACGCAGCAGCTTCATGATGTCGTCTGCTTTGAATTCGCTCACCTTCTTCGGTGCAATGATGCCCACCAGCGTTCGCTTGGTTTCCATCCCAAGCATTCTGGTGAGGATGGCCCTCTTTCTCTCCTCATCGTCTTCTTTGACTTTGAGTTCCACCAGCGCCGCCTGGAAGTCCATCTCAAAAAGCTCCCAGTCTTGCGGTTTGGTGATGTTGAACCCGCTCTGTGCCCTGGCTGCTCCTTGGGGATCCATGATCCCATCCTCGTCGCCAATTTGGTGTATGAAAACCAAGACACAGGACACAGCCTCAGGCTGGGTTAACTCAGGTTTATTGCATGGTGGTCAGAGGGAACATGAGGTAATGGCGGATCAATAGCTCTTTATATACAGTAGTAATACATTTGAACGTGGTTCCACGATAGCCCATTGGCTACTGTCGTCGTGACGTCATTGCTGGTCACGCCCTTCTTGTCCAGGTGTAGGTGGTGGCGGGAAAACTTCCCGCGCTGTTGCCTTTGATGAGTTTGGACCAAGAGAGCTTTGGACGCTCGCTGCTGCCCGCTGGTGGTCATTAGCTCGCGTCCTATTACAGGGTTTATGTGATACAGCTGAAGGTTACATTGTTGCCCATAGGCAAGGTTACATTGGTTCAGATACATTGTTATCCATGTGGAGGATCAAACCATTAGGACACAACAGTGACCTGATAAAAAGTTTTCATAAAAGCCACACCTACTTCAATTTATTTTAAACAAGCATTAAAGGTATGGAATACATGTCTTCTTTATTTGGCCACCCCATTCAAATGGCAAGGATTTCCAGTGTGAAAGGTAAATTAAATGGATTTTGTGAGCGTGCATCTTGAAATCATGGAGGATGGGTGAAGTGCCAGGCAATTGAAAGAGGGCTATCATTGGCCCTGTCTTTTTTTAAAAAAGGACTACAGACCAATCAGCCTGACATCAGTCCCAGAGAGGGAAAAATTCTGGAGCAAATTATAAAACAGTCACTTTACAAGCACCTTGAAAACAATCTAATAAGTAGAAGCCAAAATGCATTCGTCAAAAACAAATCCTGCCAGACTAATCTCATCTTATTTTTTCGATCGGGTAACATCCTTGGTAGACAGTTGGAATGCTGTAGATGTAATATATCTCGACTTAACCAAAGCCCAATAAATACCCCAATATATTCTGTGCCAGGTGTCACCTGAATGACAGAGAATTGGCCAAATGGTGTATAACACAAATAAGCAAGAAAACCTCTCGTGGCAATATATGTTGAATAAAAGTCTTGATAAGTGTTATGTATGTTAACTGTGTTGTCTGAAAGGAACGGAATGTATCTTTTCTCATGTATCTATTCTTATGCAAATAAGTGGATTGAAAATGTGCACACTCTGTTAGCCAATGGGCTTGTTGTATTATTGTTACTGTTTATAGGAGCGGAATGTATATTTTCTCATGTATCTATTATGCAAATAAGTGGATCGAAAATGTGCAAACTCTGTTAGCCAATGGGCTTGTTGTATTATTGTTACTGTTACTGTTTATAGTGTATATAAGTCCAAGTTTTGCCCCATCCAAACTGTGTTCAAACCCCACTAATAAAGAGCTGAATTTCACTTCTTCGCTCGTCTGTTTCTTCATTCCCTGAACATGAAACTGGCGACGAAGGTGGGATGGCGTCCCCACATGGCAGCAACATTGGTCCATTTGACCCAGCGCATCCAGAGAAATGGGCAACATACGAATGCCGGTTCCGCCACACAATGGCCTCGCAGAAGATCACCAACGGAAACCAGAAGTGTTCCTGTTTTCTCACTCAGTGCGGTTCTGAGACACTTGAGCTGGCAACCCACCTCGTTCTCCCAAGGGACGTGGATGTGGTGCCGCACGCAGAAATCATGTCCACACTGAGGAAACACCTGCAACCAGAGGTCTCAATCTTCCCGGCCAGGGTGGCCTTCCACAGAAGGGAGCAGCGACCTGGGGAGTCCATTGCAGACTACTACGCCGCTCTGCACATTGTTGCCGCTCCGTGCAAGTGGGACAACATCGAAGAAACACTCCGGGACCATCTGCTGGCCGGCATGAGGGACGAAGATGCTCAATGTCGCCTCATGATCAGGAACACGCTAACTTTCAAGGCTGTCCTAGAAGAGGCGGTAGCGTCTGAGGCCACATGGTCTGGCATCAAGCTTTTCCGGCAGCGCCACTCCACCACCAGTGCCATAGACTCAGCTGTGCAAGCTCAGCAAAATTCATCTTCATCCTCCTCAGCATCGCCTGGTTCCACCTCTTCATTGGAGTCCAGCAACGCAGAGGGAGAAGTCCGAGCGGTCCGACGAAAGCACCAAGAGCACCGTGACGATGGGGAGAAGAAAGTCCTTTGCAAGTGTAATGGCTGCAGAGCCCAGCATGACCACAGGAAGTGCCCCTTCCACACTGCAGAATGCCACAACTGCAGGCGACGAGGGCACATTGCTAAAGTATGCTGACAGCGAAAGGAAAGAACTCCAGCACCTGAGTCCAAGAAGAGTCATCACCACAAAACGTCCATCACCAAAGTGTCACCAGTGCCTGAGCCGTGCCAAGTGGGCATCATCAGCGAGAATTTCTTCGCAGACCAGAGCCTGCAGGACGTCCCCTTCAAGATGGAGGTGGATTCAGGTACTACCTTTTCCATAATCCCACAGTGGGAGTTTTTGAAAATTCCCCCTGCCTTTCAGCCCAAGCTCAAATCTTTTAAAACTTCCCTCCTGGATGTGCAAGGTTGCCAGATTCCGGTCCTGCGGGTGGGAAATTTCTTGGTCAAATTCAAAAACATTCGCACCTCCTTGCCATTGGTTGTAGTTAAGCAGGACACTAACTGTCTTATTGGGACCCAATGGTTTAGGCCCCTGGGAATCCGGTTTTCTGGCATTCACGCAATAGACGCTGACCCAATTCGGGACGTTTGTGTTGCACATCCCGAGGTGTTCCAAAAGGGTTTAGGGTTATACAAAGGACCCCCTGTGGACTTTGAGCTTGACCCAACTGTCCGGCCCATCCAGATGAAGCCATACCGGGTACCCTTTGCTTTAAAGGAGAAGATAGAAGCTGAGCTGGACAAACTGGTGAGGCAGGGCATCCTAGGGGCGGATGGACTTCGCAGAGTGGGAGACACCAATAGTGACTGCTTTGAAAAGTAAAAGGGAGGTCAGGATATGCGCTGACTACAAGTGTACCAACAATAAAGCTATTTGTCCGAACGCATATCCTGTGCCCGTGGTAAGCCACCTTCTTGCCTCCTTGCATGGAGGAAATTGCTTCGCAAAACTTGACCTTGCCCAGGCTTACCAACAATTAACTGTGTCTCCTGCAGATGCCATAGCCCAGACCATAGTAACACATAGGGGGCATTTAAGGTAACTAGACTACAATTTGGGGTGAATACAGCCCCCAGAATATTTCAATCCCTTGTAGAACGTATTTTAAAAGGTTTGCCCAGTGTCCTGCCATATTTTGACCATGTCCTGATCACTGCTAAGGACACCGTCGAACTAGCGGCCAGGCTCGATCAAGTCCTCTCACGTTTTGAGAGGGCCGGTCTGCGTCTCAGAAGAAACAAATGTGTGTTTTTGGCACAGGAAGTGGAGTTTCTGGGGTACCAAATTACACCCCAAGGTATCATGCCCTCTGACTCCAAGGTGGCGCCATGCAAAATGCATCCAGGCCAAAATGTAAAGCCAAATTGCAATAATTTCTAGGATTGTTAAACTTCTATCACGCTTTTCTCCATCACAAAGCCTCAGTTGCCGAACCATTACATCGGCTTCTTAAGAAAGATACTGTTTGGCACTGGGGCCATTGCCAGCAGAAAGCATTCCTAGAACTTAAAAGGCTGCTATCTTCGGATGCTGTATTAACTCATTTTGATCCTAACAAAGAAGTTGTACTTGTGTGTGATGCATCCCCTGTGAGGGTGGGAGCTGTGTTATGTCATGTACTAAATGATGGGAGGAAAGCCCCCATAGCATTCTATTCCCGTTCACTCTCAAAGCCTGAGAAAAATTACGCTCAGACAGACAGGGAGGCATTGGCAATCATGGCTGGCACTAAGAAATTCCATGATTACCTTTCCGGAAGACCTTTTACCATCGTAACTGACCACAAGCCCCTCCTTGGAATCTTTGTGAACAGGAAGCCCACGCCTCAAATTCTGTCCCCAAGGATGTTGCGTTGGACAATTTTCCTAAATGCATAAAGGCCCGGCAAGAACATCAGCCACGCTGATGCCCTGTCACATTCTCCACTGCTAGGGGTCGGGGAAGCCGATTGCGAGATTGAAAGCAATCATAAGGACCACCAGTGTTGTGGTCCTTATGATTGAGGCTTTTGACTCACCCCCAGTCGTCCCCTCAGATATAGCCAAGGCTACGGCCAAGGATGTAACATTGATTAAAGTAATGTCTTGGGTACAAAAAGGCTGGCCTGTCTCTCCTCTAGCCAAGGAATTCAGAACATTCCACCGCAAGCGTTTGGAATTGTCAGTGGAACGAGGTTGCCTTCTATGGGGCCAGTGGGTGGTCATTCCTGTCACTCTCAGGAAAAAGGTTTTACATCTACTTCACACAAGTCACCCGGGAATTGTCCGTTCCAAGGCCCTTGCCCGTAGCTACTTTTGGTGGCCTCAACTGGACCAAGACATAGAACAAATGGTTGGCATTTGTGCCAGTTGTCAATCCTCTCGCCGAGAGCAATCCCACCTTCCCTCTCGGGAATGGGATTCTGCTTGGGGCCCGTGATCCAAGTTGCACATAGATTTTGCCGGTCCATTTAGGGGTGCCCTATTTTTGTTGGTTGTGGATTCATTCTCTAAGTGGCTGGAAGTGATTAGGATGCCTAATACCACTTCAGCCACCACGATAATGCACCTAAGAAGGCTGTTTGCTGCATTTGGACTTCCAGATGTGCTGGTGTCCGACAACTTGTCCATGTCCACATCTGCAGAATTCCAATCCTTCATGGAAAAGAATGCAATTAGGCACATCACTGCCACCCCATTCCACCCAGCCACCAATGGCCAGGTAGAGTGGCAGGTGCACACAACTAAAGACACGCTTCGGCGTATGGGCGAAGGGGATTTGGAGCTCCAGTTATGCCAGTTTCTTTTCACATATAGGCTCACCCCCCTTGCCTCAGGGCTGTTCCCTGCTGAATTGCTCCAGCGAAGGAAACTGTCATCCTTGCTGGACAGATTGGATCCCTCTAGGGTTGAGGACAAAGGCACAAATATAGCGATCCAACACCAGAATGGTTTCTCGTCCGGAGACCCTGTACATTGCCGCAATTATGCAGCTGGTGGCCCTACGTGGGTGCCTGGGTGTATGATTGATCAAACTGGTCCTGTTTCTTATAGAATCAAAACAGCCACTGGTGTGATCTGGAGGAGGTACGCGGATCAATTGAGACCCAGAGTACTGGACCCACAAGACGAATACAGACACTCAACGCTAGGATTGGCCCCCACCTGTTTAAACCCAAGGGGCAGAGGTAATAGTCAGCAGCCAGTCAACATTGACCCATAAGTGTCTTCTAGGAACCGATTTCAAGGGGAATTTGTGGAATGCTCCCCTATTCCGGCCAGGTGTACCCCTACACTGTCCCAGCCTATCACTCTGGATTCCTTTACTGATTATGACCAATTTTGTTTGGAGTCGCCCTCCAATCTTAGTACACACAGGAGGGATCCTGAGTTGTCTTATTCAGCCACAGAGTTAGATTTTGGTTTTGAGCGATCCCCTGCTCCTCCATCTGACAAACGGGGCTTAAATTTGGGTTTACAATCCTCCCCGTCTAGTCAATCCCTCACTCCAGTCGGGTCGCCCATCCTACGAGCCCCTTACACTTATCAGCCCAAAAATAGCACAGCTAGTGAGGCTTGGAGTGCAAAAAAAATAGTAAAAAGAATTTACAGAATCAAGTCAAATTGTTTTCTGAAGAATATTACTCGAAAAAGTTCAAAATCCGGAGGACTTTTAAAACTTATTCTTCAAAAAAAATCTAATTTACTTTGCATAAAATTGAAAAAACTTATTCTTCAAAAAAATCCAATCTACTTTGCATTAAATTGAACAAGGAAACAATAAATCACTCAATTTAATATTACCTTATCAAGACTTTTATTCAACATATATTGCCACGAGGTGTCACCTGGATAGCATAAGTGTCAGGTGGATTCATAGTTGGTTACAGAATTGTAATACTGGGCTAAAAACAACAAAATGAGGTTTAAGATGGATTGGATAAGTGCAAAGTTCTACACCTAAGGGGGTGGGGGGACTGAATGCACAGTTACAAGATGGAGTGTTCTTGGCTCAATAATACTATGAGGGAAAAGGATCTAAGAATTGTTGTAGATCACAAGCTAAGTCAACAGTCTAATGTGACTGCAAAAAAAAAAAGGGCAACTGCTATTTTAGACTACATTAAAGAAGTATTGTCTTCAAAACCTGTGAGATACTCCCACTCTATTTTATACCATGTCTACATTATCCTGACCAGTTCTGGATTCACACAGCACTTTCATAAGGATTCCAAAAACTGAAGGAAGTTCAGAGGAGGGCAACAATGATGATCTGGAGACCAAGCCCTATGAAGAAAGCCTGAAGAAACAGTCATGTTTAGTCTTGAGATAAGGAAGTTTGGAGGAGGGATATGATCACACTTTTCAAATATTTGAAAGATAGTCATAAGGAGGAGGGTCAGGATCTGTTCTTGATCATTCCAGAGTTTAGAACATGTAATAATGGGTTCTGACTACAGGAAGCCAAGCTGAATATCAGGAAAAACATCTCAACGGTTAGAATAGTGAAACCAATTCCTTCAATAGGTGGTGAGCATGTCAACGCTGTAGGCAAGCAAGAGAAAATTTGACAATGATCTGTCATATCTACGTTGATTTGGATTTTTGCATTGAGCAAGAGGTTGGACTTAATCGCTTCATAGCCTCCTTCCAACTCAGTTATTCTATGAGTCTATGAAATATTTAAGCAAATTGCATTTGTTTGAGAAAATATATGTTCACACCACTTAGAAAAATGAAGGAATACAAAAAGGCCTTTAATACTAAAATGATATTTATTGTCTCATCCAATAAATTATAGTTAAATTTATCTAAGGATAAACTAAAATCAAGAGAACAATATTTCTCTTGCTTTCTTCCTCCTTTTCTTATCTTTGAACATAGACCAAAGTTCTCCAGAGAACATAAGAGTGGGGAACAAAAGTCCAGTCACTGGGAACAGCAGAGAAAAAGTGAATTATTATGTGCTATTATGTTGCCTCTGAATTAAACTCAAGGCTTTATACAATTACTCCATCTCATATCTGGTACAGTATTCCTCTTTCCATGCCATCTTCAACTTTTCATAGCATTATTGTCTTAGTTATGCCCAAAGTACGAGAGCTTTGAGTTTCATTTTTTCTTCAGGTTTCATTTGATCTAACACCCTCTTTTTCATCTGTGTGGCTTTCCAGGTTATCCACAAAGCTTTCTTCCAGAACTATATTTCAGCGGAATTGATTTTTTCCCTCCTGTCAGTTTTCTCCACTGTTCAGTTTTCACCTCCTCACATAGTAATTGGAAACACAACCATGTTGATTGTCTTCTCCAGTGGCACATGCTTACACTTGATGTTCTTCATAGAGGCTCTCTCAAGTATCAGTCTTCGTCAAGTTTCTTTGCTGTGGTCTCCATTTGGATTGAACCAAAAGTACTGTATACACAATTGTTAACAATTTTAACTTCTTCACTGTCAACATTAAAGTTGTATAGATCTTCTGTAGTCAATCTTTTTGACTTTTTAATATTCAACTGCAGTCCTGCTTTGGCACTTTCTTTTCTTTCCTCAGGAGTTGTTTCAAATCATTGCTGCTTTCTACTAGTATGATTGTATCATCTGCATATCTTAAATTATTGATTTTTCTTCTACTGATTTTCACCCCTTCTTCATCAGAGTCTAGTCCAGTGTTTCTCAACCTTTGGTTTTTGGACTTTAATTCCCAGAAACCTAAGTCAATTCCCCAAAGCACTGATGATCCATTGTACTAACTTAGACTTCTAGGAACTGAAGTTCCCCTGTGGAGCCTGGGCCGCACATTGAGAACCACTAGTCTAGCCCCAACTTTCCAGAAGACATGTTCTGCCTACAGACCACATTGAAAAGATAGAAAGATAAAATACACCTTTTTCTGATACTGTACTTTGACTGTAGGAAACCATTCTGTTTCTCCATATTCTGTCATAGCAGTTCTTTTCCACAATAAGGTTATACATGAGGCAGACCCACTTCTTTCATAACAATCTATAGCAGTGATGGCGAACCTTTTAGAGTCTGAGTGCCCAAATTGCAACCCCAAAAAAACCCCACTTATTTATCACAAAGTGCCAACACAGCAACAGGGGAGGAAGGAAACGCTCCCATTGGGCTGCTGGGCAGAGGGGCAGGACAAACTCTGTGTTGAGGTGACTGCATGGGTGCCCATAGAGAGGGCTCTGAGTGCCACCTCTGGCACGCATGCCATAGGTTTGCCACCACAGTCTAAATGCATATTCTCAAATCCTTTAGAGCACTCCAATAGCCAGGATATATTTGTGATATGATCTTGAGGGATTCTTTGCAAAATTCTACCTGAATGTCAGATACCCCATGCTCAATATAGGTTAAAAGCCTTTGTTGAAATACTTTGAGCATAACTTTACATACATGGGGCAATAATGCAATGATTCTATAGCTGCACTCCTTAGATTTCTTCATGGACACATTATTGCAAATCTGATTACAGAAGCCACCGGTCCATTTTCTGTTAAGCCATTACTAGCACAAAACTTCTTCCTCTGTGAATTTTTTTGTTGATGTGAACTCACTCCTGTGAGAGGACATGTCAGCCTTCAAGAGAGGCAACTGAAAATATGAGTGGGAGTAAACCTTTACACAATGTTCTGTGGGACCTTTGGAATCAAAATTATGCATCCTTGGGTATCTTTTTAGAGATAAAGAAGATAAAATGCATGCAAATGTTGCAACATTGTGTGAAGTATATGCTCTTGTTCCTTGTTACATTGCCATATTGCTACAGATATGCATAGTATAGTATAATCTTTTTCTAATATTGTAAAATTTGGCATTTTAGCATTCAAAACAAATGTGATTATTTCACTCACTCACTCTCTCTCGCTAGTAACTAAAAGACAACAAGCTGAAGTTATTTCATCTATCTGCCTCTCACTGTATGGGAGTTTCTTGATTTATAAAAAGACCTACATATGCATTAGTTTTGCCAGATTTCAAATGGATTCAAAGACTGAAGAATATACGATGCATAGCTGGGAAGTTATTATCTTGCTTCATCTTTTATGTCCAGATCAAACTTTGGACTGCCAAAATGAGGCCACTTTCTTGGCTTTGTCATTGGCCAAAATTAAATCTTCATCAGTACATGTTTTCAGTAGTAATCAACAGACCAGCAAGTGGTCTGGATTCTGTATCTCTCCACATTCATACAGTGTATTGTTGTCCACCAGCAGCCCCAACTTGAGCATGTTGGTCTTTCATTTAGGCACTCCGATCCTCAGCCTATTCAGAGTCCTCCAAGTGAGATAGGAGAGGTTGAGTTCCTTGGCCATATCCTCCTTTAATGTTTTGCCTTGTTCAGTGAACGCCTTCTGCCATCTTCTAATTTGATTTTGCTCTTGTGTATCCTCAAGAATGTTTGTTCTTGCCATAAAGTTCCTGCTAGATCTGAATCAGTAGACTTGAAGCACATATCTATGGTTTCCCATCTGGCATGGAACAGCCTTTGCAGAGGCTGCTTGTGAAGATTCCCCGTGCCCGGTTGGGCACCAGTGGTCTCTGGCAGAGGTTAAACCAGCGAGCAAACTCCTGGCCTCTGGCCCTTGTCAGGGCATAAGGGGGGGTGAATAAGGGCATAAGGGGGCCACCCCTTCCCTTTTTGCTGCTAGTCTAAGCACAGGCAAAAGACTAAGCCAGCATCTGGCACCCTTCTCACAGGAAAAATCGCTCCAGTGAAAGTGTGCACGCACACCATGAATGGATGTGCGCAGGGGGGCCTTCTTGAGAAATTTACCCAAGGGAAGCCTGGCGCTTCATGCGCCAAGGTTTGCCATAAGACCCCAGACTCGTCTCAAACGCAGACAGTCACCTTGTGTGGATGAATGTCACTGGTTCCCCTTTGGGGGGGCTAGGACAGTTTTCACTTATGGGGGTCGCACATATTAGGTTCTTACTTGGCAAGAGGACCAAGCTTGGCGCACGCTCCTGACTCTTCCGCAAGCGGGCAGAGCTGGCAGCCGTGCGCCTCGCTTTGCGCACCTTTGCCAAAGAACGCTCCAACATAATTGCTGACAGCCAGTTTCCTAGGAATTTGCCTCACAGTCTACCGGGAGCACACATCACTCCCGTGATAGACACGAATTTGCTAAGTTTGTTCCTCGCAACTCCAATTCAGAGTCATGCATTCCTTCTTCAGAATGCCAAGCGCTCGCAAGGCAGTTCAACCTGCCACCTTCCCAAGCCCAAGGCATAGTCCGTCCCTGCCTGCATTGTGCAGGGGCACCGGGGGGGGCCCTCGCGGGGGGGTCAACCCACGAGGGACAGAGGCCATCCAGGTGTGGCAAATGGACGTCACACATCCCCACATTTTGGCAAATGGCAGTACATGGACGTTTGCATTAATACCTTCCCACAGTTTGTTTGGGTAACAGCACAGAAGGGAGTAACGGCTCCCCATGTGGAGCAGCATCTCCTTTCCCACGGCCAAGGGCGAACGTCGGCGCACGACGTCCGATGACGCCCCAGCTTATAGCTCCAGGCAGCTGGCCACCTTCAGGGCCACCTGGGATATTAAGCTCACTTTTGGCGTTCCTTACGATCCACAGGGGCAAGCGATTGTGGAACGGGTCTATCGGACGCTTAAGTCCTACGTTGACAAACAAACAGAAAGGGGGGGAAACCACGTCCCATAGTTGCACAGCAATTGCTAACTCTTTCAGAATTTTTATCTCCCAAACAAGTCTCTTCCCCATGCAGGTCCCAGAGGCCAGAATCAGACCCGGATGATTGCAAAAAGCAGCACCAGTCACTGCCCTGGATGTCATCAGCTGCCCGTCTGCCTTTATGACTTACATCTCCAAAGACATTTCTATGAACATTTTTGCATACTCAGTGCTACTTCTGAGGATCATGCTTTCCCCAAAACAAGACTTCTCCAAACTCAAGTTACACAGGAAACCCCACCAAGAAGGGAAGCTTCACCTCCGGAAAAGCTGCTGAATGTCTTTTCTTGCTATTATTATCTGTAGTTGCTATTATTTATTCATGCCTTGTACAATGCTCCAGTTGGGATTTGCAAGGGACACTTGAATTTCTGCATATTGTTAATAACGGCCAGCTTCCACCAAAGGAAGCCAGACCGGCCCATGTTTTGCATCGGCCCATTGCTTGGAAAGATTGAGTACCCGGTAGCTGGTAATCCCCAGTTAGTTTCACACCTCCCCATAGGTGCTAGGAAAACAATTACACAATGCCAGAAGCTGCAGAGATAGCTTAGAATCTCCCCAGGTCACAGTAAGAGATCAATGACACATCTCGTTATCTTGCCTTGCTACAGAAAGCAGTCTGAATTCAGACCCACAGCTCTGAAAAACCAGGCAGCAGTATATTCAGTGTGCCAGGCTTAGCCATAGGCAACGCTCGGAGAATTATACCTCCTCAGCAATAGCGCTGCTCAGCCAGGAGCAGACAGAGCTTCACCATGCCATACTGGATAAAGCAGCTATCGATTATCCCCTGTTGTCACATCACTTGGGCTGCAAGTCTATCCATGGCATGTGTTGCTTTAACCTCACAGACAATACCCATAAGATACAGAGCCAGCTCACGGACCTCCACACCCCAGTTAGGGACATCAAGGAGGATTATTCATGGGGGTGGCAGGACTCCCTGTGGTCGTGGTTCCCATGGGGATGGATTCAGACGACACTCAAAGTGATCGTGGGGGTGGTAATACTGGGCACAACAGCGTGTTGTTTCGTGCAATGTATTCCCTCACTGCTATCGAGATGTCCCCCATGGGGGGAACCCCGAAGCACCATTCCCGCTCATCAGCTGATGCCCCTCTTACGCAGAGTTGCCAGTCAGGCTCTTAAATAAAACAGAAAGGGGAAATATGGTTTCCCCGTGCCCATCTGGCATGGAACAGCCTTTGCAGAGGCTGCTTGTGAAGATTCCCCGTGCCCGGTTGGGCACCAGTGGTCTCTGGCAGAGGTTAAACCAGCGAGCAAACTCCTGGCCTCTGGCCCTTGTCAGGGCATAAGGGGGGGTGAATTAATGATAGGGATTAATTCGGCTGCTTCTAGCCTGACCGACGACTCTGCCGAATAAGCATCTCGCAGACCTCAATTACCTATTGGAATAATCACTCATCTCCTGGTCAAGGAAATCTCCGGTGCAAACAGTGAATATGTTTACCCCTGCCTAATCCCTGAACAATGGGACTCCTAAGTCCATGTTTGCCCCAGTTAATTAACTTCCCCAAAGAGGTTCCCAATTAACTTGAGTGCACAGGTGATGTCATTCCTGTCAGTTGACAGTCTTGCCAGCGTTGTGCTTTTCCTTCTATATATGTTGCAGCCTTTTCTCAATAAACTACTGGTCTTCACTCCATCTTGCCTCGTGTCGCTCCTTTGACCAGTCTCCTCCGGGATCCTAAGGGCCTCCTCACGGCCCAATTCCTACACATATCCATTCAGATGATGTTGAAGGGCATTCTCTTGCTTAGTTCTCTCAGCGTCATTTCTTATGCAGTGGTTCCTAAATTGCTGTATTTGGGTGTGTACATGTAGAGGCAGGTGGGAGCCATTCAGCCAACACCGCCAGCGCAGCTGCCCTCACGGACGTTTGAATCGTGGGGCGCCTTTGTGACTGCTGGGTGGTTGAGGTTGATTTTTGTGATTTTTATAAGAACATAAGAACATAGGAACATAGGAACAGCCTTGCTGGAACAGGCCACAGCCCATCCAGTCCAGCATTCTGTCTCACACAGTGGCTCACCATTTGCTTCAGGGTATTCCCAAGCAGATGCCTGCTTAGGATTCCCTGGAAATGATATTGAGAGATATCCTGCCTATCTCTCCAACCCGCAGGTTGTCCTTAAGTATCCATAATTATAGCCATTGATACTCTTGTCCTCCATGAACTTGTCTAATCCTTTCTTAAAGCTGTCAAGACTGACAGCTGTCACCACTTCTTCTGGCAGGGAGTTCCATAGACCAGTAATCCTCTGGGTGAAAAGGTACTTTCTCTTATTTGTTTGAGAACTAGTACCCAAAAGTTTCATGGAGTGTCCCCTAGTTGTAGTGTTGTGCGATAGGGAAAACAGTTTTTCCTTATCCACTTTGTCCACACCGTGCATGATTTTATAAACTTCAATCAGGTCACCTCTTAGACACCATCGTTCAAGAGTGAAAAGGCCCAACCGTTGCAGCCTCAGATGGTAAGGAAGGTGTTCCAGTCCCCTAATCATTCTGGTTGCCCTCCTCTGCACTTTTTCCAGCTCCATAATATCCTTCTGGAGGTATGGCGACCAGAACTGTGCACAGTATTCCAGATGGGGCCTCACCATAGATTTTTATAATGTATGTTTTGTTTTGTTTTTGTTTTTTGATGTGTTTTTTTTAAATTGTAATGTATATTATGTTTATTTTTTGATGTGATATTTCGTACTGTATTTTGAATACTGCTTTTTGAATTGAATTGTATTACATTGTATTGTTTGAGATGTTGTTGCCGCCTTGAGTCAGCCTTGGTCAGAGAAAGGCGGGGTATAAATTAAATTTGAATTTGAATGTTTAGTACACATTGTGTCTCTTGGGTTGGCTGTGGTGACAGTGGTGGCAGCAGTGGAAAGGGACACAGCAGTGGCTAGCTGTAGGGGCAGTGGTGGGCATTAAAAAAAATTCCTACCACACTGTGGTCATGGCCATGTGACTGGGTGGGCATGGCCTGTTGGCCATGTGACTGCTCTTTGCTATAGAGCTATGAAAATAGAAGCCTCTTCTATTTTCATCACTCTATAGCGAACCTCTGAAGCCATTTCCCCTTTCTCCAAGGCTGTTCCAGGGCTCCGTTACACCCCAAAGTGCCTCCCCAACTACTCCAGAGTGGTTGGGGATGCACTTTGGGGTGAAACGGAGACCAAGAAAAGCCTTTGATGAAGAGGGAAATGGAGCCGGCCCCCTCCAAAGCCTTTTCTAGGAGGAGGTGGTGGTGGGTGGAGAGGTGGGCAGGGCCATCCATTTTTACTACCGGTACACGCGTACTGGTGCAAACCTTCTAATGCCCCCCACTGTGTAGGGGGTAGAGCAAGCAGGCCGGAGCATAGAAAAAGGGCAGAGGCAGCAACATGACTGGGGAGAAGATGGTTGCTGGAGCCATACTCTTTCTTCTTCTTCCACTCAATGCTGCCAGTGGCAGGAGGAGGAAGGAAAACTCAGCTGTTCTCCACTGGCTAGCTAGAGGGACCCTGCTTCCTCTCAACTGTGGCCCCCTATCATGGTAATGCATGTATATAGCAGCTTTGGTGTCTTGCAACAGAAGACAATCAGGAGCCGCAGTAAGGGCTAAAACCAGGTTTATTGCATTGCAGTCAAGTGAACATGAGGTCCAGGTGAAACACAGCCTTATTTATAGTACATTTTGAATAGCCCGGGTAACAGTCCACGCCCATCTTCTCCAGATGCAGTAGAGGCAGTAGTATCGTGCCCGATGCAGTAGAGGCAGTAGTATCGTGCCCGATGCAGTAGAGGCAGTAGTATCCTGCCCTTCAGGTATGCAGGTGAATGGGTATCGTGTATCCAACGCTGCTACTGCAGGCGCAGCATTGTTCTTAACAGCTGGTTACAATGAAACACTGATTGCTTACAGTAGATACAATAGACAGATACAAATCCGTTAAAGGGATACTTATCACAAAACATTCAGTACATAACATCCCTCCCCCCTAGGTGAGGACGAAGTCCTCCAGCCATCAAGGCTTTCCGCACGTTCGCTTTGAGCAAGGGGTGGCCGCACTCTGGGCCGGAGTTCCTGCATTGGAGGAACGTGACTGAGTTCCTGCATTGGATGAACGTGACTCGTTAGCGGTTGGCTGCGAGTTGTAAGCCGGGGATTGGGGAGGTCTAGGTGTGGGAGTAAACTCCAGGGATGTGAGACCGGGGGCTCCAGGGACTAAAGAAAAACCCCGCTCCTTGCTTGGATGGGTGGGGGACCACTCCGAAAAATCCCCCTGGTCCCCTAACTCAAAATCTAACAAATCCTTGAAAACCCTCTCTTCTAAATTGTCCCTGTTACCCGGCATGTCTGACGAATGCAGGTTTGTATCATTTCCCCCCCCCCCCCGGGCTTGTGTCTCCCCCTTGGGATAAACGGGTGGGGGAGAACCCTAACGCTGAGTGCTCCCTCTGGCTACTAGCGTCTTGCCTTTCCATTACTCTGCCTCTGAATTGGTCGGCATGCCTCCTCCAGAGGAGCCCTGTGCCTGTCTCGACATTGTAGGATACTGGCCCCGTCTGTCCGACCACTATTCCCGGTACCCAAGTCGGGCCGCCAGCCGCGTAGTTTCGGCAATGTACTGGCTGGCCGATCTCGAAACTCTTGGTGCCCCCTGTTTCTATGTTTCTACCCGTGTCCTCCACCCTGGTTGGGTCTAGCCTTGAGAGGATCTTAGCGGGTTTCCTCCGCATGAAGAGCTCGGCGGGCAAGAGCCCTGACGCTAAAGGGGTTACTCGGTACCTTAACAGGAATTGGCAGAGTTGCAGGTTCAACTCCCCGGGGCCCATCCTACGCAGTGCGTCCTTCGTTGTTCGCACCAGGCGTTCCGCTTGACCATTTGTAGTGGGGTGAAATGGGGCTGCAGTAATGTGGCGAATCTTATTAATCTCTATGAAACCCTGGAACTCCGCTGACGTGAAAGTTGTGGCGTTGTCGCTCACAAGTATGTCAGGTAAACCGAAGCAGCTGAATACCTTGCGTAATTGCTTAATCGTTGCAGCTGACGATGTACTAGCCATTGGAATTACCTCCATCCACTTGGAGTAGGAGTCTACTAGTATGAGGGAAAGGGTGCCTCTGAAAGGACCTGCAAAATCCACATGTAAGCGTGACCACGGACCCCTGGCCGTGTCCCATTCTCTGTGCGGAAGTCGGGACTCCTCGGGGCGGGTGCTCTGGCAGCTCTCGCAAGTGTCTACCATGTGTTCTATATCTGTGTCCAGTTTGGGCCACCAGACGTAGCTCCTAGCTAGCGCCTTGGTGCGCACGATCCCCGGGTGGCTGATATGCAGCATCTTTAGCACCCGGGACCTCAGAACTTCGGGGATTACCACCCGCTGCCCCCAGAGTAAACAGCCCCTTTCTAGGGAGAGCTCGTCTCTCCGCCTACCGTAAATCCTGAATTCCTCCATAGGGGAGCTTGCCGGCCAGCCTTTCTGTACCCATGAACTGACTAGGGTCAACGACTTATCTTTCGCCGTAGCCTTGGCGATCTCAGCTGGCAGGATTGGGGGTGACTCTAGGGCCTCAATCAGGAGCACCTGGTGGTCCTGTTCTACCTCGCACTCGGAATCCCCTGCCTGTGAGAGGGGTGACCTGGAAAGAGCATCGGCATTTCTAATCTCCTTGCCGGGGCGGTAGGTCAGCGCGTACTGGTACACGTTGAGGAAGATCGCCCAACGCAGCATCCTTGGGGACAAGATCTGCGGGGTTGGCTTATCTGTAGTGAAGATTCCTAAGAGGGGCTTCTGGTCGGTCACGACTTTGAATGGCCTACCATAGAGAAAGTCGTGGAACTTCTTGGTTCCTGCAACGATCGCTAGGGCCTCCCTGTCAGTTTGCGCGTAGTTGCGCTCTGCCTTGGACAGGGATCTCGAATAGTATGCCACTGGGGCCTCTCGCCCGTTCTCTAGCACGTGGCAGAGGACTGGCCCCACCCCCACCGGTGAGGCATCGCAGACCAGCACAATGGGTTTCTTTGGGTCGAAGTGGGTCAACACAGCCTCGGAAGATAGAAGCTGTTTGAGCCCCCGGAATGCCCGTTCCTGACTGTCCCCCCACCGCCAAGCCACATCCTTTTTGAGTAATCTATGCAATGGCTCCGCAATGGACGCCTTTCCCGGGAGGAACGAGTGATAGAAGTTAAGGAGTCCTAGGAAGGACTGCAATTCGGGCTTGGTGGTGGGGCGAGGAGCATCTTTCACTGCCGCTACCTTGGATTCAGCTGGCTTAATGCCCTCAGGGGTTATTCTAAAACCCAGAAACTCTACTTCCTCAGCAAAAAATACGCATTTATCCTTTCTCAGCCTGAGCCCTGCTTTTTCGAACACTGTTAGCACGTGGTCTAACCTCTTGGCCAATTCCTGCTCCCCCCCGCTGTAATCAGAATGTCATCAAAGTAAGGGAAAACACCTGGGAGCCCTTTTAACAACTTTTCTACAAGGGACTGAAAGATCCCCGGAGCCGAATTTACGCCGAATTGTAGGCGCGTCACTTTAAAAGCTCCCTTATGGGTCACAATTGTCTGAGCGGCGGCTGTAGCTGGGGTTACCGACAATTGTTGGTATGCCTGGGCCAAGTCTAGTTTGGCGAAACACCTCCCCCCATGCAGGGTTGCAAGCAGGTGGCTTACCACTGGTACTGGATACGCATTTGGGCGGATTGCCTTGTTAATCGTGCTCTTGTAGTCAGCGCAGATTCTAACCTCCCCATTAGCCTTAAGCGCCGTAACAATGGGGGTTTCCCACTCGGCGGAATCCACCGGGACCAAAATCCCCTGACCCACCAATTTGTCCAGTTCAGTCTCTATTTTGTCCTTTAGTGCGAAAGGCACTCTTCTTGGCTTCATCCTGATGGGTCGAATGTCAGGGTCCAACTCGAAAGAAACTGGGGGCCCTTTGAACTTCCCTAGCCCCTTCTCAAAGACGGCAGGATGTGCGTTACACACCTCCGTAATCGGGTCAGCCTGTACGGCGTGTATGCCTCCAATGAAAACTCCTAGGGGCCCGAACCACTGTGTCCCCAGGAGGCAGCAGGACCCTTCCTTTAGAACTACTAGGGGCAACTGCGCGAAGCGCCTCTTAAACTGAACCTTGAATTCTCCCACCCCCAACACTGGTATACTTTTGCCCTGGACATCCCGCAAAATAGTCTTAAAGGCCTTCAGCTTGGGGCGTGACTTCGGGGGAATACGCAGAAATTCCTTGTGGGAGACGATGGAGTACGCCGACCCCGAGTCGATCTCCATCCTTATTGGGACCCCCTGAACCAGTACCTCAACAAAAAATCGGGGCCGCTGCAACTGCACACTGTGGACTGCCTGGTCGCGGTTCTCGGGAACCCGTCAAGATGCACGTTGCTCCTGGGGCTCGTCGTTGAAGATGTGCCCGACCCCTTCTGCCTTGCGTTGGGGCTGTTCCGCCTGGCCCTTGCCGTCGTCTCGATGCCGCTTGCAGACCCTTGCGATGTGCCCGCACCACCCGCAGTTGTGGCACTCCGCCTTCCGGAATGGGCATCGGCTCCGGTTGTGGGATGCCCCGCATCCGTCGCAGCGGTGGTCCTCTCTGGCGCGGTCTCGCCTCTCCGGTCTCCTCTGCACTCGTTGCACGTCCTCGTCCTCGCTGCAGTCGGAGGTGGACGTGGAGGACGCAGAGGCCCCTCGCTCTCTGTGGGAGGAGCAGCTGTGGACTGGGACCGCCGGCGGGGGGCCCCCAACCACGGCGGTCCCGGCCCGGCACACCCATTCACCTTGTTGCACTGACTCAGCAGCTTGGGCGATGCGCAGGACATGCTCAAATGAGATGCTCTCGTCTTTGGCCAGTAGCTTTTTCCTGGCCCCCTCATCTCGCAGGCCCAGCAGGAGCCTGTCCCTCAGCGCCTCGCTCAGGGATGCTCCCCATCGGCACAGCACGGCAGCCACCCGCAAGGCTGCCACGAAGTCTGCCACGGACTCACCGGCCCGCTGGCACCGCTGCTGGAACGCCAACCTTGCCGGAAACACGGACACTTTTGGGCGAAAGTGCTTCCTCAACTCGGCGAGGATCTCATCTAGGGGCACGGCCCTGAGCGGTCTCGGCGTCAGGAGGTTGGTTGCCAGTTCCAAAGTCTCTAAGCCGCACTGGGCCAGTAGGAATGCCCGCCGCTGGGATTCCTCCTCGATGCCCTTTAGGTCCAAAGCGTAGAGGAACTGCTCCTCGTAGAGTTCCCATCTCTCAGGCTTTGTGATGTCGAAGGGCGTGATGTTCACTTGTCGGGACGCCATCCCACCTTCGTCACCAATTTGGTGTCTTGCAACAGAAAAGCAGGAGCCGCGGTAAGGGCTAAAACCAGTTTTATTGCATTGCAGTCAAGTGAACATGAGGTACAGGTGAAACACAGCCTTATTTATAGTACATTTTGAATAGCCCAGGTAACAGTCCACGCCCATCTTCTCCAGATGCAGTAGAGGCAGTAGTATCCTGCCCGATGCAGTAGAGGCAGTAGTATCCTGCCCGATGCAGTAGAGGCAGTAGTATCCTGCCCTTCAGGTATGCAGGTGAATGGGTATCCTGTGTCCAACGCTGCTACTGCAGGCGCAGCATTGTTCTTAACAGCTGGTTACAATGAAACACTGATTGCTTACAGTAGATACAATAGACAGATACAAATCCGTTAAAGGGATACTTATCACAAAACATTCAGTACATAACAGCAGCCTAATAGCACATGGTCTGAAATTGGGCATTCTTAGCCCCAGTTTCAGCACAGTGATTTTGGCCAGTCAAGATGCACTCTTGTGTTTTTAAGATTCTCTGCAAATATTAACTCTCCACAAGAGAGTGGTGTTCTGTTGGATCCTCCTTAGCTTCACGAGTCTTTTGTTTGTAGATCTTTGGTTTCGTCCTTTAAAATCTGTTTCTACTCGGGTACAGGCTCCAAATTGGGGGCTCTTCCTCCACTTCTGGCTATTGTGAATCTACTCATATGTATGGCCTCCTCATAAATAGGAGGTGGCTCCGTTCCTGCAGGATGGTGTACAGCACTGTGTGCATGAGCTACTGCTAGTATCGTCTTGGCAGCTGGTCCAAAAACTGAATGCAGGGCTGAGAAAAGGCAAAGAACAGCAGTGTCTCAAAACCACAATTAGTAGTGACTGACATAAGAGAATCATTCTTCTGCTTTGTTACTTGCACAAGCAGTCAGTCAAATACTACAGATATGCAAAGTTACTATCATTGGCAGAAAAAACAGTTATAAGTGTCTTTATAATTCTAAAACAAAAGCCATTTTGTTGTTGTTGCTCAGTCGCAGAGTCGAGTCCAAACCTTTGCGACCCCATGGACCAGGGGTTCTCAACCTACAGCCCAGGGGCAGGATGCGGCCCATGACACCATTTCACATGGGCTTTGAGCTGGAGTAATATGTCTGAGAGTGGATTCAGATGTGACACCTGGCAGTGTTGTAGCAGGGGATGAGAGTGAACATGGAGTTATTTGCTCTTCCTGGTTCTGGGGCTCACCTCTTTGTCTGAAGAGCCATCTTGTGGTAAGATAAATGCACTGTCCCTTCATTTGAGCTCATGCATCTCCTCGCAATAAAATGCATAATGTCCTACTGGAAAATTGTAAGAGCAAGAAGCCCTTTGCCTCCTCCCAGCAATTAAACATCACAGTTGCTCTGAGAAACCTCCTGTGTTCCATGACTGCTGTTTCATGCCAAAAATAGAGGGGGCTTGGAATAAGCCCTCCTACCATAGAGCTTATCTGGTAGAAGAGAGATTCAGACAGGGGTAAAAAGATGCTGGACTTACAAACAGAGCCAGCCCAAGATACTCTGCTGTCTGAGGCAGACTCCAAATGATCTAAATCTGGGGTGTCCAAACTATGGCCAACAGGCCAGATCCACCACCCCGATGTCAATCCATCCGGCCCACACCATCCTTGTCACATCTGAAAGTGGAAGTAAAATGCACCTGTATGGGCATGTTTTACTTCCACTTCTGGGAGCAATGAGGGCAGTGCAGGCCGGATGAGTTGGCATCCAGCCTGCGGGCCATAGTTTGGGCACCCGTGGTTTAAGCAGAGAAAATGGCAGTCTAAAACAATCTATCTCATCCTGTTGCAAAACATATCTGTTGCAAAACAGATTCTAAGGTGCACTTTACTTCCACTTCTTGTGGGAGGAACCATATGACTCGCCCACTAAACCACATGACTGGCCCACTAAACCACATGACCAACCTGCAGCCTGAACATTTGGGTACCCCTGATCTAAATACATGATACCCAAATCTAGCCAAGTAATTATGGCACAGAAGACAAAAAAATAAACTCAAACACTTCTGTTTGCTGCCTTCTTATGACACCTGAAACTTGATGAAGGCGGCTGTCTCAGGCTGTCTCAGGCATCTGAATGACTGGTCTAATCCCACTTACAGCAAATCTCTGGTTGTACTAACAACGTTCCCAATTGATTCCCCCACTTCCATAGACTCCCACCTCATTTCTATCCATTCCACTCACAAGTGACAGTGCTTTGGAGAGTGCTGTTGTCCTGATCAAAGGCAATGACTGTAACTTCGTAAGGTGGGGGACGAACATCCTGCCCTTCTGGCTGGCAATTAAGGCAGCAGCATCTCACACAAACAGAGACAAGGCCACAGATGATGATGAGGCCACCAACTGCTACCACGAACCTAGAAAGGAAAGGAAAGGTCAGAGCTGGCACCATTTATTTTTCCATTTATCTTTCTTGTTGTGAAGGAACCCTATGAAGTGTGATCAGAAAACAAAAGATGCACAGATTTCTGCCATTCTATCTGTTTCTTATTCTGATATAACTGAAATGTCTAAAACAGGGGTGCCCAAACTTTTCAGGCCGTGGGCCAGTCACATAGTTCAGCGGGCCGCTCACATGGTTCCTCCCACCAAAAGCAGAAGTAAAACGTGCCTTGCAATCTGTGTTTTGCAAAAGGATGAGATAGATTTTAGGCTGCCATTCTCTGCGCAAACCAGGGGTGCCCAAACTATGGTCCATGGGCCAGATTCAGCCCCCGATGCCAATTCATCCGACCTACACCGCCCTCATCTTTCCCTGAAGCAGAAGTAAAACACACCCAAAGGAGGTCTTACTCCAAGCTCCCTCTGTTTTTGGCATGAAAACAGCCATCATGGAACACAGGGGGTTTCCTCAGAGAATTATGGTATCTGTAGTCTAGCAAAACCAAAGAGCTCATCTCTAATAGAGGACATACTTTCACCCTTTCTGTATCTGAAAAAGTGGATTTTGATTCTCAAAAAGCAATCCTGAAATAAATATTTAAGGTGCTAAACATTTTCCTTCTTTTCTTTTTCCCTTTTGTTTCTGCCAACATCTCAACCATGTCACTGATATTAGGCAACAGTTGTGGTGCTGCTGGGGAAAAAAGGCAAATGCTATTTTAGGCTAAATTAATAGAAGATAGTCTCCAAAGCCCATGAAGCATTAGCATTCCTCTACCAGCCACTGGTTAGAGTTTATCTTGAGTACTGTACTGTGCATATTTCTGGACATCACATTTTAAGAAGGAAGCAGGCAGACTGGAACAAGTTCAGAGGAGAGCAACAAGGATGATCAGAGGACTAGAAACCAAACTCTATGAGGAAAATCTGAAGGAACAGGGCATGTTTCATCTTGAGAAAAGAAGACTAAGGGCTATGTCTACAACTGGCCCTCTTTAGTGTATGGGACCAAAGACAACGAACAGCCGAAAGGTTGGCTTAACACAGGTTTATTGCATGATGATCCAGGGGGAACATGAGGTAATGGCGGATGGGTAGCTCAATATATACAGTGGCTATACATTTGAATGTGGCTCCTCGACAGTCTATTGGTTACTGTCCGCGTGACGTCACGGACGGTCACGCCCTTCTTGTCCAGGTGTGGGTGATGGCTGGAATCTTCCCGCGCTGTTGTTTGCTGGTGAGTCTGGGCCAGGAGAGCTTGAACGCTCGCTATTGCCACCAGGTGGTCATTAGCTCGCGTCCTATTGCAAGGGCTACAATTAAGCAGCTGCTGGTTATAATGTTACACAAGCATGGTTACATTGGATACACGTGAATGAATACATTGTAAAAGGTACAGTCATAGAACACAACACCCTCCCAGGCAGGTGCAGAATGGTTATCTAAAAGTCGCTTGAGGTTGGAAGTAGTAGTAAAATGCTGTTTGGTGCGATCCCCGCATCCCAATAGTATTTCTACAATATGTGGCTGCTGCAGTATGGCCCTTTCGCTTTGGACCCCCCCTTTTTTTTAAATTACATGATCTGAACCAAAACAGTCGTGCAAAATACAGCTGCAGGGGAAGTGGGCAGGCAGGACAATTGCACTGAAACAGGAAGCAATGCTCTAGCCTAGCCTCTTGCTCTCCCTGCAACCAGGAAGCATGCTTTCCCCTTCCATTTTCACTGCATGAAGCAAGGCACAAAGGTAAATAAAACCCTTTCTTTTTATGCACAGGTTTGGTTTCCCACTGTCAGTTAGAAATAGCTTTTAAAAGGATTACGTAATTTTGACCTGACCCACCACCCCCTCCTGACCCCACGTAATTTTTCTGTCATTCGGATGGCAGACCCCCTCCCCCTCACTTTGAGGATCACGTAATTGTTGAATGGCCCCTTTCTTCTGGGTAGCCAAATTTGCTGATGACACTAAATTATACAGGGTAGTGAAAACTGTGAGAGATTGTGAGGAGCTCCAGAGGGATCTCTTGACACTGGGGGAGTGGGCAAAACAGTGGCAAATGAGCTTCAACATTAGTAAGTGCAGAGTGATGCATGTTGGGGCAAAAAAACCAATTACATTTATAAACTGATGGGGTCTGAACTCTCTGCGACAAACCAGGAAAGGGACTTTGGTGTCCTGGTGGACAACTCAATGAAGGTGTCAACCCAGTGTGCCTCAGCAGTGAAAAAAGCAAACTCAATGTTAGGGATCATTAGGAAGGGTATAGAAAATAAATCAGCAAGTGTCATTTTGCCTCTTTATAAATCTATGGTGAGGCCCCATCTGAAATACTGTGTACAGTTCTGGTCGCCATACCTCCAGAAGGATATTATGGAGTTGGAGAAAGTGCAGAGGAGGGCAACCAGAATGATTAGGGGACTGGAACACCTTCCTTACCATCTGAGGCTGCAACGGTTGGGCCTTTTCACTCTTGAACGACGGCGTCTAAGAGGTGACCTGATTGAAGTTTATAAAATCATGCACGGTGTGGACAAAGTAGATAAGGAAAAACTGTTTTCTCTATCGCACAACACTAGAACTAGGGGACATTCCATGAAACTTTTGGGTACTTGTTCTCAAACAAATAAGAGAAAGTACTTTTTCACCCAGAGGATTACTGGTCTATGGAACTCCCTACCAGAAGAAGTGGTGACAGCTGTCAGTCTTGACAGCTTTAAGAAAGGATTAGACAAGTTCATGGAGGACAAGGGTATCAATGGATACTTTATGGATTACTTTATGGATCAATTATGGATACTTAAGGACAACCTCTGGGTTGGAGAGATAGGCAGGATATCTCTCAATGCCATTTCCAGGAAATCCTAAGCAGGTGAAGGCATCTCCTTGGGAATACCCTGAAGAAAATGGTGAGCCACTGTGTGAGACAGAATGCTGGACTGGATGGGCTGTGGCCTGTTCCAGCAAGGCTGTTCTTATGTTCTTATGTTTTTTTTATGTTCTTATGTTCTTTTTCATCAGCTGGGAAATACTCCTTTAGTCTCAGTGCTCGTGATCAGGTTCAGCAGGCCCATCACCAGTGCTGCTGTGTAGGACCTGCTTCACAGCTGATTAGTGGGAGCACTCCTCCTCCAACATGCCTTTAGCCATGCCACCAGGGCACATTTGCTGGGGATAGAATAAAATACAGCAGGCCAAGTTAGTTGAACCACTGACGGTGTCTCAAAATTGGGCAGGTTGGGGGTAGGTTGGCCCAATGCATGTGTGCACAATATTGGACCATCCCACTCCAACCTGCCCCAAAGAGCAGGCTATACGCCCATGCAGATGGTCTCTGAGGAGAGAAATTATAGCACTCTTCCAATACTTTAAATCAGAGGTACGGTGCCCAAACTTTTTGGGCCATGGGCCAGTCACGTGGCTCCTCCCACCGGAAGCGGAACTAAAATGCACCTTAGAATCTGTTTTGCAACAGATATGTTTTGCAACAGGATCAGATAGATGTTTTTTAGACTGCCATTTTCTCTGCTTAAACCAGGGGTGCCCAAACTATGGCCTGCGGGTTGGATTCGGGCCATGGGCCATAGTTTGAGCACCCCTTTAAATAATGTCATGGAGTAGACGTGCAATGTCTGTTCTCAGTCATTGCAAAGAGCAGGACACATAATCTCAATTAACAGGAAGTCAAATTTTGATTAAATGTCAGGAGAAGCCTCCTAACTGTTAGAGCAGTACAACAGTGGAATTATCTCAAGATGGCACTGGATATATTTAAGAGAAATTTCACAACTATCTGTCAGATATACTTTGATTTGGATCTTTGCATTGAGCAAGGGCTTAGATTTGTCAGCTTTATAGGCTCCTTCCAACGCCTTTATTCTATGTGATTCTATATGCTTCGATAAAACACTGCAAATAAGCCCTTATTTGTGGCTCAAGCTTTTCTGTTGCTTAGGTCAGGAAGCAAAATGTTGCCAATTGCATCATGATGGTGCCTCCTTTTCAAGAAGAGGAGAAAGTAACAGCATGTTCCTCCAAAAATGACCTGCACCATTGTCAAAAGCCACCACTTGTATACAACTTATTCGTTCTATGCTTAGTTCAGCACTGTGCTCCATAAAGTCCTTTACACAAAGTGGGACAGGCAATCTGGAAAATTGTGAAATTGTTATGGTTATCCAGTCACTCATGACTGGACTTCAAATACTCTTCAGGCCCTGGTACCAAAGGGAACACAGGAAAAGGCACCTCTACACAATGCTGACAATGCCTTCTCCTTCTGTCCTCCTCTTCTGAAAGAAAAGAGTTGCAGCTGCAGCCTACAAGACATGGATGGTTCTGGAGATATGTAGAGTGCAACGACAGCTTTCCATAGCTGGAAGAGCTTTACTTGGCCAGAGTGATATGACCCTTGTGAATCTGCTGCCCACAGCATCACACCACCTGAAGCAAGAACCTCACTCAACCTAAAGATAAGATCACCCATGGAACAATCCTTCATGGCAGCATAATAAGACTCCATCAAAATTATTTTTGTACAACGTTTGAGTCATGTGCACATGCATATGGGTAATCCAGCAGGGAAAATATATGAAAGAGTTGAAAAAACTGAGTGGTGTTGCGAAGCAGACAAACCCAACGTTCTATGTAACATTGGAAACACATATGGGAGCAGCTACCAATTTCTAGTATGTTTTGGAACCAGGCCTCCACTATTTAAAATTCCAAACTGAAAGAAGAAATGTGCAAAAGGGGAATCTGAACGATAAGCTAGGTCACCCACTTTGCCCAACTACAAAAAGTTTATTGAGTTGGAGCAGTAGAAGGATTGCCCCCCTCCCCCCCAACTGTTCCCATGTTTCAGAATCTGACCTGAAATTTCAAAATATTAGGACAAAAAAAGGTAGTAACATACTTTATTGATCTGGCAATTTTCACCACCCCTCTCCCATGTCTTTCATCTCTAACTCTGAGACATTAGCCACAACCAGGCTAGTATTATATTCTGCACTAGGCTCTGTTCCATGAGCTGCTAGAAATCACTCCTCTTAGGTCTCACCTCCTGCATCTCTGGGTCTGTTTTTCAAGAGAGGATGGCCACTTGCATTACACCATATGCACAAAACATATGTCAACTTTAAAAGGGAAAGCTGCCCATAGAAGCATGCATGTACAAAAGGCCTGCCTTGGCCATACATTCCATTGCATATGCTGCTGGGGCTTGATCATGTAGCATTACTTTGGGAGTTAGCAGTAGCAATTCTTCTTTTGTGTTGTGATCAAACCGTAGACTGCCAAAATGAAGCCACTTTCTTGGCTTTACTCTTGGCACAGTGGTTAAGATGCTGTCCGACAACCAAAACGGTTATGAGTTCAATCCTGACCAGTACTCAAGGTTGACTCAGCCTTCCATCTTTTTGAGGTCAGTAAAATGAGTACCCAGCATGTTGGGGGCAAAATGTTAATTAACTTGTCAACCTACTGACTTTGGAAAGATGGAAAGCTGAGTCAACCCTGAGCCAATTAAAATCACTCAGATTACGAGCAATTAACTACTGTACCATGTGGGCTCAGGATTCAGGTAGGTTGGCTTGTAAGCTGATACTAAGTTAGCCAAAGATATAAATGCCACCATATTGTAATAGAGTTCAGAAGAACTTCAGAGTGTTCATATATTGCTCTTCTATTTTAGTTTCAAAAAAGATGCCAGACTCCTTCTGGAAATTGTATCTTCTGAAATGAGAGGCGACATGTCCAAATCTTGTAGTGCCTAGCATAGGAGGCGTGGCTACTCAGGTTTCACTGAGGTTGTGAATTTCCATTTGGGCTATAGTGCTTTGGCATGAACGTTGTTAAAACATTGTTGTTACAAAGTGCTAGAACAAGACGTTTCCAGCAATTACTCCAGTAGGTTACATCACTACTCTTGTAGAAGTGAAATAGTTTCTGTTGTAGAACTTACCAGATGTACCAAATATGGGCTCCATCTGCATTTGAGCAGCTTTGAAAGGGAAAAGACATTTGAGAAAAATTTAATGTCAGAAATAAAAGACTGGTTTCCACATAACACAAATATCATCACATTATTTTTCTTTACTTGATTTCTCTAGACTTGACAACTGGCACTTGAGTGATTGAATGACTCTAGTAAAAACCATTTTACATTTGAGGGGGTCAGAAAGTTCAGCCAATAGTGTTATCTATGCCATGCAATAGACCCGTTGTAACCATGTTGGATACAGTCCATGGACTACGGTGAGTGTCTGTAACCTCTAGTAGCCAGTTTTTGTAATTACAACTTGAAAATATGTGGGGGGGTTTCAGGCACTATTTTCAAGGTGCGATTAAACTGAAACCATGGATGCCGAATCTGCAGATATGGAGGGCCTACTGTACTTGCCCACCTTATTTGTCAGTTTAGTGTCTTGCAAGGAAGACAAAGAAGGAGCCGCAATAGGACTAAACACAACTTTATTGCATGATGGTCAGGGTGAAATGAGGTAATGGCGGACAAAACAGCTCTATTTATAGTACACTGTACATTTGAATATCTCGGGTGGTAGCTCATTGGCTACTGTCCGCGTGACGTCATAGATCGTCACGCCCATCTTCTCCAGGTGTGGTGTGGCGGGAAGATTTCCCGCTCTTCGGGTATTCGGGGAATCTGTACCATGTGAGCCGGATGCTCGCTACTGCCACCTGTGGCCACTTAGCTCGCATCCTTATACAGCTTGCTACAATGTGTCTCTGATTAGATACAATTGGATACATTCTGTTACAGGGAACCTTGCAACATTCATTCAGTACATAACAGTCAGCAACATTAAAAACAATAAACAAGTTCATAAAAGCCATTAGTCTAGACTATAATATATGAGGCCATTAAATATACCCATTTCTGTTTACTCTGTATGCCAGGAGTTCTCAACCTTTTAAAGCCAGGGGCCGGGTCACGCTCCCTCAGACAGCTTCAGGGGGTGGATAGCCATTTTGCCCTTCCTCCACCACATGGCACTTCCAGGTGCGAAGGCGGGGGGGGCACATGAAATAGTGTCATGGACAGCATCCGGCCCATGGGCCACAGGTTGAGAATCCCTGCTGTATGCAGAACATATCATATGGAAAGCCAGACTAGATTCAGATGAAGGGTGAGTGAAAATTGGTGGAAGAAGCATCAATAATTTAAGATGTGTGGATGACACTATCTAGCTAGCAGATAGCAGCAATGTCTTGGGAAAGGGTTTAAGAAAAGTGAAGGAAGAAAGTGCCAAAGCTGGACTGCAGTTGAACATCGAGAAGATAAAAATCATTATTCCAGAACTACATGACTTTAACACTGACAATGAAGAAATTGAAATAGTGAAAGAATTTGGTTTAATCATCAATTCAAATGGAGACTATATCGAAGAAATGCTAAAAAAAAAGACCAAGATTCAGAAGGGCAGCAATGGAGGAATTAGAAAAGATCATCAAGTGTAGGGATGTGTCATTGGAGAACATGACCAAGATAATCCATACTATTTTATTCCTGTTCACTGTGTATGTGTGAAAGCTGGACAGGAAAGAAAGCAGACAAGAAAAAATCAACTTGCTTGAAATATGAAAGAAAGCTTTTGCAGATGCTCTGAACTTCCAGAAAGACAAACAAGTGGGTCCTAGAGGAAACCCAGCCTGAACTGTTTCTACTTTGAGCACTTAGTGAGAAAGCAAGATTCTCTAGAAAATAAGGTAATACCAGAAAAAGATGAAGGCACCAGGAATAAAGGAAGACCAAATATGAGATGGCTTGACCTCATGAGGCTTTGGTTTGCAAGAACAGGACTGTTGAGGACAGGACATTTTAGTTAGCTCTCATTCATAGGGTCACCATATGTCAGGCTTAATGGCACATAACAAGTATAATTGCCAGTTTGTTACACCATAATGCATGTATGAACTAGTCAAAGTGCGACAAAACCCAGCAAGATTTTGAGAGGTTTTGAAAATTCTCATATTTTTGACAAATAGAAGATGGCTCTGATAAATACTTCCCTAAGGGCCTGTCCACATTCAGCATTTGTTTAACTTTCCTTGCCCCCGTGATACCAGTACTATATCCTGGTATCCACCAGGGATGGGACTTTCATTTAGAAAGGGGAGGGGGACAAAAGTTTTCAGGCAATACAGTAGGACCCAGAGCATCACCAAATACCCTCCCCAAGGTGTTCCATGCTAATCTGTAATTAAAAATAGAAAAAGAAACACCAAAATAATCCAGAGCAAACCCAGAAAGACCGGGAACAACATCACAGTGTGGTAAGAAGTAAGATGTAATTTTAGAGTCTCAAAAGGGGAAAGAGTTTCCAAATTCGGTGGGAGAATATTTTATTTTTTAAATTGCTACCATCTTCTCTTTCACGTCTCCGCAAATCATCTATGTGTATGAGAGTAATTTACATTTCTCTCCTATAGAAGGACCTCTTATTATTAGCTCCCTCCAAACATTATTGCTGAAATAATGGTGGAGGGAAATTGATTGATGGAATCCAGACATTCCAACCAAGACAACAAGCAAGAAATAGAAACAATAGAAAATACATAAAGGGCTCGTATAATTTAGGCTGTAGGAAATTTTCAGAATCCTAAAATGCCAAAAAAGATTTACACAATTACCAGCTTTTTAAAAGTCTATTGTTTAGCCATCTATTCTGCACAGCTCTCCAGTTTCTGCCTTGACTCCAGACTATATCCCCATGAGAAATTCCCTCCTAATTGCCAGAAGTAGCACATTCAGAGGATCAGTGGACAAGTACTATAGAGGAATTCCACAGTTACTGTTCCCCTCAAAGAGTGACATCACTTTCAAACTAGGCCAAGACTCAGTCCATGTGCCCTTCAGCCCTCTTTTAGCTGATCCTCAGTTCTTTGGCTATAAACAGAGATGAGCACTGAACCCTAGAGTTGGATATGACTGGCTTTCGAGCAAAGGTGACCTTTACCCTTACAGCTTTGAAAAAGTGCTTGGAAGATGTCTGCTCCAACTACCTTTACCCTGAGATGCAACCTGACAAACTGAGCGTTGTGAGATGTTGAGCTTTGTTTTGCATCCAGATTCAACCTTCAAATGACTGAAGCTTTTCAAGTCACTTAAGCTTAAGCTAATCACCAAATTCCGTGTGATACATCATGATGTGGTATTGCTCTGGAGGAATTTTAGCAAGTATGACAGAGAAGAAAGGATTATTTTGCTGAAATTGCAATTTGAAAAATTCTTGGTTTACCTCAAAATTCCCAGCATCTAGGTAAAGGTTGCCCTTGCCCAAAAGCCAGTCATATCCAACTCTAGGGTATGATGCTCATCTTCTTTTACAGTCAAAGAGCCAGAACTGTCTTCATCTGCAGATATTTCCGTGTTCATGTGGCAGGCATGACTGGACACTGGAGCACACGGAATGCTGTTTACCTTCCCATCAAAGCGGTACCTGTTTATCTACTTGTAATTTCTTCCTTTCCAACTGCTAGGTTGGCAGGAGCTGGGATAGACATGGGAGCTCACTCTGTTATGCAGCACTTGGGTTTTGAACTGCTGACTGCCAACCTTCCAGTCGTCAAGTTCAGCATCTTAACTACTAAGCCCCCACAGTCCATTCCCAGCATCTATTCCCATTCCCATTTTTTTAACTGTGTTCTCTATGTGTTTCTTAAGGGGTTAGGGAGGGTATTGGTGGGGGTTTTGTTGTTTTTTAGCTATGTATGTTTTTTAACACTTTGTTAGCCACCTTGGGTCATCTTTAGATTAGGAAGGCGGGGTAAAAATCTTCTAAATAAATAAATAAAATAAATCTAGAAGTGGCCAATTTCAGAGAGTCCATGATCCAATTTTCTACTCCAAAAGACCTATGTGAAACTTGGAGGGGGGGACAAAAATTCTATTTCCAGTTTCATACAGTTCTACTACTATTGATTTTGTTGTTTGGGAGGGTTTTAGACATTCTGCATCTCATTTTTTGTCAAACCCATTACCCCTAGAGTCCTCTAGAACTAGAAAATTACTCCCCCCTCCCAATTTGCTCATCCCTGCCTCAATCCATTGACTGAATAACCTCATGAACAACAACAAAACAGCCAAATATGTACACATCCAGTCAAAACAAATGTTCACCCCCATATTCTCTGCTATTTTATCCTTATAAAAAGTATTAACATATATGGATGTACTCACTTGTCAGTATCTGTACAGCTCTGCTGCAGTTTCACCTGAGGAATCTTTTAAAAAAATCAAAGCAGTGAGGCAGCTTCTGTTCTTTCAAACTTTTACCTTTCCCCCTAATAGACATTAATAATTGTTTCCTTGCCACCATCACCACTGAGTCAAATATTTTAATCTCCTCTCCTCTCTGCAGGACTGGGATATGTTTTCTGCATTTGGGTCCCTTCCATTCTGGTTTTCAGCACTTCAAGAAATCCAGTATGTCTTACCGGAGAGAGACATGCCAAAATAGAAATGGTCACAACACAAGTACACTTTTCCCATCAGTATATGTGTTGCTTTTCTTATTTGTCAGAGCTGGACCGTCCTAAATCACACTTATCATGCAGTCTTCTGTCCTTGTTAGTGGACAGAAAAAAATGGCTTGGTGTGTATATGTTCACAGGTTCTCATCACTCCTGTTTCATTCTTGTTACATAAATATCTCAGACTTTTCCTCCTAGTATGTTTCTCCTTGAAAGTGGCCTGATGTATTCAGCTTTGCACAAATGTATAAGCATAGTGTATACACATTTTCAGTTGTCTACCCATATCTGGGGGACTGCAGTGGCTCAAGCGGCTAAGATGCAAAAACTTGAAGACTGGAAGGTCGGAGTTTGATACATGAGTGCTGCATGATGGAGTGAGCCTCTGTCTCTGCCCCAGCTCTTGCCCAACCTAGCAGTTCGAAAGCAAGAAATTGCAAGTAGATAAATAAGGACCACTTTGGTGGTAATGTAAGCAGCGTTCCATGCACTCTGGGGTCTAGGCATGCCCGCCACATGTCCACGGAAATATCTGCAAATGCAGACAGCTCTGGCCCTTTGGCTATAAACAGAGGTGACCACTGAACTCTGGAGATGGATACATATCTGCCTTAGAAACTCAGTGTAGGAAAAGAATATTAATGTTGGACAGATATTTTAAAATGCTTCCAGCCTCTCTTAATTAGTATGAACTTCTCTCACTGTCTCGTCTTCTGGAGAGTCTAGGGCGAACATTAGGAATTTAGAATGAATGGTGAGGCTTACCTGAGGTGAGAGCTCCATTCTTCCTTTTTTTTCCACCTGTACTTATATACTTGTCCTTCTGCAAAAGGCACACTCCCTTGAGGAGCAGAAGGCAATGTTTGCAAAATCAGCCAGGATGTACTTCCCACTGTTCTGCTCACCTCACTTCCTTCAGATCGCTAAAGGGGTATCATAAATGTTAATCTATAGTAATCTGATGCTTTTCAGTGGTTGGTCCACACATACAGTTTCCATCCTTTTCTTCTTAATGAAGATTGCTTTTCTCTTCCTAGAACTACGGTTACTCTCCCTCAAGCTGTTAAATTAACAGAATCTTTAAATAACCTGCTGTTTCACTCTTGAATAACCTATTACATTCCAGACTCTAAGCATATATATAAGATGAGCATATACATTTTCATATAAATGTCACCCAGTATCTGAGATATAGAATGCATGTTCCAATAACTAATGAGTTTTTTATAGGTAACAGTCACAAAAACTGTTTTTATGCCTTTATAGCTCCTTTACCTGGGGCATGTAATGTTTGTTTCTATGAAAGGTTGACCAGTGCTGCATCTAAAAGGGTTTAGTTTTCTTTTCTTCCCCCCCCCCCCCCCCCACTGTAACAACAATGTTATCTCAGCAATTAAGCTGGTAAATCATTACTTCAACATAGTTTTTAGAGGCAGCAAGTAGAACAAATGGATCACTGGAAATAGCACATGCTACTTTTTTTAAAGAGGCCCTTACCACTCTCAGTTGTTCTTGCATCAATGAGAACAGTATGCAAGTAAACCAAAAGTTTTTTATTTGGGTAGCTGCAGAAGCTTGTAGCTTGATGTTTTGATAGCTAAACAACTGGTTAGTTTAACACAGGGGTCAAAATCATTATGGCATGAAGTTATACCATGGAGGCCAGATGATGTCTGGTAGTTGGAGTCAACTACTGACCGCTCAATCAAGGAGAAGATGAAGATGAAACCTTTGAAAAATAAATTGCAAGAATGTCAAAGATGTAATGGGAGATTTGAATTATCCTGACATCTGTTGAGAGACAATGGCCCTTCCAAGAAATTCCTGGCTTCTGTGACTGATAATTTTCTCCTACAAAAAGTGGAGGAAGAAACTAAAGGAGTAACTATCCTTGGCTTGATTCAAACCAATAGACATGACTCAGTGGAAGATGTAGCAGCAAGAGGGGGGAAATGTATGATCTACTTGAGTTCTTGATTTCAAAGGAAACAAAAGCAGAGTGTAGCCACATGTATATGCTAGAATTTAGGAAAGCCAGTTTTAATAAATACAGTAATACCTCATACAAAGTCCGTTTCATACAACATTTAATTCATACAACATGGCCTAATTCCACGAAAAAAGTTGCCTCATACAAAGTCACTGCGACTTTGTATGAGGCATTGGGGTTTTCCCCAGGTTGCATTGTGCCTAGGCAATATAAAAGGCAGGACGCATGTGTGCATTGCTCTTGTGGGTTTTGTACGAGGCAAAGAGTGTTTAGGAGTGGTTTTGAGCACGATTTTGGATTTTTTTGAATTTTTTCGTCAGAATTTTTAGAAGCATTCCTGGGATTTTTGCAGCATTCTTCAGGTTCTTGGACAATCAGGGTTGTTTGACATGTTTCTGTAATGTTTTTAGCCTTTAGACAATGATTTCTTAAAGTTCTGTCAGTTTCCTGTCTTTTTACTTGACTTTGCCCTGAAGTCTGTGCTGTTACAGAACAATGTATCTCTATGGAAATAACAAACGATTTGGACGTTGTATGAGGCATTGCGGCTAGGATTTTGCATGCCTCATACAATGTCCAAATCCATATAAAGTCCAAACTTGTGGAACCAAGTTTGGACGTTGTATGAGGTATCACTGTATTTCAAATATCATAAAGAGGAAGGGCAGAATCTGTTCTTGATAATCACAGATTGCAGGGCAAACTCAAATTATAGGACACTAGGCTGAATATCAGGCAAAACTTCTTAAACTGTTAGAACAGTATGGCAGTAGAACCAATTACCTTGGGAGATGGTAAGCATTCCAACGCTGGAGGCATTCAAGAGGAGATTGTACAACCATCTGTCAGATTTGCTTTGATTCAGATTCCTGCATTGAGGAGGGGGTTGGACTCAATGGCCCAACTAAGCCCTCCCAACTCAGTTATTCTATGATTTTGTGTCATCATCCAGCAAAAGAAATATTTCATTAAATTTATTGAAAGCTCCTGTTCCAGATTCTGTCACTCCCTAGAGCTGCTTTTTGCCTTTTGGAAGCCCTTGGGTGCACGTACATGTACACGTTTTGTTTTTGCTTTTTTGTTTGTTTGTTTTTGAATGAGGGAGACTATAATTCCCAGAATACATTAACCAGCATTGGCCAGGATGGCTGGTGGATTTTACGAGTCCAAAAAAGGAATTTTATCAGATACATTTTCATTTCTCCTGGTGAATAATGAAAACAATAACAAGATTTCATTGGGTACTATCTTCTTCTATGTTAACTTCTTCAACCATTCTATTACTTTGTGTGAGAAATACTTGGCCTTTGGACAGGAGATTCATGTATGTCCCAATGATCCTTTGGAATCACAGTAACGAGATATCATCTCTGATACTTCCTTATTAATTTTATGAAGTTTTACAGGGAACAGTTGCAGAGTGAAGTTCAGCCCTCACCAGTCAGGATGTCTGAGAGCCAGCTGAGCCTATGGTTGGGCAGGAAAAGCCATGCTGAATCCAAATCTAATGTACAACCTCGGGATGTTGGAAATTATTTAGTATTCCCCACCACCACCACCACCACCACCACCCCTGGCTTAGTGTTTTTCTCTCATGGTTTAGCTCTGGCATAACTTGACACCTTCCTTGGGTTGCCTCTTCTCTGCTCCATGAATCCAAGGACATGCCTCTGCAGACTGATCTCTGATATTAGCTAACAGGGTTGTGCTAGCACAAGAGCACAACTGTTGGCATAAGGGGGATTTCTAACTGGAGAAAAGGATTCTGCTCATTCTTTGAGTTAAGATTGCACTGTTAATGTGATTTACTTCTCATAGTCTGCCATTTATGTCCTGCTGATCTATTGTGAAGTGCTTGTGGTAGTTACTCATTCCCAATTACTGTTTCCCCTTTCAGCATGGAAACACAGAAGGTGGAAGCAATGTTGAATTGCACAAGTAGTAGATTTTAAAAACTGTGCATACAGTAGCAGCTGAAAAAGGCAAACCCATGTTATTCTGATGTCTGTATTAAATATTTGAGTCATATTCAAGATTTTTGCAGCAAGGAAACTTACATTCTGAATTCAGTAGAAAGCAGAGGGAGTCATACAAAATGGCTTTCTATGTATTTTGGGCCTAGTTGTGCCTCAACTAGTACAAGACTATAGGGTGAATGTTCATAGTCTAAGTTAAGAAAGCATTTTGCAGACATTAAGCCCTGTGGATGAGTGATCCATAAATCTTTTGAAGAAACGGGAAATGAAAGTGGTAAGTAAAGGTCCTTAACTGGACTGTTTTGACTTTTTCATTTCTTGTCCTGCCTAATAACTTTCAAACATATGCAGCCTTACTGATTGCTAGAGTAGTGAGCCTATTGAGAGACTGATATAAACTCTGCACCAGCAGACTGTCAGAATCCAGGCCTGTGGCAGCTGGCAAGTTACACAGACACCAGGACCCAGGGCAAGCAGGTCAAACAGTAACTGTATCACAGTCCAGAGTTCAAAATCAAACCTGAGGTAGACAGGAATACAGAGTTAGTCTGAATGACTGAGCATAATCCAATCAAGCAAGACGTCAGGAGATGGGCAAGGACAGAGTTCAAGGAAAGAGGATCCAGGCGAAACATGAGAACAGTCCATAAGAACCAAGAACAGGGTCAGAGGTCTTCAAAAAAGGAACTAGGAGCAAGACAAAAGCAATTCAGGAGCCAAGCAACAGCAAGCTCAATAACATTAATTGCTGAGGCTACTTATGAGGGGAAGAGCCATTTCTTCTATAGCCCTGCCTCTCAGGGCCTCCTGGTGGAGCCCATCATGGTCCAGAACCTTCCCAAGAGCTCTCAAATGGGGCCAAGCAATTGCAACAGGGTGAGGGTCCTACCCTGCAAGCACTAGAGCTGCCCTCCAGGCTGGGGGATCCAATCCTGTGAGCATCAAAGCTGCTTCTGAGAAACTCATCCTGCAAATATTAGAGCTGCCTCAGATCCTGATACAAACTAACTAGCTACAACTCTGGGTATTTTAGATGTACGATATAAGATTAAGAACTCCTCTCTATGCTATTCTGTTTTGGGTTGTTTAGTCATTTACCACCATTTTCCCTGTGTAAGGAACTCATTTAAAACAGGCATATAAAGTGTAAAATGTATTAGGCAAAAAGATTAAAGTGTCTTAAAGGATTTATTTATAATATTGGAAGTACTAGTCCATCACTTGTATTTTCAAAAGGAGAATAAATGAGACCTGGAGGAAAATATTAAAACATTTCAATTTTATGGTCAAAATTGTTTCCAGGGCATGATTAGATGGATATCTGTCCCATTGATTGTGCTCTGACCATGATGGTGAACCTTGGCACTCCAGGTGTTCTGGGACTTCAATTATCAAAAGTACAAGTCAACACACCTGCTGATCAAGGCTTCTGGGAATTGAAGTTCAAGAACAGCTGGAGTGTCAAGGTTTACCATCACTGTGCTATGATTTTGGTGTTTTTATCATTTAATATGAAATGGTTCAAGTGAATAAGACGCTGACTGGGAGGTGGAAGGTCAGCAGTTCAATTCCTGAGTACTGCAGGATGGAATGTGCTCCCGTATCTTTCCCAGCTCCTGCCAACCTAGCAGTTCAAAAGCAAGAAATTGCAAGTAGATAAATAGGGACCACTTTGGTGGGAAGGTAAACAGCATTCCGTGCACTCCGGTGTCTAGTCATGCCTGCCATATGTCCACGGAAATGTCTGCAGAAGCAGACAGCGCTGGCTCTTCGGCTTTGAAACAGAGATGAACACTGAACCCTAGAGTCGGATACGACTGGCTTTTGAGCAAGGGAAACCTTTACCTTTACCTATACAATGTAAACCTAATCATTTTGATACATGTTTTTGATACATTTTGTTTGACCAATAGATAAGACACACTGTCTTATTTTGCTTTTCTGGTTTGTGTAATTGCCAGTATTGGTCCCGTGAGGCTGTGGTGTGAGATACATTTTCAATGGGACTTGTTGTGACTTTTCACCTTTACTTCTGTCCATACCAAATGCTGGAAAGTCAATTACTCGCAGCATGTGCCTTTATAACAATCCTCTTACATCCAGACCATGCTTTTCCAGCTTCCTGGCAATGGGATTGCGAGAGCGTGCCAGATCTTGCCCTCTGGCCCAGATCTGGTCCTCTCCATTCAGGCTTCGCCATTAGGTAAATCAGGTAGCATCAAGCAAAGAAATCACTCCAAGTCTCTTCAAGCATTTTCATAATTGTATTATAAGCATAGCAAGTTTCAAAGTACAGTTCCTTAAAAGCAATTCAAAGTACAGTAAAGAAATAGAAAGAGCAGGCTGTTGAGTGGGGGTGGGGGGGGGGGAAGAGAAAGCCTGTCGCCCCCTTCTTCCAAGAGTTCACATTTTGGCTGCTTTCCAGTTCAGCCTCCCGAGCATGTCTGCCTGAGGCCCTGAGACTGCCTCTCTCTCAACTCAAAAGTTCAGGCAAGCCCTCAATTGGTTCAGAGAGTGACAAGGAGTTTTATTACCCTTTCTTCCTCTGTGCAAAAGATCACATACTTAATGAAGACCCCCAGTTGTAGAGCCATAAATTTACCAATAAAAATGTCAGCCCATGTCCCTCTGCTGAGTCAGGACCAATAGGATAACCTAGAGGTAGTTTATTCTATTACAGCCTTTAAACCAAATTCCCAAGTACCCTGGAAGGAAAGGTGAAGTGCTGTTAGACTGAACCAGATTTCATTTATTGATACCAGACACCAATATACAAGACCTGACTTCAGTGACCAATCCTTTAATGGTGGAAAGGCCCTGAGAGACATGAAACAGTCATTCTGTACTGTATTTATACATTTATACTCCTGCCAACTTCTATTAATTTTAAAACTCACACAAAGGAAATCATAATCAGGAAAACTATAAAGATTATTGTAGGGGAGACCTACAATCAGTGGTGAAACATATTGGGAGAATTTGGCCCAAGCACAACTTCCTAGCTCAACTTATCTCACAGGCAGTTATAAGAATAAAATGCAGTGGGGTGGGTGCTGGGCAGGTTGACTGTTTCTTGGAATTATATAACTCCTTCTAAATCTCCACATTCTATCACATTTTACAACAACATCTGCTTTGTCAGTACAATGGTAACATCAACCAACTACAGTAAAACCCCAACTTACAAATGCCTCTAATTACATAAAATTCGACTTATATAATGATTTTATGCTAAAACCACGTCCTGATTTACACAATTTCCTATGGGTTTGCTTCGAGTTACATAAAGATTCTTTTTCCTATGGATTTACTTCGAGTTACATAAAAATTCATTTCCCTATGGGTTTGCTTCTAGGTTTGCTGCTTGGTTGCTCCTGCCAACCTAGCAGTTCGAAAGCAAGACATTGCAAGTAGATAAATAGGGACCACTTCGGTGGGAAGGTAATCAGCGTTCCATGCGCTCCAGTGTCTAGTCATGCCTGCCACATGACCACGGAAATGTCTGCAGCAGCAGACAGCGCTGGCTCTTCGGCTTTGAAACAGAGATGAGCACTGAACCCTAGAGTTGGATACGACTGGCTTTCGAGCAAAGGAAACCTTTACCTTTACCTTTGCTTTGATTTACATAAAAATCATTTTTCCTATGGGTTTGTTTCGAGATACAAAAAAAATCGATTTAAGCAAAAGCCTATGGAATGGACTATTTTTCGTACGTAGGGGTTTTACTGTATATACAATTTCACCAACAGCAAAGTTCTGAACTAAAGAGGCTATTGTATTGCTTTGTTCCATGTCTGAACTATGGGTGGGTTTACATACACACTCAAGTGTGGTCACATAGGGAAACAGATTACATTTTGGATCACTTTTGTTACTACTTGTGGAGTGGTCTGATACAATCTATTTCCCAGTGATCACACAATGCATGAGGAATTGCGCTCCAGACTGATTCTGATCCATGGCCAAGCTGGACCTTTTGGGCCCAGCTGTAAGGCTGCTTCTATTGGGAGCCAGGCTGGAGTGATTTCCCTAGCAAATGGAAGGATTGCTGTAAGGGAGATCACTTTCCACAAGGCACGTCTTTCCACTGTGGTTGGATGTCTACCTTCCCCACCATCTGACTGCACCATTGGTCCCCTTTCTTAGTACACACTTATTCCACTTTTCAGGGTGTCGGGTCATTTATTTAACTTTCAGTTATAAAATGTGGGGAAACAATGCAAATATATTGTATATGTATTGTCGGATTGCCGGGAAGGGTGAGAGGGGATAGGTGAGACTGTGTCAGCACCTGCCGAAATTCTTTTCCCCAGGATGAGGGCTATTTTGACTCCCACAGCTCCGAAACTCCAGCCCTGTAGCTAGCATGCTACCCCTGGGTTGGCCTCTCTTCCCTTCCGGTCCCGATCTCCAAATGATGAGCAGTGGAAGGTTTATGTGTGAGTGTGGCAGCATTGAAAATTAGTTCAGCAAAATAGTTGGCTCGTTGGTAAGCAAAATCCAAATTCCTTGAAAATAAGACCTAGGATGGTCTTATGCGTTTATTTGGATAAAAAGCAAAGCACTGCTCCAATAAGCAAAGCAAAGCTCAAGAATAACATCTGGTCCAGCAAAACCAAAATGAAATATCCCATTCCTGGGTAAAATCTAAGCTATCGAGCTTCTAAATCTCTCTCTATCACTAACCTGTTCCTAATCGCAATATCCTACCTAGCACTTTAACTGGAAAATAAAAATGCATATTTCTAAGAGTAACTTCTCACTCTGCAAGCTGAGAAATCCTAAATCCCAAGCTTTGGGAAATCTGCCTAAGTATGATAGCTGAAAAACAACCTAAGAGTCAAGGTTGCAGATTTTCTTCTAAGTGTGGCGGCTTGCCTCCTTTCTGCTGGTTATCTCAAAATGGGACAGCCTTTCGAGGCCACATCTTGCTTTAGATGTCCATTCTCTGGCTTCTCAGGAATGTGCTCCCTCTGACTTCAAAGGCTTCCACAGCAACTCTAAAAGTCCTCTCTAACTCGGCTTTGACTGCCCTTTTTATAGGGTTTTACAAAGTGTTTTTCACCTGTTTTCTCATGGGAAAATGATGACCTTGGGATTAGATCACTATCTAGGGATTACCCCTCCCCCAACATCAAGGTCACCCTTCCCCCACTCTCAAGGTCGCCCTCCCTCCACTCTTCAAGGCTGCCCTTCCCCAATTGTGGGTAGGTGAACACTTGGGGTCAAAGTGTGTGAACTCGTGTGTGTTGCATCTGGGTAAAGTCTTCTCCTAATAATAAAGTGAGCTGCTAGGGGCTCTGCTTAAACTTGGCACAAAGCCCTCCTCTTCAGGAATTCTAAACAATAACAGCTTGAAACAGTTTCGTTTCTTCACAACGTAACTCAGCAGGCTAAGTAAATCACATCAGCACATTTGTGTCCCCCTGCTTAAATGGTAAAACCATTCAGATTCTCACAACATGTATGATATATGTGATCAGTCATGGATCGCTAGCTTTCAGCACATGTTGCCAATTGTTTCTCTCATTCAAACCTAAATTGTGAAATGGGAGAGGCAAAGATGTCATAGCACAGGCTAGCAGTACTCGAAAGAAAGCTTTAGCATATTACAATATTGTGGGCAACTGTAAAGACTGGAAATTTAAAGACCAGACTTTTGCTGTAAATGTCTCCCTTGCTCAAAAGCCAGTTGTATCCAACTCTAGGGGGCTGTGCTCATCTCTATTTACAACCCAAGAACCAGCGCTGTCTGCAACTGCAGACGTTTCCGCAGTCCCGTGGCAGGCATTTTATTTATTTATTTATTTATTCTTAGATTTTTATGCCGCCCACTCGGGGAAACCTGACTCAGGGCGGCGCACAACGGTAAAAACAGATAAAATACAGTAAAATATAACAAAACAGATTAAAACCCTCACTTGACCACCCACCCTCCAACTCCCACCCCACTTAAAAGACTAAAAAGGGAATAGGGAATGGAGGAATCCCGCAGTACACAACACAAAAAGGAGGGACAGTTGAGCTCTAGTTGGAAATAAGCCAACAGGCTGGGGCTGTATTCCCATTAGGGCCCCACACCTGCCCTGCCAGCAAGGCATGACTAGACACTGGAGCACATGGAACACTGTTACCTTTCCCGCTGAAATTGTACCTATTCATCTACTTGCAATTTCTTGCTTTTTGAACTGCTAAGTTGGCAAGAGCTGGCACAGACAATGGGACCTCACTCCGTCACACAGTACTCAGGTCTTGAACTGCTAGCTGGCCGACCTTCCAGTCGTCAAGTTCAGCGTCTTAACCACTAAACCGCTGCAGTCCCCTAATTTTGCTGTAGAAGATGCCAACTGGTTCAAATTCAGCAAATTGTACGTCAGTTGATCACTACCCAGGTCCACTACTTGACTTGTTACCAATTATCCCCTTTATTCCAGCACTGAAAGTGCAAGCCTTTGGTTCCTTGGTCTTCCTGCTTGGCTTTATGCAAGGTGCATTTAACACACCTCCAGTTTTGCAGATAGAATGGACACACCTTCCTTTCAGTATGCTTTGTTTAGAATTATTTTTTCCGTGAAGGGAAGACTGTGTCATACAAGTCACAGATTCAGTGTGTGCATCATTGTCTCATGACTATAAAATACCAGTCTGGTTGTATTTTTCAAAAGGCAAGTACTGCTTCAGTTTGCTTTGAAACTCTTGACAGAAATGGCTGAAGAAGTGACCTATGCTGACCTGAAGTTCATTAATCTTGAACCACACAAGAAAGAGGAGTTCCAGAAAAACAGAACCAAAGGTAATGTGGTGCCTTAAGCAAATCCATGTTCACAGGTGTGTTTTAACATCTGGATACCTTGCTAGATTGGCTTCAGGATTTTATTCTTTCAATTTCAGTGTAACTGGGAGAATTTCTAAAATCAGTTCTGGAATTAAACCATGCTTAACTCACTACAGCATTCAGTTCTTTTAGATTATTAGTTTCTAGAGTTTCCTTGAGGACATGTATTTTTGTAAAACAGCCATCTAAAACAGGAGTTCTCAACCTTTTAAGCCCAGGCTGGGTCATGCTCCCTCAGACAGCTTCAGGGGCCATACGGCCATTTTGCCCTTCCTCCACTACATGGCACTTCCTGGTGTGGTGGAGGAGGTGGGGTATGTGTGCATGAAATGGTGCCGGATGCTGCATCCGGCCCACAGACCACAGGTTGAGAATCCCTGGTCTAGATTGTGATACAAGTACGATTATAAGGACAATTTATTTGCAGGGCTTTTTCAATGTCCTTGTGAATTCTGCACATTAAGATAAAACCAACTAGGCCAGTGATGGTGAACCTTGGCACTCCAGGTGTTCCTGAACTTCAATTCCTAGAAGTCCTGATCAGCAGGAATGCTGACTTGGGCTTCTGGGAATTGAAGTCCAAGAATACCTGAAATGCCAAGGTTTGCCATCACTGAACTAGGCCATTAGAGCGAGATGGCTTTTTTGTAGTTCTATCACTACACAGGTCTGTGTCAATAATGTGGGGAATAAATGAATGAAATGAAGGCATCAGCATTTGGTGTTGCTCAATGCACATTACTCTGTAAAACCACTTCTTAGAATTTATTTAGTCTTACACTAGAGAACAACAGATATTTCGTAATGCATTTGTTTCTATTTGGAAACAAAACCTGCACATTCAAGATGTCAAAAGTTGACTCAATGAGTCAAATTTCAAAAGCTTGCTGAATGCATGAGCCTAGAGAGAATAATAATACACTATTATCTAATTAACAGTGGAATTATAATGTATTACACTCATAAAACAGGTGTATTTTTACCAGGATAGATTATTACAGTATATTCTGTGTTTACAGGAAGCTTCAAGCATCCTAGGGCATAGATACCTAGCTTTAATACTGCAACAGTGTCTAATTGTCCCAGCCTGTTCCCTAAGGAAAACGCTCACTGAACGTTTATTAAGGAAGCATATGCACTTTCTGAAAATATAGCAGAGGAACATAGCTATTTTATTGGTAGAGCAGAAGATACATGCTGTAATCTAATAATATTCTGCAGGGCTGTCCTAATAAAAGATGCTGAAAGCTAACTGGGGGCAATCCGTCTCTCCCTTCTCCGCCTTTGGAATTGCTTCTGGATGAGATTCCATCTTTTTAGAACAGTTATGGCCTAGATTGACTGGATAGCTCAGTGGTTTTGGCTTCTGGCTATGGAGTCAAAAGTTGGGAGTTTGTGTCTCCACCATGCATCCTAGAAAAGCAGCCAGCCTGTGCAGTCATAGGCAAGTTGCATAGTCCCAGAGCACCACCAGAAATAGCGAATGACAAGCCAGGCCTGTGTGTTCTCTACTTAGAAAACTCTGGAAAAGGTCACCATAAGGCAGAATTGACTTGACAACACACAGTTGTTATTTTTATGGCCTAGATTAGGTAACCAATGTGATATAGTAGCTAGAGTGATGGACTCTGGAGAACAAGGTTCGAATCCCCACCCAGCCATAGAAACTCACTGGGGTGGGTGGGGGATGGAACTGGTAAAACTATTGCTTAAACATCTCACTTACCTGGAAAGTCCTATTAGTCACTATTTGTCAGTTCCAACTTGATGGCACGTAACTATGGGATAGATAGCTCATTGTTTTATTCTGAGTGTTTGAGAAATCAGGGGGCCCAAGAATTCAGCTCCCTACTGCCTTCTTGGGAGAACAGCAAACTTATTATTGGTAAAAACAAAGTCTTTGGATTTGCAAGGGAATGGTGATCAGGAGTAAGTTAAGCATGGGCATACAAAACCCAATGAAAGCAAATCTGAAAGGGACATTTCTGTTGTCTTCTCTTGCTTTGCTTCAGCATCACCTTCAGTATCGCATCATTGGCAAACAGCGTCAGTGACGCTTGGCATCTTTTGTCTGGCTCTGTTTGGAGCAGCAGGCACACTGAGTTTCAAAGGTAAGCAGTAGTTGAGGAAAAAACACAAAATATGTATCCCTTGGGTTTCTCTAAAAAGGTGTTACAATGCTACCAAGAAGAATTCTTCTGACTGTGGTTTATTTAATCATGATTTTGAATCTGAACTCAAGTTTAACTCTTTGAAGCAAGAACTAAAACTGTTGGGGGTTCTTTCTTTCATTCTAGAACTGGCAGTAAAAACACAGACTTTAGTGATCATTAGAATCACACAGCTTCTTTCATTCTAAGGCTGTAACAAAACAGTGGGGAAAACGCACATTTGTCCACTCTAAATTTTCACCCAGAATTTCAAGTTTCCCAAGGTGAATTTCCTTTACCTGACAAACAAGAGTTAGGAAGGAGAGAGGCGGAATTAACAAGCATCCCATGTCTGCATCTTTTTAAAAGCAATTTCTAGTGTAACCATCCAGATTTGCAGGAGGCATGGTTAAGTAGAGTTTAGCCATGAAGAGGAGCTGTAGTGGCTCAGTGGTTAAGAAGCTCGCCTTGATAGCTGGAAGGCTGGCAAGTTGGCAGTTCGAGACCCAGGTACTGCATGACAGTTTGAGTGACCATCTGTGTTCCAGCTCTTGGGGACATGAAAGGAGCATCATTTGGATGTTCCCTGAGTGGACTTTCTTCCTCAAAACTCCTTTCAACCCAGAATAATTTCTGACACGAAATTATTAGTAGTTAACTTAACAAGTTGCAAACTAAGACTGATGCCAATTTCCTTCTGTCTGTCTCCTGATTCCTAAAGCAAATGGACTTCCATCATGTGGTCTTTGTAAGCAAGGGCTGCATACCAATTTTCTCCTTTTTTGGTGGGGAGTGTTTTCTAGGAGTTCTAGCACACCATCATTGGCACAAGGCCTTTAAAATGGTTTGGAGACAAGAGGTACTTGGATGAGGAAACTGACACCCCCACAAGTATCCCGTTGCTTCTTCTCTCCTTACCTTGAACTAGGAAGATGGGACAACCAGATTCTGGTTATCTATTCAGCCATGAAACTGCATTTCTGAACCAATGGAAACACATTAATTTATTTATTTTTTAAATAGAAGTGCAAGTAGCAGAGGGAAAAAAAACAGATGGAAAGTACGTGGGGGAACTCCAGGCTGAATCACATTGTTCATTGTATAGTCAATTGGAAATACTGTAATCCTGATCCAACTATCCCAATCCCAGACAATTTCTAATATTATTTGTCACTGTAATCAGCCCCAGTTTTTCTGGGGGAAATCTCATTGTATGTTGAGAGCAACCTCTTACTAATCACATCCTCTGGAGTATTTGCAAATTCCAGTATCTCTACATCAAGGATGCCTAGGTAAAGGTAAAGTTTTCACTTGCTCGAAAGCTAGTTGTATCTGACTCTAGGGTGCAGTGCTCATCTCTGTTTCCAAGCCAAAGAGCTCAGCGCTGTCTGCTTCTGCAGACATTTCCGTGGTCATGTGGCAGGCATGACTAGACACCGGATGCCTAGAAATAGATATTATAGCAAGCATGAGCTACCTCCAGGTACATCAGCCACATGTTTCCTTCATGACTGGGTGACATAATAACAACAGAAAATGTCTAAGGATGTTATATGTTGAAACTTTCATGTCACTGATCGACTTCATTGTCTGCCACTTATAAACATAGGGAAATGTAAGTGTGATAGTGCATCCTATTGTATATTAACAGCTGCAAGCGTAGGTGGAGGAGAGTGTAAAAATGATACCAGCAGATTTTAGAAAGAGCTAGTATTTTCTAGCTCTAGAATGGGGTTCACAACCTTTTCAAGTCGGGGGCTGGGTCATGCTCCCTCAAACAGTTGTTTATGGCTGCCGTAAATAAGTCCACGGCTGTTGTAAATGTGTTTACGACGGCCACAGACTCATTTACAGCTGTTGTAAATGCGTTTATATAGGCCGCAGACTCAATTATGGCTGTCATGAACACATTTATGATGGTCGTAAATGAATCCGTGGCTGATTCCACCGGCGGCTGAAGCAAGGGCGGGGGGTGGATTATTTGGCTCTAGAACCCTTTAGTGTATGGGACCAAAGACAATGAAACAGCCGAAGGGTTGGCTTAACACAGGTTTATTGCATGATGTTCCAGGGGAACATGAGGTAATGGCGGATGGGTAGCTCAATATATACGGTGGCTATACATTTTGAATGTGGCTCCTCGACAGTCTATTGGTTACTGTCCGCGTGACGTCATGGACGGTCACGCCCTTCTTGTCCAGGTGTAGGTGATGGCGGGAATCTTCCCGCGCTGTTGTTTGCTGGTGAGTCTGGGCCAGGAGAGCTTGAACGCTCACTATTGCCACCAGGTGGTCATTAGCTCGCGTCCTATTGCAAGGGCTACAGTTAAGCAGCTGCTGGTTATAATGTTACACAAGCATGGTTACATTGGATACACGTGAATGGATACATTGTAAAAGGTACAGTAAAGAACACAACATCCCTCCCCCCTAGGATGGGACGAAGTCCCTCAGCCAAGATGGCTTATTGCAAACGCGTTTGGGCCGCGATGTGGGCTGACCTGCCCCAGGGGCGCTACTGCTTCCTCGTTCCCTGGTCCCTTGTCCTGAAACGGGAGAGGGAGACTTATTAGAGGCTTGCCGTGGTTTGGCGGTTTTGGGGGAAGGGAAAAATTCCATTGTGGGCAGACCGGAGACACTCGGGGCTAACGAAAAACCCCTCTTCTCGCTTGGACGGGTGGGGGACCACTCCGCAAAACTTCCCCGGTTCTGAAAATCAAAATCTAACTCTGTTTGGGTATCCGTATTTGTGGGGAGATCCCGCGGAATATCTATGAGATCGGCTTCCCTTCTCTCTGCTGACCGATCCCGCAGGGTATCTATGAGGACAGATTCCCTTTCCTCCCCCCTTGGTGGGGACCCATGGCCCCCCTTTCCTCCCCCTTGGGCTGAACGGGTGGGGGAGAACCCTAACGCTGAATCCTGTTTCCCGTGGTCCGTGCCCCGCTCGTCGGGGACCCTGCGCTGGAGCTGGTCTGCGTGCCGCCTCCAGAGTAGACCTGTGCTGGTCTCGACGCGGTACGAGACGGGACCGGTCTGCTCTAAGATGACGCCCGGTACCCAGGCCGGACCCACGCTGGCGTAATTCCTGCAATACACGGTGGCACCCACGTCGAAACTCTTTGTGTCCTCTATCCCAATGTTCTTCCCCTTGTCCTCCACCCTCGTGGGGTCTAGCCTAGTTAGTATGGTGGTCAGTTTCCTGCGCATAAGCAGCTCCGCGGGGGAGTATCCTGACGCTAGGGGAGTCACTCTATAACCTAGCAGAAACTGGCACACTTGATGGTTTAGGTCTCCGGGCCCCATGCGCCGCAGCGCGTCCTTGGTGGTACGCACAAGGCGCTCTACTTGGCCGTTTGTGGCAGGGTGGAAAGGAGCGGAGGTGATGTGCCGAATGGCGTTGATTTCTGTGAATGCCCTAAACTCAGAGGACGTGAAACAACTTGCGTTGTCGCTTATGAGGGTGTCGGGTAAACCGAACGTGGAAAAAACCCTCCGCAAATGCTTTATGGTTGTGGCCGTGGACGTGCTTGTAACCGGAATGACCTCCAACCACTTGGAGAAAGCATCCACCACAAGGAGAAACAGCGTCCCACGGAACAGGCCAGCAAAGTCTACATGAATCCGGGACCACGGCCCCTTCGCCGCGTCCCACTCCCGGTGAGGCAGGCGGGCTTCTTCTGGCCTGGAGCTTTGGCAGGGTTCACAAGTGCCGACCATGTGCTCGATGTCGGCGTCTAGCTGGGGCCACCAGAAATAGCTCCGTGCCAGGGCTTTGGAGCGCACAATTCCAGGGTGGCTGACGTGCAGGAGTTTGAGAACCCGCGGTCGTAAGGACGCCGGGATCACTACTCGCTGGCCCCAGAGAAGGCACCCCCTCTCAAGGGACAACTCTAACTTCTTTCGGAAAAATGGGTCGAATTCCACTGCCGGGGAGGACGCTGGCCACCCTTTCTGCACCCAGGAGCTGACCTTTGCTAAAATGTTGTCCTTGCCGGTCGCTTTGGCGATGTCGGTGGGCAGTATTGGTGGCGAGTCGAGGACCTCTATCATCAGCACCTGGTGGTCCGGCTCCTCCCCGCCCACGTGGCTGCTATCCTGGGGGAGGGGGGACCTCGATAGAGCGTCCGCATGGCTGATCTCCCTCCCGGGCCTGTAAACTAACGCGTGCTGATACGCGTTGAGAAAAATGGCCCACCTAAGCATCCTTGGGGACAGGATCTGTGGTGTGGGCTTATCTGCGGTAAAAATGCCTAGCAGGGGCTTGTGGTCGGTCACGATTGTGAAGGGGCGGCCATACAGGAAGTCGTGGAACTTTTTTGTTCCCGCAATTATCGCTAATGCTTCCCTGTCTGTCTGGGCGTAGTTTCTCTCCGCTTGGGACAGGGACCTGGAGTAGAACGCTATCGGGGCCTCCCTCCCGTTTTCCAGTATGTGGCACAGCACCGCCCCCACCCCCACCGGGGATGCGTCACAGATCAGGACCACTGGGCGTTTGGGGTTGAAATGGGTTAGGATGGCATCAGACGCCAGAAGCTGCTTTAGCTCACTAAATGCCCTCTCTTGCTGGTCGCCCCACTTCCATGCCTCGTCCTTTTTAAGCAATCTGTGCAACGGTTCGGCCACGGCTGCTTTCCGGGGAAGGAAGGAGTGGTAAAAGTTCAGCAGCCCTAGGAACGACTGCAACTCGGGCTTGGAGGTGGGGCGAGGGGCTTTCTTGATGGCGTCTACCTTAGATTTGGACGGCCTTATTCCCTCAGGAGTGACCCGGAACCCTAGGAATTCGACCTCGGTCGCGAAGAAGACGCATTTGTCTTTTCGCAGTCTCAATCCCGCCTTTTCGAATATCGCCAGAACCTTGCCCAACCTCTTTGCCAATTCGGCCCGACTCCCCCCCGTTATCAATACGTCATCAAAATAAGGCAACACCCCCTCGAGCCCCTTCAGGAGGCGTTCCACGAGTGACTGGAAAATTCCAGGCGCCAAGTTTACGCCGAATTGAAGGCGCGTCACCTGGAACGCCCCCTTATGGGTGACTATCGTTTGAGCAGCGGCTGCGGCTGGGGTCACCGAGAGCTGCTGGTAGGCTTGTGCTAAGTCGAGTTTAGCGAAACACTTCCCCCCATGTAACCTGGCCAGCAAATGGCTGACTACCGGCACCGGATACGCATTAGGGCGAATGGCCTTGTTGATGGTGCACTTGTAATCAGCGCATATGCGCACCTCCCCGTTGGCCTTTAGTGCTGTTACAATTGGAGTTTCCCACTCCGCAGAATCAACAGGAACAAGAATCCCCTGGCCCACCAATTTGTCCAGTTCCGCCTCTATTTTGTCCTTGAGTGCGAATGGCACCCGGCGCGGTTTGAGTCTTATTGGGCGGACCTCAGGGTCTAGGTCGAAGGCTACTGGGGGTCCCTTGAATTTCCCAAGTCCTTTCTTGAAGACTTCGGGGTGCGCGTCGCAAACCTTCTGAATCGGGTCAGTCCCAACGGCAACGGTGTGCACCCCCCCAATGAACAAACCCAGGGGCTGGAACCATTGAGTCCCGAGGAGGCTGCAATTACCCCCTTTAAGAACAACTAGGGAGAGAGTCGCGGCATGTTTCTTAAATTGGACCTGAAATTTCCCAACCCCCAACACTGGAATGCAGTTCCCTTGCACGTCCCGTAGCGTGGACCTCAAAGCTTTGAGTTTGGGCCGCACGTGGGGGGCAATTTTCAGAAACTCCTTCTGGGGAATGATGGAATATGAGGAACCCGAGTCAATTTCCATCCTAATGGGGGCCCCTTGTACTAGTACCTCAACAAAGTAACGGGGGAGATCCCGCGGAATATCTATGAGATCGGCTTCCCTTCTCTCTGCTGACCGATCCCGCAGGGTATCTATGAGGACAGATTCCCTGAGGAACCCGAGTCAATTTCCATCCTAATGGGGGCCCCTTGTACTAGTACCTCAACAAAGTAACGGGGGTGTCCCGCGGACACGCTGAACACCGGTGCGTCGTCCTCGCTGTCGTCGGCGATGCGGCCCACGCCGTCTCGCTTCCTCGTGGTCTGGGTGCCATCCTTGGGTCTCGTCGCGCGGTCTCTCGAGCTCTTCCGGGCCTCGCGCCGTTTCCTGCAGACCTTGGCGATGTGCCCGCGGCGGCCGCAGTTGTGACACTCGGCCTTTCTGAAGGGGCATTTGGTGCGGTCGTGGTTCGCTCCGCAGCCGTCGCAACGCCGGCCTCCCTTCCGGACCTTCCGGACGTCCTCGTCATCGCTGCTCTCCGCGGACGACTTCGAAACTCGCCGGGCCGCGCGCACCGAAACGTGCACCGAAGTCTCTGCCTTGCCCGTCTTTGGCCGCCAGTCCTGGAGCTCCTGGACCCCGGCCTTCGTAGCCTCCGCGGCTTGTGCCTCCTTCAGGACCTCCTGCAGCGTGGGGGGTGGCTCCCGGTTCATCAATGTGCGCTGAGTTTCGGCGTCGTTCAGGCCGCACAGCACACAGTCTCTTAGTGTGATTTCTGCGTTCTCCCACTTGCATGGGCCGGCAGCCAGTCGCAGGGCCGCTGCGAAGTCGGCGACCGTCTCCCCGGGCGCTTGGACTCGCCTCCAAAACGCGCTCCGAGCGGGGAACATCGCCGTCGAGGGCCGGAAGTACTCGCGCAGCATGTGCATGAGCTCTTTCACCTTGAATTCACTCGCCCGTCTCGGCGCGATCAGGTCCACCAAGACCCTCTTGGTGTCCGGCCCCAGCATCCTGGTGAAAATGGCCCTTTTCTTTGCCTCATCCGTGACTTCGGATTCCACCAGGGCTCCCTGGAAGTCCATCTCGAAGATGTCCCAGTCTGCCGGTCTCTTGATCTCGAAACCGGCGCATGTCTTGGTCCCGTGGGCAGCCATATCCCACCTTCGTCACCAGTTTAGTGTATGGGACCAAAGACAATGAAACAGCCGAAGGGTTGGCTTAACACAGGTTTATTGCATGATGATCCAGGGGAACATGAGGTAATGGCGGATGGGTAGCTCAATATATACGGTGGCTATACATTTTGAATGTGGCTCCTCGACAGTCTATTGGTTACTGTCCGCGTGACGTCATGGACGGTCACGCCCTTCTTGTCCAGGTGTAGGTGATGGCGGGAATCTTCCCGCGCTGTTGTTTGCTGGTGAGTCTGGGCCAGGAGAGCTTGAACGCTCGCTATTGCCACCAGGTGGTCATTAGCTCGCGTCCTATTGCAAGGGCTACAGTTAAGCAGCTGCTGGTTATAATGTTACACAAGCATGGTTACATTGGATACACGTGAATGGATACATTGTAAAAGGTACAGTAAAGAACACAACAAACCCCTACTCAAGAATGAGTTTAATCATGAACTTGAAATATGGGACTGGTGAGTGGGGGCATCCTGCTCATGTTCACATGTGTGTGAGGCTTTACATTCCCAGTGGCTCGGTGTTTCTTAAGCTTGGGTCCCCAGGTGTTCTTGGACTTCAATTCCCAGAAGCCCAAATCAGTACAGCTGTTGATCAGGTTTCCGGGGGAAATTAAGTCCACCAAGAGCATCAACATGCCCTACTCCCTGTGGCAAGACTTCACTATCACATAGCAATTAGAAGATACCATGATATGATGGTGATTGGCAATAGAGATGCTTATTGTAACTTTGTTGTGGACTAAAGTTTTGCAGGCATCCCACAGAGTGAGCAGTCAGAATGAAAACCTAACCCTGCAGAAAGAGACGTTGGAAATTCTACTTACAAAGCTAAAGGTCCTCCAGTCCCAGAACATGAACCTTTCTGAGACTGTACAACAACTGTCAAACTACAGAGGTAATTGACAAATGGTGTTGGAGGGAGTTATGTTCTTTGACGAACCTGCTGAAACATAGTTGCATGGACACAATAAAAAAAGAAAAAGTAATTATTTTATCACTTAGCTGATTACTCCTCCCGCCCCCCCAACTGACAATCTCCAGCAATTCACTACCAAGTACAGTACTGTAATTTATTCAGGTAAATACAGTAAAACCCTGACCTACAGTTGCCTCGAGTTACATAAAATTTGACTTACATAATGATTTTGTGCTAAAACCATGTCCCAATTTACACAATTTCCCATGGGTTTGCTTTGAGTTACATAAAGATTCTTTTTCCTATGGGTTTGCTTCAAGTTACGTATAAATTGATTTCCCTATGGGTTTGCTTCGATTTACATTAAAAAATCATTTTTCTTATGGGTTTGCTTCGAGTTACGTAAAAAAAATTTTTCCTATGGGTTTGCTTCGAGTGACATAAAAAATGATTTAAGCAAAAGCCAAGGAATGAATTTTTTTTTCGTAAGTAGGGGTTTTACTGTACACATATACAAGTCTAGTCGGGTTATCCTCCTATGGTAATAGAGTAGACCATACTGCCAGCGACTCAACACCAAACATCAGGTAGTGGTTAACTAACCTGACAACCCTGAGGGATAACGGCCTTAGGTGGTCAAGTCCACGTGGATCCATCTTGATGGAGGGTAGCTGCTTCATCAATACTGGCCTGGGTCTGAAGAGGACTTTGTGTGACTTAAGGACTCAGGACCAGAAAGTGACTCACAGAACTGGATCAATGGTACAGCAGTCACTCTGCGATGTGGAAGGTAAATAGAAGGCCATTACATTATATTATTACCAGGACAATCTTCATGGCTGATCGCCATGTAAAAGTAAAGGTAAAAGTTTCCCTTGCTCGAAAGCCAGTCGTATTCGACTCAAGGGTTCAGTGCTCATCTCTGTTTCAAAACCGAAGAGCCAGCACTGTCTGCTTCTTTTTAAAAAAAAATTATTAAATTTTTCAAACAATAATACAATAAATGACACAAATCAACATTACTACATAACAAAATATCACATTACATACAAAATACCATATAATAACTAAATACATAATAAACACAAAATATAATAATAAACTTTCTTCAAATTTCAATTTGAATGTGACTCAGTAATATTCTAGTTTACACATTTTTCTTCTCTTTTAAATTTTATTCTTATCCTTACATACAAATATCATTGCAGTTTGTGACATCTAAATAACTGCATCAACTGAGTCAGGCTTCCAATCATAATTACCATACAAAAATTAACATACTAATCATTTTACAAAAAATGAAAAATCCACCCAGTGATCATTTACAATGCCCAGGAGATCTTGGAGTATCACCTTGATTTTTCCCAAAAACTTCTCTGTTCAGGTACAGGTCTGTAAACTTCCTCTCCCTTCAATGAGAAATCCACAAAAGGTTGCCAAACATCCCAAAATCTATTCTTTTTAATAATCCCCTTTCTCTTATTTATTTCCCATGTTAGCTTATCATTCAATGCTAAATTCCATATTTCCTTGTACCATTCCTCAATTTTTATGCTCACATCATTTTTCCAATTTCTAGCAATACATTGTCTACCCATTGTCAACATTATATCTAATAACTCTTTTTTATCTTTGTTTAAATCCATCAGTCAATAAAACGATACTTGACCCCAGTTTAATTCTCGTATCCATAATATCACCTATCTCTTTCTCCACTTTTCTCCAAAATTCTTTTACCACCTTACAACTCCACCACATGTGTTTGTATGTTCCCACTGTATCCTTACACCTCCAACACATTTTATCCTTCTTTTCATCAATCTGATGCAATCTCACTGGGGTCAAATACCATTTCCACAACATTTTGTAATTATGCTGTTTCACTCTAACAGGCATGGTTCTCATAATTCTTTTCTTCCATTTATTTTTCCAGATTTCATCAGCTATCTTTATATTCAGATCTTGTTCCCAGCTTGCTCTCAGCACTCCCTGTGGATTCCCATCCTTATTTATCAATGCATATACTTTACTTACCAAACCCTTAATTCCCCTTTCTCCCTTTCTTATTTTCAAAATTAAATCTTCAAACTCTGTCTTTCCTCTTTCTAAACCAACTTCTCTCATATATTTACTACACCACTTATTTACTAATACTGTCTGAAACCAATTCATCCTCAGCTGTGCATACAAATCTGCTTTTTTCCTACTATCTTTAAAGGCCCGTATCCAGTCCCTCAACAAGTAAACCTCATTTCTAACAAGTACCTCTTTTACCCTTTTATCTATTTTTATTGGAAAATTTTCAATATCCTCTATTTCCGTAATAGGAGAAAGATCTGGAGCCAATTCCTCTTTCACTTTTTTCCATATTCCCAATAATGAAAAGAAAAGAAAGGTAAGAAAGCAAAGTGGTTGTCTGATGAGGCCCTTAAAATAGCAGAGGAAAGAAGGAATGCAAAAGTCCAAGGAGAAAGGAAAAAATACAACCAGCTGAATACAGAATTTCAAAGGAAAGCAAGGAGAGATAAGGAAAACTACCTGAACGAACAGTAAAAAGAAATGGAGGAAAACAACAAAAGAGGTAGGACTAGAGATCTTTTTTTAAAAAATTGGGGAAATCAAGGGAACATTTAAAGCAAAAATGACCATGATAAGGGACAAAGATGGAAAGGAGTTAGCTGAAGCAGAGGAGATCAAAAAAAGATGGCAAGAGTACACAGAGGAACTCTACAAAAAGGACCTCAACACTCCTGATAATAACAATAATGAGAAATTTGAACTTGAACCAGACATTCTGGAGAGTAAAGTCAGAAAGGCCCTAAAAAGCACTGCAAACAACAAAGCTAGTGGAAATGATGGTATCCCAGTTGAAATTTTCAAAGCCCTAAAAGATGATGGAATCAAACTACTGCATTCAATATGCCAGCAAATTTGGAAAACAAAACAGTGGCCACAGGATTGGAAAAGATCAGTGTACGTTCCAATCCCCAAAAAAGGCAATGCCAAAGAATGCTCAAATTACCGAACAATTGCGCTCATCCCACATGCCAGCAAGGTGATGCTTAAGATAATACAGGATAGACTTCAACAACATGTGGAGAGAGAACTACCAGAGGTGCAGGCCGGTTTCAGAAGAGGCAGGGGGACTAGAGACCACATGGCCAACATATGTTGGATCATGGAGAAAACAAAAGAATACCAGAAACAAGTCTAATCTTGTTTTATTGACTACACCAAGGCTTTTGGACCACAACAAAATGTGGCAAGTAATTAAAGAGATGGGAATACCAGAACACCTCATATGCCTCATGAGAAATCTGTACACGAACCAAGAAGCAACAGTTTAGGACAGAACACGGAATGACAGAGTGGTTTGGAATAGGAAAAGGAGTAAGACAAGGCTGCATTTTATCACCCTGCTTATTCAATCTATACACAGAGCACATAATGCGCAATGCAGGGATGGAGGAATCACAATATGGGATCAAAATTGCTGGGAGAAACATCAACAATTTGAGATATGCAGATGATACCACCCTAATGGCAGAAAGTAAGGAAGACCTAAAGAACCTCTTGATTGGATTGAAGGAGGAGAGAGCAAAAGCTGGCTTGAGACTCAATATCAAGAAAACCAAGATAATGGCAACAGGTCCGATCAGTTCTGGAAAATAGATGGGGAAGAAGTAGAAGCAGTGACAGATTTTACTTTCCTGGGATCTAAGATCACTGCAGATGGTGACTGTAGCCATGAAATAAAAAGACGATTGATTATAGGGAGACAAGCTATGAGAAACCTGGGGAATATAGTGAAAAGCAGAAACATCACCTTGAAAACAAAAATTCGCATAGTCAAAGCAATGGTATTCCCAGTGGTAATGTATGGGTGTGAGAGCTGGACCATTAGGAAGGCTGAGCGCAGAAGAATAGATGCCTTTGAGATGTGGTGTTGGAGGAGAGTCTTGAGAGTCCCTTGGACAGCAAAGAGAACAAATAGGTCAATACTGGAAGAAATCAATCCTGACTGTTCATTGGAGGGACAAATAGTGAAGATGAAGCTAAAATACTTTGGACATCAAATGAGAAGGGAGGACTCACTTGAGAAGGCCTTGATGCTGGGAAAGGTGGAGGGCAAGAGAAGAAGGGGGCGTCCAAAGATGAGATGGATAGATGGTATTGTGGACACAATGGGCACAGAGCTTGGCGGGCTGAGGAGAATGGTGGAGGACAGAGGTGCCTGGAGGAAAATGGTCCATGGGGTCGCAAAGGGTCGGAGTCGACTGTGCGAATGAACAACAACAACAACAATAATGTCTTCATCATTCTATTCTTAATACTAACTTTCCGCCACACTACCCAAAAAGACCACTTTCCCTATCTGATTAAGATCTTTCATCTCAATTTCTTCCCAAATTGCCTTCTCCCTTGCCAAGATCTTTACAATACCCTTAAATTGAAAAGCACAATATTAATTCCTCAAATTTGGTATTTCTAACCCTCCTTCCTTCTGAGATTGATACCATTTTTTTCATTATCCTAGGTTTCTTTCCTCCATTACAAAAACTATTCAACATTTTCTGAAACTCTTTGATCTCACTATCCTTCAATTGAATCAGAAGAGCGTCAAATAAAAAATTAATTCTCGGTAATAACGTCATTTTACACAACGTAATGCTTCCGAACCAAGACAACTTCAACTTTTGATATCTCTGTATTTTATCTTTAATTTCTACTTTCAGTTTTCCATAATTCAATTTCTTAAGCTCTTCAAATTTATTCGAAATGGTTATTTTATTTATTTATTTATTTATCATTCACATTTGTAAATGCCGCCCACTCAGGCAGAACCCGACTCAGGGCGGCATTACAACAACTCCAAAAAATACATAAAAACATTATAAAACCTTATAAAACCCACCCAATAAAAAACCCACCCAATAAAAAATCCGACATCCACCCCCATTTAAAACCCATATCCCACTCACCCGTCCCACCTACCACACAGAGGGAAAGAGAGAGAGTCTTATAAAAGCCAGCCGGCGGGGGCCATAGTCCCGTTCGGGCCCCACACCTGCCCTGCCAGCCAGGTCTTTACTCCTTTCCTGAAGGGCAGCAATTCACTTTGAAGTCTTAGATCTGTTGGTAGGAGGTTCCAGAGGGTTGGTGCGGACACGGAGAAGGCCCTCCTTCGGGTGCTAGACAAATGTGCACCCCTCGTTGATGGCACCATTAGAGAGCCTCTCCGGTCCGCTCTGGTTGGACGGGCAGTCACTCTTGGGACGATGCGGTCTCTAAGGTATCCTGGCCCCCTGCCATATAGGGCTTTAAAGGTCAAAACCAGCACCTTAAATTGCACCCGGAGACAAACTGGTAACCAGTGCAGCTCCCGAAGCAGCGGTGAGGCATGGGCATATCGCCCACACCCCATCACCACCCGGGCCGCCGCATTCTGGACCAGCTGCAGCCTCCGAATGGTCGTCAAGGGCAGCCCCATGTAGAGTGCATTACAATAATCTAGTCGGGAAGTAACCAGAGCATGAGTGACCATAAGCAAGGAGCCCCGGTCCAGGAGCGTGCGCAGTTGGCGAATCACCCGAAGTTGGGCAAAAGCCCCCCTGGCCACAGCTGCCACTTGTTCTTCCAGCAGGAGCCGTGAGTCCAGAAGGACCCCCAAGTTGCGCACTGGGTCTGTCTGGGGCAAAACAGCCCCATCCAGTACCAAAGATGGTAACTCCTTGGATAACGTGGGGCCCCTTATCCACAGCCACTCTGTCTTGCTGGGATTCAGCCGAAGCCCATTGGCCCCCATCCAGACCCCAATGGCCTCCAGGCATCCGGATAAGATTTCAACAGCATCACTGGGGTCCCCACGGGCCGAGATGTACAATTGAGTATCATCCGCGTACTGATGGTACCGCACCCCGTGGGAACGAATGATCTCACCCAGCGGCTTCATGTAGATGTTAAATAAGAGAGGAGAGAGCACAGATCCCTGAGGCACCCCATATTTGAGAAGCCTAGGGCTGGACCTCTCACTCTCTAACCACACCGACTGGGTACGGCCCTCCAGAAATGAGGAAAACCAGGACAACACAGTGCCCTGGATCCCCAGTCCTTCGAGCCGTTCCAGCAGGATACCGTGGTCGACGGTATCGAAGGCCGCTGAGAGGTCAAGAAGAGCAAGGACGGATGGACAACCCCCGTCCCGCTCCCGCCAGAGATCATCCATCAGTGCGACCAATGCCGTCTCCGTTCCATATCCGGGCCTGAATCCTGATTGAAAGGGGTCTAGATAATCCGCTTCCTCCAGGACACTCTGCAGCTGGCGCGCCACCGCCTTCTCCAAAACCTTACCCAGAAAGGGCAGGTTGGAAACCGGCCTGTAGTTGTTAAGGACAGCTGGGTCGAGGGACATTTTCTTCAGGAGGGGGCGCACCAAAGCATGTTTTAGCTGTGCAGGAAATACCCTCTCCCGTAAAGAAGCATTTACTATCCCCCCAACCCAGCCCCCTGTTACCCCCCTGGATGCTTTCACCAACCAGGTGGGACAGGGGTCCAGAGGACATGTAGTGGCACGAACATCTGCAAGGAGCCTGTCCACTTCATCAGGGACAACAGGATCAAACCGATCCCAGATCGTACAGCAAGACTGTGCTCCGGCACCCCCCCGACCCTCCCCATCCACGCCAGGATTCAATCCTGAACGAATCCGATCGATTTTCTCCACCAGATGGTCAGCAAAGTCCTCAGCCGACCCCTGCCAACCGGGCACCGATCTCCCTCTACCGAGGAATATATTCCCAGATATTTCAAATTATCCTTTAATAATAAATTACTCTTACCCTTTATATTTTGTTGATCTTCCTTACCCATATTACACAGTATCATTTCAGATTTATCCCAATTTATTCTCAAACCCGTCATATCTTCGAAATTCTTTAACTGTTCTTGTATTCTACCTATTACCTTCCCAGGATTTTTTTGTTATTATCAAAGTATCATCTGCATATAAATTTATCTTATTACCTAAGACCCCCTCTATTTCTTTATCTTCCCTTATAGCCTTGGCCAACAGTTCCATTGCCATAATAAATAATATTGGTGATAATGGGCAGCCCTGTCTCGTACCAGCTTCCAACCTCACTTCATCTGTAACCTCATCATTTACCCTGACAGTAGCTGTTCCATGTTGGTATAATTGTTCTATTGTCCCTCTAAATTTGTCTCGAAATCCATAACATTTGATTATCTCCTTAATTGTTGCCCATTGTAAAGAATCAAATGCTTTAAAAATATCCAAAGACAATAGTCCAATTTTTTATTTTGTTTGACCGACTGTATCAAGTAAGTTTATTACTCTTCTTGTTAAATCTGCCATATGTCTTCCTTTTAAAAATCCCACTTGATCTTCATTTATATAACTGCCCATAAATTTGTTCAATCTATTTGCCAATATAGCCGTAAAAATCTTGGCATCCTGATTTATCAAAGAAATAGGCCTATACGAATCCACTCTTTCCAAAAAATTTCCAGCTTTTGGCAACAACACAATCATTGTTCTATACCAAGAAGTCGGAATCTGCCCTCCATCTAATATATAGTTATATAATTTTACCAATTTTGGCTCTACCAGATCTCCAATTTCTCCATTGGGCGTGTTTCCCACTATCCCTCTACATATATCATAAACAAAAAACATTCAATTCTACCTTCCCCATTTTTTTACACAAAAAAGTCGCCTTCGTCATCCAAAGAGGGGAAGGGAGGACATGGAAGATGTACTTGCTATTAAACGCCCTAGCACATCATTCTTCACTAATGAACAAAGCTACCTGTATAAAACAATCTTTTTCTAACCCAATACACAGTATCATATTCTCTCCCCTACCTCATTTTCTCTAACCCCTAATTCACCCTTCTTCTACTGCTGGCACTACTTTTGAATCCAAGTCAGTTCCTCCCACAACACCACCCTCCCCTGCACCTCCGTAGTCTCTTCTTATACCTCCAGAGGCTAGCAATGCTTTTCTTAGTGCCAACCACTCTCTTGAAGCTGCCTTAACCAAGTCATTTAAACACAAGTACTCCAAAGCATCAGTTTCTGCATCAATCGTGTGCATTTTCTTATCATGAAAAAATCTTGATCGTTATGGAAATCTCCAATTATATTTTATTTCATGTTCCATCAAAAATTTTGTTACTGGTTTCATATTATATCGCCAAACATGCTCTTTAACAGAAATATCATTGTAAACCTCCACATCATTTCCATCAATTTTTAAAATGCCAGACCCAGCTTGCTTTATAAAGGCCATCACCTTTAACTTGTCCGCCCAATTTGCAAACTTGACCAATCTATAAGCATTTGCAATGTCTTCATTAACAAAATCTTTCCCCATTTTCATGCTATTTAGCCAATCAACTATTCTTTCCTTTAGCTGGTCTGGTGTTTTCTCAATCAAATTGTGAATTACTATATTCTGCTTTCTCATCATCTCTTCCACCGCATCTACCCTTTTCTCCTGCACATCTACTTTCATCTTGGTTTCCTTTTCCTCCTCATGTACTCCTTTAATATCATTCTGCATCAATTTCATATCATCTTGCATCAACTTAACACTTGCATCCATCCTTTGAAAATTAAAATCAACCTTTTTAGAAAAATCCATAAACATTGTAGCCAATTTATCTTGTTTTCCCATAATTTCCTCTTTATCTTTTACCCTTGCCTCCTCCATCCTCTCAAATTTCTTAAATAATTTACCCAACTTAACCAAAACTTGTGTTTGATCCATTTGTGCTAATTCCGGCGATGATGTTGATGATGTCGATGGAGGTGTATCTTCAGCTGCTGATTTATCTTTCTTCTTAGACCTCACTACCTCCTCTTCCTTTCCCTTTCCTTTTCCAATTTTTTCCATTGTAACATCAAATAATAATTTCAATGCTGCAACTCCTTTGGTTCCTCCAAGTCTGCGTTCTTGATAGAGTTCCAGATTCAATTATTTATATATCCACTTTCAAAAAATTTAGCCAAGCCAATGCTCCATATAATCCAATCAAGCAGGCGTTCTTCTTTTTTGTAATTCAAAAAATACTTTAATTAATGTCTGATAGCACAAAATCCAAATTCATGTAATGTTAAAAGCTTCTATTGACTTTTATATCCCATTCAAAAAGTTAGTTGAACTGGCTTCCCACTTTTGCTGATTATGCAATCTTCTATATTTGTATTCCAAATTGTATTCCAAATTGTAATTGTCATCCAATTGAATTTCCAAAAAAATTACATGGGGCAACACTAGAAGAGAAAAAGAAAACATATATCACTTGCGCAGAACCACAGAGTAAAATTGTATCCACAGGACCCAGCCTCTTGTATATGGAAAGGTAAAGGAGACACACTGTAACTGCTTATCCAAATGAGAGGTGCTCAGGAAGGAGTGACCTGTCCAAAAGCAACTTAACGGCAGGCTTCCAAATATTCCAAAAGTTCCGAACCAGGACCATACTTATATTCAAGCTGAATATTAATATTATTTGTAATCCAACTGCAGCAAGCTTACACCCCACTCATTCAAAAACAACTCACTCCACGGTGAAAGCGTAGTAGCACCGCCATTACACAAGCTGCAGCTTCGGTTTTCATGGGGTGCCCCTCCTCCCTTCTTCTCTGACCTCTCCAACTTCCAAACTCCGTTCTCCATTTTCCGTTCTTCTCCCTCCTTCTGTTCTTTCAAACTCCCTCTCCTTTCACTCTCCTTTGACTCTCCTCTCCTTCTTTTCTCCAAAACAATCAAAACCTTCCACCGTTGCTTCACTCTGATCTTCACCCTCCATTTAACTTTTGCTTTCTCTCGCAACCAGCGCCATTAACCCCCCTTCTCACAGTCCTTTTCTTTCACTCTCACTTCCTCACTCCTTCTGCACTTACTTTTCCTTCCGTAAACCTCACTCTCCGCTCACCCCAACAACCACGCCAGCCACAGCACCTGAGTTCTTTCTTTGTTTTTCAGCTGAGCCAAACTTTTCTCATCCTTCCAATCTCTTTGTTGATCCAGTTCGCCGCAGCCTAGCTGGTAAAGCCGTGGCTTTCGCCGCTTGCTTCCCCAGCCAAGACTGCTTCCTGAACTCCGACCTCAGAGATGAAAATTAGACGCTTTTTTCGGGTGAACTTTTATGAGCTTTTAAATCTCTTTTAAGATTGTTTCCAGGTATTTTTCTCATTTAATAACTCATTGTAGTGTGCGAGCTCACAAGTAAGTGTGTTAATCCATTGCCATCTTAAGCCACGCCGCAGCGCTGTCTGCTTCTGCAGACATTTCTGTGGTCATGTGGCAGGCATGACTAGACCCCGGAGCACACGGAACGCTGTTACCTTCTGACCAAAGTGGTCCCTATTTATCTACCTGAATTTCTTGCTTTTGAACTGCTAGGTTGGCAGGAGCTGGGACAAAGACGGGACATGATAGTCAATATTCAGAATTGGATATGGCACTTGACAAAGAAGAAATGCACATATATTCTCTTTCATCTCCCATAGTAGCTATTTTACAATGTCATGAAGTAGTGACATCTCCATTGCAGAACTCAGTATCCTTGCTCTTCATTATGAAATGCCTTAACTTTTCTTCTTTATTAATTTTATTTCAAAGGCCGTCAATGCAGCCCTTGCCCAGAAAAGTGGCTGCAGCGTGGAGAGAACTGCTACTTCTTTACAACAAAGTGGAATTCTTGGGAAGAAGGCAAAACTCTGTGTAGTGCCCTTAATTCCAGGCTTCTTAAAATAGAGAGTAAGGAAGAACTGGTAAAGACTGTGTTTTTCTTTCTCAGTATTTGGGTACATGAATAGGGTTACCATGAATAGTTCTAGGAGTAGAAGGCATAGTTGAGATTATGTAAATTGAAAGTGACAAACCCAGATGTTAGAAGGCCAGTAATGTACACAGTTTCCCTCCAACCATTTGATAGATTCTTAGCTTTAAATTCAAGTCAGTAGCCGTGTTAGTTGGGGGTTCAGGGAGTGGCACCCAGTCTTCATCAGACTTTTATGTTCTCAGTGCTATTGCTGGCTGCTTTTGCTTTTTTTAAAAAAAAAAAAGTTTCCAGGTCTCACAGCACCAATGGTCCAGTGAATAGCAGTGGTTTTCCAGGGGGAGAAAAATCTTAGTTTTGTGTGAGATATGTGGTTTGACACCCATATTCACTTGTCCTGCTGGTGAATCATACTCAGAGAGTGCTTATTAATGGCTCCTTCTCAAACTGGGAGGTGATAACAAGTAGAGTTCCACAAGATTCTTCAACATTTTCATTAATGACATGGCAGAGGGAATGTAGGATATACCGTATTTGCCTGCATATACTGCACCAGAGTATAAGACACACCCTGTTATTACCAAAATAGCCCACTATAGGCCACTATATACAGTACAAGACGTACTCAAATTTTCAAGTGTATTTATAAGGGGGAGAAGTGGGTCTTATACACCAGCAAATAAGGTACAGTACTTATCAAATTTGTGGATGACACAAAATTGGGTGGAATATCTAAGTACCTTTGAAGTACCCCAGTAGCTAACTGAGTGCTTTCCAACTTGGAAGTTGTTGTGTATGCACACAGTTCAGCTACTCAACATTAGCGCAGCTGATGGAGCTCACGTGGTTCCAAGGTACCCAATGAGTAACTAGCGTGGGAAACCTTCCTGCCACAGGTAAACTATGTAAGGTATGCAGTACGTCAGAAAGACGTCACTGATACTGCAACCAATGGGTGCCTTCGGGCAAGATTCAAATGTATTATGTACCATATATAAGGAGGCAAGGCTCCGCCATTGCCATTGACCATGTTCCAATAAAGTAGTGTTTAGCCCATCTGCCGGCTCGTGTGCAATCAATCTGCCTACATCAAATTGGCGACAAAGGTGGAATAATGGCGTCCCACAGGGTCACCCTCTTTCCGTTCAATACCTCCCAGCCAGAGTCATGGGACCTCTACGAGGAACAGTTTCTGTATGCGATGGACGCAGAGAAGATCGAGGGCAAAGCACAAAGGCGAGTCTGCCTACTGGCTCAGTGTAGGTTGCCAACCCTGGAACTAGCAAGGAACCTACTGATGCTGAGGGTACTCAAGATGGTACCACTGGCTGAAATTCTCGCTGCCCTGTGGGCACATTTCCACCCAAAGTTGTCTGTGTTCCCAGCAAGATTGGCGTTTAACCGGCGAGACCAACTGCATGGAGAAACTGTGGCAGAGTACATAGCCGCGGTGAGGCTGTTTAGTGTATGAGAACCAAGACAAAGGAACAGCCGAAGGATTGGCTTAACACATCTTTATTGCATGGTGGTCAGGGGGAACACAACATCCCTCCCCTCTAGGATGAGATGAAGTCTCTCATCCAAGATGGCTTATTGCAAACGCGCTTTGGGCGTGCTGCTGGCTGGCATGTCCCGGCTCCTTGTCCTGCAACGGGAGAGGGAGACTCGTTAGTGACTTGCCGCGGCTCTGCGGCTTGTGGGGAAGGGACGGAAAAACCGGGGGCACTGGGGACTAACAAAAAAACCCGCTTCTCGCTTGGATGGGTGGGGGACCACTCCGGAAACCCCCCCCCCCCCCGGTTTTGTAAATGAAAATCAGAATTATCCCCTAGAGTGTCATTAGAAGGATTCCGCAGGATATCTATGAGGACTGCTTCGGACTCCTTTCCCTCCCCCCTAGGTGGGGACCTCCGGCCCCCCTCTCCTCCCCCTTGGGCTGAACGGGTGGGGGAGAACCCTAACGTTGAATTCTTTTCTGCGCCGTCTGCGCGTTGTTCGTCCGGAACCCGGTGCCGGAGCTGGTCCGCGTGCCGCCTCCATAGTAGCCCGGCACTGGTCTCCACACAATACGACACGGGACCCGTCTGCCCAACGATGATGCCCGGGACCCAGGCTGGCCCCGCGCTCGCGTAGTTCCTGCAATGCACTGGGGCACCCACTTCGAAACTCTTCGTGGCCTCTAACCCGATGTTCCTCCCTGTGTCCTCCACCCTCATTGGGTCTAGTCTGGACAGGATCGTGGTCAGCTTCCTACGCATTAAGAGCTCTGCGGGCGAGTACCCTGAAGCTAGGGGGGTCACCCTGTATCCTAGCAGGAACTGACACACTTGTAGGTTGAGATCCCCGGGACCCATGCGCCTCAGCGCGTCCTTGGTGGTGCGCACGAGGCGCTCCACCTGGCCATTTGTTGCCGGGTGGAAAGGGGCGGAGGTGATGTGCTGAATGGCGTTGATCTCCGTGAACGCCCTGAACTCAGCGGACGTGAAACAACTAGCGTTATCACTAATTAGGGTGTCGGGTATACCGAACGTGCTAAAGACCCTCCGCAAATGCTTCACCGTCGTTGCTGAAGAGGTGCTCGTAACTGGAATTACCTCCAACCACTTGGAGTAAGCATCCACCACGAGGAGAAAAAGTGTCCCTCTAAATGGCCACGCAAAGTCGATGTGCACCCGCGACCATGGCCCCTTTGCCGCGTCCCATTCCCTGTGCGGCAGACGCGCCTCTTTGGGTCGGGAGCATTGGCATCTCTCGCAAACGCCCACCATGTGCTCGATGTCGGCATCTAATTGGGGGCCACCAGAAATAGCTCCTGGCCAGAGCCTTGGAGCGCACAATCCCAGGGTGGCTGACGTGCAGCAGTTTGAGCACCCTAGGCCTCAGGGATTCGGGGACTACCACCTGCTGGCCCCACAGAAGGCACCCCCTCTCTATGGACAACTCTAGCCTCTTCCTGAAAAAAGGGGCGAACTCTGCCGCTGGGGAGGACGCTGGCCACCCTTTCTGCACCCAGGAGCTGACTAGAGCAAGCGTTTTGTCCTTGCCGGTCGCCTTGGCGATGTCTGCGGGTACAATGGGGGGCGAATCTAAGACCTCTATCAGGAGCACCGGGCGGTCTCGTTCTTCCTCGCCCACGATGCTGCTAGCGTTGGGGAGGGGAGACCTCGACAGGGCGTCCGCGTGGCTTATCTCTTTTCCCGGTCGGTATACTAACGCGTGCTGATACGCGTTCAAGAAGATGGCCCACCTTAACATCCTAGGGGACAGGATTTGAGGGGTGGGTTTGTCTGCAGTGAAAATGCCTAGCAGGGGCTTGTGGTCGGTCACTATGGTGAAAGGGCGGCCATAGAGGAAATCGTGGAACTTTTTGGTCCCCGCGATTATTGCTAGCGCTTCCCTGTCTGTTTGAGCGTAGTTTCGTTCCGCTTGGGACAGGGATCTGGAGTAGAATGCTACCGGGGCCTCTCTCCCATTCTCCAACACGTGGCACAGCACCGCCCCCACCCCCACTGGGGATGCATCACATATCAGAACCACTGGTCTCTTGGGGTCAAAATGGGTGAGAATGGCGTCAGACGCTAGGAGTTGTTTCAGGTCACTGAATGCCTTCTCCTGGCTCTCGCCCCACTTCCACGCCTCGTCCTTCTTAAGTAGCTTGTGAAGTGCCTCTGCTACCGATGCCTTCCGCGGCAGGAAGGAATGGTAAAAGTTTAAGAGCCCTAGGAACGACTGCAATTCGGGCTTGGAGGTGGGGCGAGGGGCATTTCGAATGGCGGCTACCTTTGATTTGGAGGGTTTGATTCCCTCGGGGGTCACCCAGAAACCTAAGAACTCAACCTCTTTGGCGAAGAAAACGCATTTGTCTCTCCGCAACCTCAACCCCGCCTTTTCGAACACCGCCAGCACTTTGTCCAGCCTTTCAGCCAACTCCTCCTCGCTCCCCCCCCCCGTTATCAACACGTCATCAAAGTATGGCAAGACCCCCTCCAGTCCCTTTAAGAGGCATTCCACGAGCGACTGGAAAATAACACATCTTTATTGCATGGTGGTCAGGGGGAACACAACAGGCTGGTGGCCATTCCATGCCGGTGGGGAACCTTACTGGCCAAGGCATTGCGAGACCATCTCCTACTCGGCCTGCAGGATGAAGAGGCTCAGCGGAAACTGTTAGCCCGAGACAAGGACATCACATTCGAGCAGGTCTTGCGGGCTGCACAAGCTGCTGAGGTGGTAAACTACGGAGTACGGGCATGCAGGACAAGGTCTGCAGCCCCGGGAAGCTCAGTGTCTGTGGTGCAAGCCCACAGCTGTTCTTCACGCTGTGCACAAGAGTTGTGATCCGCGCCGGCCGCTGCCACGTCCTCTTCGGAATCCAGTGAGAGCGAGAGCAAACCAGAGGTCCAGAAAGTGAGAAAAAAGCCATCCGAAAAGAGGGACACCACCGAAGCAAGCCGACGCTGCGAGGGGTGCGGGAGCTCACACGACCGGAAGAAATGCCCCTTCAAGAAGGCAGAGTGCCACAACTGCGGACATTTGGGACACATCGCAAAGGTGTGCAGACAACGCAGAAGTCGAGACCCTGACCGGACCAGCCGCTATGGCCGAAAGGACGAGGATGTCCGGAAAGTGCATGCGGGGGACACCATGGTGAGACGTGTGTCGGACCAACGCACCTGTTTTTTGTGAAGATACTGTTGCAGGGAGTCCAAGTAAGGATGGAGGTGGATTCAGGGACCACCTATTCCATAGTCTCGCAGATGGAGTTTCTGCGAATACTCCCTAGGGACTGCCCCAAGCTGAGAGCCCTCAGAATGAACTTGCAGGACGTTCAGGGTAACTACATTCCGATCCTGGGGGTGGGAGATTTCTCTGTCCATTTCAAAAACTAGACGAGGAAGTTGCCCTTGGTGGTTCTTAAGGGGGTGGGACCAGTTGTCTTCTAGGAACCCAGTGGTACAAACCGCTGGGCATTGTACTGACTGGCATCAACGCCGTCCAAGGAGATCCCATTCAGGATGTGTGCAATGCACATCCCACGGTCTCCAAGAAAGGACTTGGGGAGTACAGGGAGCCTCCAGTGGACTTTGATATTGACCCTCCCATTCGCCCCATACGGCTCAAGCTGCGAAGAGTGCCTTTTGCACTAAAGGACAAAATCAAAGCGGAACTGGACAAACTGGTGGGTCAGGGGATTTTGGTTCCGGTGGACTCCACAGATTGGGAGACACCGATTGTAACAGCCATGAAATCTAATGGGGAGGTTAGAATTTGTGCTGATTACAAGTGTACTATCAATAAGGCAATTCGCCCCAATGCCTACCCGGTGCCGGTAGTTAGCCACTTGCTGGCCAAGTTACACGGGGGTAAATGCTTTGTGAAGTTGGACCTAGCACAGGCTTACCAACAGTTAACAGTTACACCTGCGGCCGCAGCGGCCCAGATGATAGTTACACAGAAGGGTGCATTTAAGGTGACGCGCCTCCAGTTCAGCGTGAACTCAGCCCTCAGGATATTTCAGGCGCTTGTGGAATGCCTCCTTAAGGGTCTCCCTAAGGTCTTGCCATATTTTGACGACGTATTGATAACAGCTGGAGATGAGTCAGAGCTAGCCCAGAGGTTAGACCAGGTAATATCTGTGTTCGAGAGGGCTGGGTTACGCCTGAGAAGGGACAAATGTGTGTTCTATGCAAACAAGGTTGAGTTTCTGGGATTTTGAATCACCCCCGATGGGGTAAAACCATCAAAATCCAAGGTTGCGGCAGTACAGGACGCCCCCGAGGCCAGCCGCCAAGCCAGAGCTACAGTCATTCTTAGGGCTCCTGAACTTCTACCACTCCTTCCTCCCACAGAAGGCATCCATGGCAGAGCCGCTACACCGCCTACTGAAGAAGGATGCAGTCTGGCGGTGGGGGGAGGGTCAGGAGTGAGCGTTCAATGAGTTAAAGCGGCTCCTCTCTTCCGAGGTGAAATTAACTCATTTCGACCCCAGAAAACCCATAGTACTTGTGTGTGATGCCTCACCGGTGGGGTCGGGGTTGTCCTCTGCCACATGCTAGAGAACGGGAGGGAGGCACCGATTGCGTTCTACTCGAGATCCCTTTCGAAAGCAGAGCGAAACTATGCACAGACAGATAGGGAAGCCCTCGCAATCATTGCAGGGATGAAGAAATTCCATGATTTCTTGTATGGGAGGGAGTTCACCATTGTCACAGACCACAAACCCCTCCTGGGAATCTTTGTCATGACCAAGCCCACTCCCCAGATTCTATCCCCATGAATGTTACGATGGGCGATATTCTTAAACGCGTACCAGTTCACACTGGTACATCGCTCAGGGAAAGACATCGCTCATGTGGATGCACTTTCCAGGTCTCCCCTACCGGAGCTGGGGGAACCCGAGTGCGACGTTGAGCAAGATCACCAGGTGCTGCTCATAGAGTCTCTCGACTCGCCCCCCATCGTGCCCTCAGATATCACCAAGCCAACCACCAAAGACAAGGTTCTGTCCCAGGCATTAGCATGGGTAAAGAAGGGCTGGCCTGCAATGTCCCCATCCAAGGAAATGGCATCATTTTTCAGGAAACGTTTCGAGCTCTCGCTCGAGAGAGGATGCCTCCTCTGGGGCCAGAGGGTAGTCATCCCCTAGATTTTTCGAGCCAAGGTGCTCCGTTTGCTACACACGAGTCACCCAGGGATTGTGAAGTTGAAAGCTCTAGCTAGGAGCTATTACTGGTGGCCCAACATAGATAAGGACATAGAACAGTTGGAGGGTGCGTGTGAGAATTGCCAACACTTATGGCCCGAGGAGCACAGATTACCCCCCAGGGAGTGGGACACAGCCCGCAGACCATGGTCAAGGGTCCACGTGGACTTTGCGGGGCCCTTCCAGGGTACAATGTTCTTGTTAGTGGTTGATGCGTTCTCGAAATGGCTGGAGGTCATTTCAGTGTGAAACATGTCCTCTGCAGCCACAGTCAAACACCTGAGGAAGGTGTTCACGTGTTTTGGCCTGCCTGATGTGTTAATTTTGGATAACGCGACCACATTCACGTCCGCCGAATTCCAGGCATTCCTCAAACGGAATGCAATTAGGCATGTTACCTCCACTCCATTTCACCCTGCCACAAACAGTATAGGGTTACTCCGCTTGCGTCGGGGCAATCCCCCATGGAGATCCTGGTGCGAAGAAGACTCACAACATTGTTTGACCACTTGGATCCTTCCAGGGTGGAGGATAGAGGCACGAATGTGGCGGTAGATGAGAGAAAAGTGTTTGGGGCAGGCAATCCAGTGTACTGCCGAAATTATGTGAGCTCAGGGCCAGCGTGGGTACCCGGGGAAGTGGTGGAACAAACCAGGCCCGTATCGTACCAAGTAAAGACAGGGTTGAGGTTACTGTGGCGGAGGGACATCGATCAGCTTAGGAGAAGAGTCACGGAAGCCATGGGGGAAAATGGGTATTTTGACGAGTCAGCGTTGGGGTTGCTCTTCCACCCGCGGAACCCAAGGGGGGAACACAGGACTCAGCTTGTTTAGTGTCTTGCACGGAAGACAAAGAAGGAGCCACAGTGAGGGCTAAAACACAGCTTTATTGCATGATGGTCAGGATGAACATGTGGTAATGGCAGAGGTACAGCACATTTTATACTGCAGTAATACATTTGAAAAGGATACATTTGCACGGTAGCTCATTGGCTGCTACCTGCGTGACGTCATTCTGAGTCACGCCCATCTTCTCCAGGTGTTCCTTGTGCGGGAAGGTTCCCGCGGCTGCCGGTGATTGGGGGAATTTGAACCATGTGAGCTGAAAGCTCGCAGCTGCCCTCTATGGGTAGCTAGCTCGCGCTCCTTTAACAGCTGGGTTACATTGTAATCATTGTCAGGTTACATTCATACATTCTTAAAGTAATACTGTTACATACACAACAGCTTGGCAGGCCGCATAGACCCACAGGAGACCGCCTCCCAACCCGGAGATGAACAACCCCAGTTTGATTTTTTGTTACAGGATGGGGGAAGTTTTTGTGAGTGTTCCCCCACTTGTCCCAGTGAGCAGCAGGGCTTTGAGTTGTCCCAGAGGTCCCCCCATCCTCCCCTACACAGAGATACCCCATCTTTGCCCTTGCCAGGGTTCGATGGGACACTACAGTTTTCCCGGGGGGAAGGTTCAGGCACAACAGCTGATTCCGGCAGCACCGTTGAATCGAATGGATGACCGTAGTGCGTCCGCTGGCCCCCACAATGGTTGAGGAACTTCGTCCCATCCTAGGGGGGAGCGATGTTGTGTATGCACGCAGTTCAGCTGCTCGCCATTAGTGCAGCTGATGGAGCTCATGTGGCTCCAAGATACCCAATGAGTAACTAGCGTGGGAAACCTTCCCGCCACAGGTGAACTATGTAAGGTATGCAGTACGTCAGAAAGACGTCACCGATACTGCAACCAATGGGCGCCTTCAGGTGAGATTCAAATGTATTATGTACCATATATAAGGAGGCAAGGCTCCGCTATTGCCTCATGTACAGATTGACCATGTTACAATAAAGTAGCGTTTAGCCCATCTGCCGGTTCGTGTGCAATCAATCTGCCTACATCAAAGAAATCTCATCTTTCAGCACTATCTTTTGTTTCATTTTGGACTGTCTCATCATAGGGATTCCATGGTAAGAAAAGTTCAACAGGGGTTTAACATTGCTGACTTCTGTGTAATATTCAAAGAGTAAACAAAAAAGACAAAAAAGTTGTGGCACCTTAAAGACTAACTCCTGTATTAACAAGAGTTAATACAAACTTTTTGTATGTAACAAAAGTTAGTGTGCATTGTTTGTTTTGCATTTCACTCAAGTTAAAATTAATTCAGTTTGTTGCCTGTGTTTTCATTCAGGAGTTCATACTTGAGTCAGCACAGTCCTACAACTCTTATTGGATTGGTTTATCCCGCAACAGAGCTGGTGTGCCTTGGTTATGGGAAGACAACAGCACCTTCATTACTGATCTGTAAGTTCTTTGTGCTTGGCAAAACAATTAAAACAGACTGTGTGAGATTTCAATAATTTTTATCTTATTTTTAATTTACGGTACATTTATACCCTGCCCATCTGGGATATTTTCCCACTCTGGGTGGCTTACAACACAATAATAACAATAATAAAAATCTTTATAATAATAAAAAAGGTGTAGACCAATTGAATAAAATCTATCTATATCTATAAAACAGAGGTGTGGGTTTGTATGTGCTCGTAAAACTCCCACACTCCTAGACCGATCCCGCTGAAATTTGCCACATACATACCTTGTGCCGGTGAGATCAGCACTGCGGTGGTCACAAGCCCCATGGGGGGCATATGCCCCCAAATTGCGTCCCAATTGATCTATACAATGTGTCTGTTTCCCAGTGATGTAATTGGCTGATGTCATAGTCCCAGGTAAATTGAGATTGTGACATCATCTGACTAGCTCAGCTGTAGCCCTCTGAGCTCAGCTGTAGTTTTCACAGTAGGTGGAAGGCAAATGGGCATGCAAAATCAGCATTGGGGGGGCACAAGCCCCATGTGGGGGGGGTGCCGTTGGGCATGCCGCTCTCTCACCAGGTGGCTAGACACATGTATGGGAAGGATAAGGGCAGTAAGTGACCGTTGATGGAGAAGCGGGACGGGTGAGGGAAGAGAGAGAGGGAGGCAGGAGTAACCCACATATACCCCATGAGGTTTCCAAGAGGGAAAGGCTGGCCTACATTATAGAAAGGAAAAACCCAAGCGAAGCTGGATAATCAGCTAGTTAAAAATAACAAGAATACAAAATAATACCCACACATTAAAAAAAAACTTTTAAAAACCTGGCATCTTTGCTAGAACTACATCACCAAAATGAATGCTCTGCCCAGATGCTGTTGGACTGCAACTCCTAAAAATCACAGCTTTTTTTAAAAAAAACAAAAAACCATTCCCTAAGATAATGTTTTGCTATCATTTTTACATGTCTACTAGTGAATTCAGTGGTTATTCTTCAAATGTCTGTAACTACTTCCTAAAAAAGAAATGTTTCCTGCCTACACATACAGTACCTTGAAATCCATCTTGTCAATTAGAAGATAGATAAAGGTCACCCTTGCTCGAAAGCCAGTCATATCCGACTCTGGGGTTCGGTGCTCATCTCTGTTTATAAAGAGCCAGCGCTGTCTGCATCTGCAGATATTTCATGGACATGTAGCAGGCATGCCTCAACACCGGAGTGCATGGAACGCTGTTTACTTTCCTACCAAAGTGGTCCCTATTTATCTATTTGCAATTTCTTGCTTTTGAACTGCTAGGTTGGCAAGAGCTGGGACAGAGGACAGGAGCTCACTCTGTCATGCTGTACCCGGAAATTGAACTCTGACCTTCCAGTCAGTGAATTCAGCATCTTAACTACTTGAGCCACCGCAGATACGGAACCTTAATTTTCACAAGCTCTGTCTTCACATGCTTAATGCTATTGCTAATTTCTAAAACCTCTTGCCAGCATTTCAAGGAACTAATGCATTTTATTGAGGTGAATGTTGCTTACTTCTGGGCAAGAGGATTGAGGGGTGCTTCAGCCCTACCCCTACCACTAGAACAAGTATTTTTGAACAAATACACCAGGGGTGCCCAAACTTTTCAGGCCATGGGCTGGTCACATAGTTCAGTGAGCCAGTCACATGGTTCCTCCCAACAGAAGAGGAAGTAAAACATGCCTTGCAGTCTGTTTTACAACAGGATGAGTTAGATTTTAGGCTGCCATTTTCTCTGCTTGAACCAGAGGTGCCCAAACTACAGCCCATGGGCCAGATCCAGCCCCTGATGCCAATTCATCCGATCTGCACTGCCCTCATCGCTCCTGGAAGTGGAAGTAAAAAGCACCCACATGGGTGCGTTTTACTTCCGCTTCCAGCAGCGACGAGGATGGCACTGGTTGGATGAATTGGCAGTGCAGGCCAGATGAATTGGTGTCAGGGGCCAGATCTGGCCCACAGGCCATAGTTTGGGGCACCCCTGAACTACATACATACCCAGAGGGAGAAAGGGAAAGAAGAGAGATAAAAAGAGAAAGAAGAACAAGGGAGGTGAGACTGAAAGAGAGAGAGAGAGAGCATTTTAGTGCACTTGATTACATTGATTCCTTAATCCACAAGTGAAATACATTGATTATTTATTTATTTATTTATTTATTTATTTATTTACTTACTTACTTATTTATTTATTGTTAAATTTTTATACCCACTCAGCCAAAGCCGACTCCGGGCGGTTCACAACAGTGGGTAAAAACAGATAAAAACAAATAAAACAGATAAAAACCAGCAATAAGAACCCACCCCTTTGTGAACTTGGCCACAGAAATTAGAATGAAACCTACATATTCAAAAAATTGTTTATGAATTCCACATGTGATAAATTTTAAGTCAGTCTGGGATCTAAAGAAAATACCCTCTAGTTTTATATCTTGTTCAGCCTCTCATTAGAAATGTTGTGGATCAGCTTTTCTAAACGCGCTATTTTCCAGATGTTTCTACACATAGGCACTATTAATATGTATCATCAGACATGCTATCTGGCTTATGGCAGTTGTAATCTAGGACATCTGGATAGCATCCATTTGGTGGAGAAAGCTGCTTTGGATAGTTGAGTTCTGGGGGCATAGGTTGTTTGTGGGTCCCTTAAATTCACTGGCTCATAAGTCATCTTGTCACACATACTATGGCAGCCTCAAAGCCTGGAGAAAAATACCTGATGCACTGATAGATAGATTCCAATGTCCAATTTTCTCTCAATATCTGAAAGAAATTCTAATGAAAAATGCACATTTTTTTTTACAAAAACAATTTTTTTTCTCTTCCAGATTTAATATTCCTGATGCTGGCTCCAGTAATTATCCAATCTGTGTCTCTATACAGGGAGGGAATCTGATTGCTTCTGATTGTTCAGGGTACCGGTTCTGTATCTGTGAGAAAAGGCAATCTTGACCAGAAATAAAATGAACACCTTCAATGCTAACACACTCTTTACTGATTCCTGTCTGGACATATGAATCAGGGGGGTGGGGAATGGGTGGGAGTTAAAAACAATTCCCTCTGTTCATTAAACAATTACTGTACACAGAGAAGGTGGGCTGAAATAGCCTTGCTGTTCATGCTCCTCTGGCAAAATCCATCTAATGGTGTCCTTTGGAAGAAGTTCTCTGTACATACAGGTGCCCCTCTGCCCCTTCAGTCAACAGGTAGAAAGAACCATCTGTACCCCCTGTTGTCCCAACAGTAGTCATCATGGTTTCAGAGAGCTGCAAAACTCCATTATGTTGCATTCTGCCTTTCCCAACTCATATGATATCTCCCAGAACCTTCCTTCTGTTGTCATTTTCACTCATATGCCTCAGAAATGATTCTGACTCCTTACCATTCTGACAAAAAGGATGAGAAGGTACAGTATTTGACATTCAGAAATGTTTCAAATGCTTTTCATTCCAAAAGATTAAACCTTGGGAGTTTTAGTGTCTTGCACGGAAGACAAAGAAGGAGTCGCAGGAAGGACTAACACAGGTTTATTCATTGATGCTCGGCAGGAACATGAGGTAATGGGGCAGATACATCTCATTATATACCATAACACAATACACTTGAATCTTGTTGCACGGTAGCTCATTGGCTGCTACCAGCGTGGCCTCGCCCAGGTCACGCCTCTCTTCTGCAGTTGTTTTCTCTTCTGCAGTTGTTTTCTCTTCTGCAGTTGTTTTCTGTAGCTCCTGATCATGTGGGGAATTTCCCGCGGCTGTTTGTGATTTGGGCAATGTGGACCATGTGAGACTGAACGCTCGCAGCTGCCCTCTATGGGCGGCTTGCTCGCGTTCCTTAACAGCTGAGATACATTGTGATTGTGGACTGGTTACATTCATATATTTAAAGTAACATTGTACATGCATACATAACATCCCTCCCCCCTAGGATGGGACGAAGTCCCTCAACCATTGTGGCTTGCCGCATGTGCGCCTGGGGCGTGCGGCCGCCTGACTTAACACAGGGGAGCCGGAGGCTCCAGGTTCCGCGGAGTCCTGCCCTGCAATGGAAAGGGGGGACTCATTAGCGGCTCGGTGTGGCGTCTGTGGCACCCTTGCATTGGGGGACGGGAATGGAATGAATAGTTGGGAAGTGAATCCCTGCCTGCCGCTTGAGGAGTTTGGGGACCCCCCCAGTACGAATCTCGGGACCGACGAAGAGGCCCTCGTGGCCTCGCCACCCCACACTGTGGTGGGCGGACTCGCCCCTGTTGCCTGTCTTGGGGGTGTTGGTCTCCGGGGGGCAGGAGCTATTGCATACTCCAAAACAAAAGGGCTAGGGGGACTGGAAGTACCAGGGGCTGAACTGAAACTCCTCTTCTCGCTAGGACGGGTGGGGGACCACTCCGCTACATCCCCCTGGTACTGCAACTCGTAATCATCATCAAACTGATCCCTCTCTTTGAAAGTATCCTCCTCTGTGTCTCCCCCTTGGGTAATGCGGGTGGGGGAGGACCCTAACGGTGATTCCCCCTCGCCGGTGACTCGCCTTCGGAGTTGGTCGGCGTGCCTTCTCCAGAGTAGATCTGAACTAGTCTCGACCCTGTAGGATACCGGCCCCGTTTACTCAACAATTGTCCCTGGCACCCACGCTGGCCCCGAGGCCACGTAGTTTCTGCAGTGAACCGGGTCCCCTACCGCAAAACTTTTGGAGCTCTCTCCCCCTATGCTTATGTTTCTCCCTTCATCCTCCACCCTGGACGGACCATCCGGTCAAACAGTGTTACCGGACGCCTCCTCATGAGGAGTTCGGCTGGGGAGAAACCTGACGCTAAAGGGGTTGTCCTGTAGCAGATGAGGAACTGGCACAGATGCAGGTTCAACTCACCGGGACCCATGCGCCGCAGTGCGTCTTTCGTAGTGCGCACTTGGCGCTCTACCTGACCGTTTGTGGTGGGGTGAAACGGGGCAGCGGTTATGTGCCTGACGGCGTTCCTCTCCATAAACGTCTTGAACTCTGCCGACGTGAAGGTACTCGCGTTATCGCTCACAAGGACGTCTGGCAGGCCGAAGCAGGCAAACAGCTTTCGCAACTGTTTAATGGTTGCGGCAGAGGACGTGCTGTTCATGGGGATTACCTCCAACCCCTTGGAGTAGGAGTCACCTACCAGGAGAAACATGGACCCGCGGAAAGGGCCGGCGAAGGCGACATGGATCCGGGACCATGGCCCGCGGGCCGTATCCCATTCCCTATGGGGTAACCGGGACTCCTCGGGCCGAGAGCTCTGGCAGCTCTCGCACGTGCCCACTAGGCGTTCTATGTCCCCGTCTATCTGGGGCCACCAAAAGAAACTCCTGGCCAGAGCCTTGGAGCGCACGATCCCGGGGTGGCTGGTGTGCAGTAGCCTCAGCACCTTGGCCCTCAGCTTCTCTGGGATAACCACCCGCTGGCCCCAGAGTAAGCAGCCCCTTTCCAGAGAAAGTTCTACTCTGCGCCTGAAAAATGGCTTGAAATGTTCCTCGGGGGGGGGGGAGGTGGGCCACCCTTTTCTAACCCAGGAACTAACTTGGGCCAGGATCTTGTCGGCCGCCGTGGCCTTGGCGAGGTCGGCCGGCACAATTGGGGGTGAGTCGAGAGACTCAATCAGCAGGACTTGGTGTTCCTGCTCTACCTCACACGTGGGGTCCCCTAAACTAGGGAGAGGGGATCGGGACAGGGCGTCCGCATGGGAGATCTCCTTCCCTGGGCGATAGACCAGCTCATATTGGTAGGCGTTGAGAAAAATGGCCCAACGCAGCATCCTGGGGGATAGAATTTGTGGGGTTGGTTTGCCGGTAGTGAAGATCCCCAGCAGCGGCTTGTGATCCGTCACTACCGTAAACTCGCGGCCGTATAAGAAATCGTGGAACTTCTTGGTTCCCGCGATTATTGCTAGGGCCTCCCTATCTGTTTGCGCGTAATTTTGCTCAGCTTTCGAGAGGGACCTTGAGTAGTACGCCACCGGGGCTTCCCTCCCGCTCTCCAACACGTGGCACAGGACCGCCCCCACCCCCACCGGGGACGCATCACAGACTAGCACCACTGGTTTTTTCGGATCAAAATGGGTCAGGACCGCATCCGAAGACAGGAGTGACTTAAGCTCCTTGAATGCCCTCTCCTGCTTGTCCCCCCCACCGCCAAACCGCGTCCTTCTTAAGTAGCGCGTGCAGTGGCTCCGCGACCGATGCCTTCTGAGGCAGGAAGGAGTGATAGAAATTTAGGAGCCCTAGGAATGACTGCAGCTCCGGTTTCGCGGTGGGGCGAGGGGCGTCTCTCACGGCCGCTACCTTGGACTCGGAGGGTTTGATTCCGTCCGGGGTTACCTTAAACCCTAGAAACTCTACCTCCCTCACGAAGAATACGCACTTGTCCCTCCTCAATCGAAGTCCTGCCCTCTCGAACACTGAGAGAACCCCATCTAGCCTCTTGGCTAACTCTAATTCGCTCCCCGCTGTTATCAACACATCGTCGAAGTATGGGAGGACGCCTGGAAGCCGCTTTAAAAGGCGTTCCACGAGGGACTGGAAAATTCCGGGGGCCGAATTCACGCCAAACTGAAGGCGCGTTACCTTAAACGCCCCCTTGTGCGTTATGATCGTTTGCGCGGCGGCAGCAGCCGGGGTTACAGAGAGCTGCTGATACGCCTGGGCCAAATCTAACTTGGCGAAAAACCTCCCCCCATGTAGCGTGGCCAGCAAATGGCTGACCACGGGCACCGGGTAAGCATTTGGCCGAATGGCCTTATTTATCGTACATTTATAGTCCGCACAAATTCTGACTTCCCCATTTGACTTGAGGGCTGTAACAATCAGCGTTTCCCACTCCGCTGAGTCAACTGGAACCAAAATCCCCTGCCCCACCAATTTGTCCAGTTCCGCCTCAATCTTGTCCTTGAGGGCGAAGGGCACTCTCCTTGGCTTGAGGCGGATGGGCCGGATTTCTGGGTCCAGCTCAAAGGAAACCGGGGGCCCCTTGTATTTCCCGAGCCCCTTCCTGAAAACGTCCGGGTGTGCGTCACACACGTCCCGCATTGGGTCAGTCTCGATGGCGTTAATGCCGGACAGTTCGATCCCCAGGGGAGCAAACCACTGCGTTCCCAAAAGGCAGCACCTCCCCCCTTTTAGGACCACTAGGGGCAGTTTCTCGGAGTAGTTCTTGAACTTCACCTTGAAGTTCCCCACCCCCAACACTGGGATCCCATTTCCCTGCACGTCCCGTAGGTTGGATCTCATGGCCCGCAGTTTGGGCCGTTTCTCTGGGGGAATGCGCATAAACTCTTTTTGGGACAGGATGGAATAGGAAGACCCCGTGTCTATCTCCATCCTCACTGGGACCCCCTGCAACAGTACCTCTATGAAGAACCGCCGGTGCTCCAGGCCCACGCGGTTCACGCCGTCCTCGCTGTGGCCGGCTGAGACCTTCCTGGTGCCGGCCGCCTTTCGTTGGTGAGTCTGGGAATGGCTGGAACTGCCCTTGTCCTCGACTCGCCCGCGCCTGCATACTCGGGCGATGTGTCCCTTTCGGCCGCAGTTGTGGCACTTGGCCTTCCGGAACGGACACCTCGTGCGGTCGTGGGACGCCCCACAACCGTCGCAGCGGCGGTCCTGCCATTCTCGGGTCTGCCGCTTCTCACCTTGCTTCTTGATCCTCTGGACGTCGTCGTCCTCGCTGGAGTAGGGATCCGCTGTCGTGGAGGACTCCTCGGACGACGTTGGTGCGGCGGCGGGCGGCTTGGGGGCCCGCCAGGCCGTCTTTGCTGGTGTCCGCCGGGCCGCCTGCACTGGTGACTTGGCCCTCTCGGACGTGGCCCCTCGAGACTTGAATAGCCGGACGCCGCTCCTGGCCTCCTCGGCTGCTTGCGCCTCCCGCAGTACCTCGTTGAACGTGAGGCGATGGTCGCGGGTCATGAGCCTCCTCTGAAGCTCCTCGTCCCTCAAGCCGCACAGCATGCGGTCACGGAGGGCCTGGTCCAGGTCGTCCCACTGGCAATGCACCGCTGCCAGCCTGATGGCCGCTGCGTAGGCGGACACGGATTCGCCTGGTCGCTGGTCTCGCCTGTGGAACACGACCCGGGCTGGGAAGATAGAGACAGGCGGCTGGAAGTGCTCACGCAGCCTCTCCAGGATACGGTCGATGGGCACCTCGTCCACCTTTCGGGGGGCCACCAGGGTCATCAGGATCCGCAGCGTGGCCGGCCCCACCTGAGACAGGAAGTGGGAGCGCACCTTCGCGTCGTCATCGACGCCTGCAGCCTCCATGGCGTGCCGAAACTGGCACTCGTAGAGCTCCCATTGTTCGGGCTCGCTGACATCAAACTGGTACGGCTTGACCTTGGGATTCGCCATCGATCCCACCTTCGTCGCCAATTTAGTGTCTTGCACGGAAGACAAAGAAGGAGTCGCAGGAAGGACTAACACAGGTTTATTCATTGATGCTCGGCAGGAACATGAGGTAATGGGGCAGATACATCTCATTATATACCATAACACAATACACTTGAATCTTGTTGCACGGTAGCTCATTGGCTGCTACCGGCGTGGCCTCGCCCAGGTCACGCCTCTCTTCTGCAGTTGTTTTCTCTTCTGCAGTTGTTTTCTGTAGCTCCTGATCATGTGTGGAATTTCCCGCGGCTGTTTGTGATTTGGGCAATGTGGACCATGTGAGACTGAACGCTCGCAGCTGCCCTCTATGGGCGGCTTGCTCGCGTTCCTTAACAGCTGAGATACATTGTGATTGTGGACTGGTTACATTCATATATTTAAAGTAACATTGTACATGCATACATAACAGGAGTATAGCATTTACTTCCCTAATTTTTATGTTAGAAACTGATACATAAATGTCAGACTCCTGGATATAATCAGATCCACAGAGGTGAACATCAGAACCAGTAAAAACCCATTAGGACCTTTAGAGTCTCTTGCTTATGAATCACTGCTCTAAAATGTACATAACACCTGGACATTTTTTTCTATGCAGCTGTTGCTGGTTGGATTTGTTGAAAGTGCACTATTGGAGCTATATAGGAGTCCTGGTGGCTCAGTGGTTAAACTGCTGTTCAGCAACCAAAAGGTTGTGAGTTCAATCCTGACTAGGATTCAAGGTTGACTCAGCCTTCCATCCTTCCAAGGTTGGTAAAATGAGAGTACCCGTCATGCAAATTAACTTGCTTTGCTTTATCAGTGCATCGGGTATTTTTCTTCAGGCTTTGAGGCTGCCATAATATGTGTGACAAGATGACTTATGAGCCAGTGGATTTAAGGGACCCACAAACAAACTTGAATACAAGTACACATTAATTGAGTCAAACCTTGATATTTCCTAGTATTATCATTTATTTTGTGCATTGCAAAGTAACTGTAAGCAAGCCATTTACTGATATATTTCACTCTTTTTGAAGCAACTATTTTTGATTTCCTCCAGTTCCATTTTGGGCCTTGTGTGACTATATTAGCATGACATGGTGTCATTTCTCTCTTCCTTCTCCTCCTGACCTCAGCCCTTATAAAAGCTTTCTTGAGCTGTCTTGGTTGATCTTACGAAATGTCACCAGACTGTTGTGAAAGACCTAAGAGGAAAAAGAGAAGTATGAAGAAAGCTTTTATTTCAAAAGAGAGGAAATACAGAATTTTTATTATATTATGTTGTGTCATAATCCTAGATATGCTTACTTAGGAATAATATTTATGATCTCCAGTAAGATTTACTCTCCATGTGTAAGATTGTGGAATAAATATCCATATCTCCTGACAATATTTACGTTTCCCCAAATTATGTCATCCAGGTTATTCTGCTATGGTAATAGAGTAGACCACACTGCCAGCGACTCAACGCTGAGTGTCAGGGGGCAGTTAGCTAATCTGACAACCCTGAGGACTAGCAGCCTTGGCAAAGTCTACAGGGAAGGGGGATGGTCCCCAAGTGGATTAAATCCCACTTGAATCCATCTTGATGGAGGGCAGCAGCTTCATCCATCCTGGCCTGCGGCTGAGGAGGACTTTGTGTGCCCAAAGAGCTCAGGACCAGAAAGTGACTTGCAGAGCTGGATCAGTGGTATGGGGGTCATGCTTCGATGTGGAAGGCAGATGAAAGGCCACGGCATTATATTTGCTGGACAGTCTGCATGGCTAATTGCAATGATGATCACCAATATTCGGAATAGGATACAGCACAAGAAGAAGAAGATGATGATGAAAAATCAGGCAAATAATAAAGTTACATGTTTCTAAAGAACTGGATAGGGGTGCCTGGATAGGGGTGCCTGGCGTGTGATGGTCCATGGGGTCATAAAGGGTCGGACTCGACTATGTGACTGAACAACAACAAAAAGAACTGGATGACTTATTCACAGACTTTTTTTCAGACGTTGGTAAATGTCATTTGGGATCATACAAAACAAAAAGAAGCTGCGTTGTTTGTAATTGATGTAACATACACTGGAAAAATTGACTCATAAAAGGAGAAGTTTGGGAAATGTATTTGTAAAGAAAGTCTACTTAAGAGTTTGCACAAACACAAAGTCAGCACAGTCTGGGGGAGAAGTGAATGATTCTCTAAGACAGTGATACAAAGGAGGAAGTAGTATTTTAAAGTAAAAACAGAAGAGTGAAACAGACAAACAACTGGCCTCAGCATAACCAGATTTCCAGGAAGGACAACACAGAGATGGTCTTGTTTTAATTCAGGTAAGTGCCCTTTCCTGCCCTTATCGGGGGTGGGGGTTTACACCTGGAGCAACTTCATGAGATGTCAGTCATGATTAATTTAAGTCTGATGAATTTCAAAGTAGCATCTACATGCTATAGCTAGCTGAGGTTAGATTCAGCTCATAGCTTGGAGATATTATTGTATTGGAATACAAATCCCAGAATCCTCTAGCTCAGTGGTTCTCAACGTGGGGCCTACACCCCACAAAGGGACTTCAATTCCAAGAAAGCCTAAGTCAGTACATTGGCTGATCAGTGCTCTGGGGAATTGACTTAGGCTTCTGGGAATTGAAGTCCAAAACCCAAAGATTGGGAAACACTGCTCTAGCTAGCGTGCACCAATCTTTAATGTGTTTGTTTTGGTGCGAGAATCAAACATTTACCATTTTAAATATATATATTATTCATGCATTCATTTGAAAGAAAAGTTTAAATATCAAAGTAGAGTCTAAACTTACAAGTCAGTCCATCCAGGTAGAAGACTTGGAGCATTTAGCAGCTTAGTGCAGAACCTGAATCATTTTATTCCTGCTGGTTTTCTCCTATCAGGGTCATTACTTCTGATCTTGTATCCCCAGTGGTGAAAAACATCTGAGGGTATTATTTTCAAAGAAAACAGATAGGGGCCCCCAGGTTCTCCGGCTCCAATCTCCCTCCCATTTTATAGGAAGCTGTCAATATCCCATGGGTCTTTCTTGCTGTTCAGTATTAAGGCTGTTGAGTGATCACACTCAGAAAAGAGAAGAAATGTGCATTTTGGAATTTGTAGTAGAAGATTTGCCTCTGCAGCCCAAGATTTCAGTCTAGATGTTAGAAAAGACATGAGGCAACTTCCTTTCCTCCATCAGCTCTTCACTTGGGGAGGAATGCTTCATTGTGGAGATGTAAGACTGGAAGTGCAGATATTCCCAATTTACACAACTGGAAATGACTGTCCCTATAGCCAACTACCCTTGAATCCAGAATTGCAAACATGTTATGTATGTACAATGTTGCTTTAAGAAATGTATGAATGTAACCTGACCACAATTACAATGTAACCCCAGCTGTTAAAGGAACGCGAGTAAGCTGCCCATAGAGGGCAGCTGCGAGCGTTCAACTCACATGGTTCACATTCCCCAAATCACCAACAGCCGTGGGAACTTTTCCCGCACTATCACTACCTGCAGATGATGGGCGTGACTGGGACGACGTCACGCCGGTAGCAGCCAATGAGCTACCATGCAGCAAGATTCAAATGTATTGTGCTACTGTATATAATGTGATGTACCTCCGCCATTACCACATGTTCATCCTGATCATCAATGAATAAACCTGTGTTAGTCCTTACTGCGACTCCTTCTTTGTCTTCCGTGCAAGACATTAAATTGGCGACGAGGATGGGATCGATGGCGAATCCCAAGGTCAAGCCGTACCAGTTCGATGTCAGCGAGCCCGAACAATGGGAGCTCTACGAGTGCCAGTTTCGGCACGCGATGGAAGCCGCGGGCGTCGACGACGACGCGAAAATGCGCTCCCACTTCCTGGCCCAGGTGGGACCGGCCACGCTGCGTATCCTGATGACCTTGGTGGCCCCCCAGAAGGTGGACGAGGTGCCCATTGACCGCATCCTGGAGAGGTTGGGCGAGCATTTCCAGCCGCCCGTATCGATCTTCCCAGCCCGGGTCGCGTTCCACAGGCGAGACCAGCGACCGGGCGAATCCGTGTCCGCCTACGCGGCAGCCCTCAGGCTTGCAGCGGTGCACTGCCAGTGGGATGACCTGGACCAGGCCCTCCGAGACCGCATGTTGTGTGGTCTGAGGGATGAGGAGCTCCAGAGGAAGCTGATGACCCGCGACTACCACCTCACGTTCAACGAGGTACTGCGGGAGGCCCAAGCGGCCGAGGCGGCCAGGAGCAGGGTCAGAGTGTTCAAGTCCCGAGGGGCCACGTCCGAGAGGGCCAAGTCACCAGTACAGGCAGCCCGGCGGACATCAGCAAAGACGGCCTGGGGGCCCCCCAAGCCGCCCGCCGGCACACCAACGTCATCCGAGGAGTCGTCCACGACGGCGGACCCCTGCTCCAGCGAGGACGACGACATCCAGAGGATCAGGAAGTGAGGAGAGAAGCGGCAGACCCGCGAACGGCAGGACCACCGCTGCGACGGTTGTGGGGCGTCCCACGACCGCACGAGGTGTCCGTTCCGAAAGGCCGAGTGTCACAACTGCGGCCGAAAGGGGCACATCGCCCGAGTATGCAGGCGCGGGCGAGTCGAGGACAAGGGCAGTTCCAGCCATCCCCAGACGCACCAACGGAAGGCGGGCGGCACCAGGAAGGTCTCAGCAAGCTACAGCGAGGAAGGCGTGAACCGCGTGGGCCTGGAGCACCGGCGGTTTTTCATAGAGGTACTGTTGCAGGGGTTCCCAGTGAGGATGGAGATAGACTCGGGGTCATCTTGCTCCATCCTGTCCCAAAAAGAGTTTATGCGTATTCCCCCAGAGAAGCGGCCTAAACTGCGGGCCATGAAGTCACACCTACGGGACGTGCAGGGAAATGGGATCCTAGTGTTGGGGGTGGGGAACTTCAAGGTGAAGTTCAAGAACTACTCCGAGAAATTGCCCCTAGTGGTCCTCAAGGGGGGGAGGTGCTGACTTTTAGGAACGCAGTGGTTTGCTCCCCTGGGAATCGAACTGTCCGGCATTCACGCCATCGAGACTGACCCAATGCGGGACGTGTGCAATGCACACCCGGACGTTTTCAAGAAGGGGCTCGGGAAATACAAGGGGCACCCGGTTTCCTTTGAGCTGGATCCAGAAATCCGGCCCATCCGCCTCAAACCAAGGAGAGTGCCCTTCGCCCTCAAGGACAAGATCGAGGCAGAACTGGACAAATTGGTGGGGCAGGGGATTTTGGTTCCAGTTGATTCGGCGGAGTGGGAAACGCCAATTGTTACAGCCCTTAAATCAAACGGGGAGGTCAGGATTTGTGCAGACTATAAATGTACAATAAATAAGGCCATTCGGCCAAATGCATACCCGGTGCCCGTGGTCAGCCATTTGCTGGCCACGTTACATGGGGGGAGGTGTTTTGCCAAGCTGGATCTGGCGCAGGCATATCAGCAGCTCTCTGTAACCCCGGCTGCTGCCGCCGCGCAAACGATCGTGACGCACAAGGGGGCGTTTAAGGTAACGCACCTTCAGTTTGGCGTGAATTCGGCGCCCGGAATTTTTCAGTCCCTCGTTGAACGCCTTTTAAAGGGGCTTCCAGGCGTCCTCCCATACTTCGACGATGTGTTGATAACGGCGGGGAGCGAATTAGAGTTAGCAAAAAGGCTAGATGGGGTCCTCTCAGTGTTCGAGAGGGCAGGACTCCGACTGAGGAGGGACAAATGTGTATTCTTTGCGAGGGAGGTTGCGTTTCTAGGTTTTAAGGTAACCCCGGACGGAATCAAACCCTCTGAGTCCAAGGTTGCGGCCGTGAGAAACGCCCCTCGCCCCACCGCGAAACCGGAGCTGCAGTCATTTCTAGGGCTCCTAAATTTCTATCATTCCTTCCTGCCTCGGAAGGCATCAGTCACGGAGCCACTGCACGTGTTACTTAAAAAGGACGCGGCTTGGCGGTGGGGGGACAGGCAGGAGAAAGCGTTCAAGGAGCTTAAGTCACTCCTATCCTCGGATGCTGTCCTGACCCACTTCGATCCGAGAAAACCAGTGGTTTTAGTCTGTGATGCGTCCCCAGTGGGGGTGGGGGCGGTTCTGTGCCACGTGTTGGAGAGCGGGCGGGAAGCCCCGGTGGCGTACTACTCAAGGTCCCTCTCAAAGGCCGAGCGCAATTACGCGCAAACAGATAGGGAGGCCCTGGCCATAATAGCGGGAACGAAGAAGTTCCACGATTTCCTATATGGCCTCGAGTTTACGGTAGTGATGGATCACAAGCCACTGCTGGGGATCTTCACTACCGGCAAACCCACCCCGCAAATTCTGTCCCCCAGGATGCTGCGTTGGGCCATCTTCCTCAACGCCTACCAGTATGAGCTGGTCTATCGCCCAGGGAAGGAGATCTCCCATGCGGACGCACTGTCCCGATCTCCCCTCCCTAGTTTAGGGGACCCCACGTGCGAGGTAGAGCAGGACCACCAAGTCCTGCTGATTGAGTCTCTCGACTCACCCCCCATTGTCCCGGCCGACCTCGCCAAGGCCACGGCGGCCGACAAGATGCTGGCCCAAGTTAGCTCCTGGGTTAGGAAAGGGTGGCCCACTACTTCCCCCGAGGAACATTTCAGGCCATTTTTCAGGCGCAGAGTGGAACTTTCTCTGGAAAGGGGCTGCTTACTCTGGGGCCAGCGGGTAGTTATCCCAGACAAGCTAAGGGCCAAGGTACTGAAGCTACTGCATACCAGTCACCCCGGGATCGTGCGCTCCAAGGCTCTGGCCAGGAGTTTCTTTTGGTGGCCCCAGATAGATGCGGATATAGAACGTTTAGTGGGCACGTGTGAGAGCTGCCAGAGCTCTCGGCCCGAGGAGTCCCGGCTGCCCCATAGGGAATGGGACACGGCCCGCAGGCCATGGTCCCGGATTCATGTCGACTTCGCTGGCCCCTTCCGCGGGTCCATGTTTCTGCTGGTAGTCGACTCCTACTCCAAGTGGTTGGAGGTAATCCCCATGAACAGCACTTCCTCTGCGGCAACCATTAAACAGTTGTGCAAGCTGTTTGCCTGTTTCGGCCTGTCAGACATCCTCGTTAGCGATAACGCTAGTACCTTCACGTCTGCAGAGTTCAAGACGTTTATTGAGAGAAACGCCATCAGGCACATTACCGCTGCCCCGTTTCACCCTGCCACAAACGGTCAGGTAGAGCGCCAAGTGCGCACTACGAAAGACGCACTGCGGCGCATGGGTCCCGGTGAGTTGAACCTTCACCTGTGTCAGTTCCTCATCTGCTATAGGACAACCCCCCCTAGCTTCATGATTTTCCCCAGCCGAACTCCTCATGAGGAGGCGTCCGGTAACACTTTTTGACCGGATGGATCCGTCCAGGGTGGAAGATGAAGGGAGAAATATAAACATAGGGGGAGAGAGCTCCAAACGTTTTTCGGTAGGGGACCCGGTTCACTGCAGGAACTACGCGGCCTCAAGGCCAGCGTGGGTACCAGGGACGATTATTGAGCAAACGGGGCCGGTATCCTACAGGGTCGAGACTAGCTCAGATCTACTCTGGAGAAGGCACGCCGACCAGCTCAGAAGGCGAGTCACCTGCGAGGGGGAATCAGCGTTAGGGTCCTCCCCACCCGCGTTACCCAAGGGGGAGACACGGCGGCACCCGCGGATACAAATGCATATCCTCGGCTCTCAGCCGCAGAGGAGGATACCTTGGAGGAGAGGGATGAATTTGATTATGAGTTGCAGTACCAGGGGGTGTCGCGGAGTGGTCCCCCACCCGTCCTAGCGAGAAGAGGGGTTTCAGTTCAGCCCCTGGTACTTCCAATCCCCCCAGCCCTTTTGTTTTAGAATATACCATAGCCCCAGCTCCCCGGAAACAAACACCCCCAAGACAGGCAACAGGGGGGAGTCCGCCCACCACAGTCTCTAGAACTCCCGGGCAGGTAACGGGGGGTGGCGAGGCCACGAGGGCCTCTTCGTCGGTCCCGAGATTCGTACTAGGGGGGACCCCAAACTCCTCAAACGGTAGGCAGGGGTTCACGTCCCAACTGTTCATTCCATTCCCGTCCCCCAATGCAAGGTTACCGCAGAGTCCCCACCGAGCCACTAATGAGTCCCCCCTTTCCGTTACAGGACAGGACTCCGCGGAACCAGGAGCCTCCGGCTCCCCTGTGTTAAGTCAAGCGGCCGCACGCCCCAGGCGCACATGCGGCAAGCCACAATGGTTGAGGGACTTCGTCCCATCCTAGGGGGGAGGGATGTTATGTATGTACAATGTTGCTTTAAGAATGTATGAATGTAACCTGACCACAATTACAATGTAACCCCAGCTGTTAAAGGAACGCGAGTAAGCTGCCCATAGAGGGCAGCTGCGAGCGTTCAACTCACATGGTTCACATTCCCCAAATCACCAACAGCCGCGGGAACTTTTCCTGCACTATCACTACCTGCAGATGATGGGTGTGACTGGGACGACGTCACACCGGTAGCAGCCAATGAGCTACCATGCAGCAAGATTCAAATGTATTGTGCTACTGTATATAATGTGATGTACCTCCGCCATTACCACATGTTCATCCTGATCATCAATGAATAAACCTGTGTTAGTCCTTACTGCGACTCCTTCTTTGTCTTCCGTGCAAGACATTAAAAAACAGCAGGATTGTTCCATATCTACAAGTGAGAAGCAGGTATTTTGCAAAGTTAATTACTCTCAGTGGCCCATTGAAGACCAAACCACTCTCAGATACTTTGCACTACAACAGGGATTGTTGGATCAGGGCCCGATGTGGGCCGGAGGGTCCCGGAGGAGACTCGTCAAGCAAGACACGTGAGGCAAGATGGAGCGAAGACCAGTGTTTATCAATCAGAAAGCAGAAGACTTTATACCCTGCCTGGCTTGGCTGCGTGCATACGTTGTGCATAGCCATTTACAGGAAAGCCCTGAGTCTGCACATCATGATTACACAAGTTACTAATTAGGGGTGACTTCACCGGGGGAAGTTCCTTATCTAACTAATTAACTACTGGGGACATGCATTGTTCATCATTATCAGGAGCAAACAAGTGGCTGAAGTTGACTCTAAGCCTTAGAGCTTCTGTGGATGCGAGATTACTCATTACGTGCCTTTCGAGTTAACCATCTGGCAATCTTTGGCCCTCTATTGTCCTAGCTGCCTGTCAGGTCAGCAATCAGTGAATCAAACTATATCTAATATTCCGCTCCCCAATTTCTGTCCTCTAGAAACCAACAGCTCGAAGTAGTGTTCTCCCATAACTGCGGTTCTGTCAGGGACAGCTGTGCCAATTGCATACACGGAATCCACAAGGGATGGCATGCAAAAATATTCTGTTCCTGAGAAATGCAATGCATTTTTCTCCCAGTTGTTGAGAGGGCTGCAGCTAAATTCGGAGAAAATAGAAAAGCCTAATGTAAGCAGGCAATTCAGCAAGTACTAGGATATCAGTCATGGGAGATCTGCTCCATCACACCACAGATTTTAATACATCATTTTGCAAGAGAGTGGCTGAAAGCTGATGTTACCTTATTGTTCGACACCTGCAGGCAGCCTTGTGTCAAACCTCACCTGAGCCAGATGGCATTATCTAAATAATTTACTGATCCTTGCTTTTGATTTGTCATGCAGGAGTAATAACAAGGTGAGCCTATTTTATAGAAGTATTGTAATGATGGTTTATATAGCTTACTAGCAGGAGTGCCCGGCTTCGCCCAGGTTGCATGTGGGTTGCCCTGGCCTACCTTCTGGGGTTGGTTTTGGAGTGGTCAGTCCCGGTTCTCCATGCTATTGGCAGGCTGTTCCTCGTGGCCTCCAGGCGGTCCCTGGCCATTCCCGCCGGTGTGACCTCGCCCATCACCTCTCAGTTTGGCTGTGTTGCCCCGTCCGGGGGCATGTATATGGCTGCTGTTGCTGGGGTGGGCGTGGCGACTGCCTGCGGTGGCTTTGCCTCATCATCCCCACTCTCCATTGGCCAGCCCGGCTGGGGGCATCTCCATTGCTGCTGTTGCCTGGGAAGGCCCAGTAGGCACTTGTGGCGGCCTTTGCGCAGCGGCCATGAGCTCTTTCCAGCCAGGGGCACTGGTGTTTCCATCGGCCCAGCCATCGCCACCACTGTGGCTTCACCCAGCATCTCTTCGTCTGGCCGTGGCGCCCTGCCTGCACCACCTCTGCAAGCATCTGGCTCGTCTGAGGGTGGCTACGTGGTCGCTGTCACAGGGGTGGTTTGTGTGGGCAGCAGCTGTTATTGTGCTGGCTGCGTGGCCAGCACCTCCTCTTCCGCTCTCCGCCCAGCCTCGCCGATTGGCCGTGGCATGCCGTATTGGCTGCTGGGAGGTGTAGTTTGTCCATCTTTTACTTTTTGTGGGGCACAGGGGGCCCTATAGCGGTCTGGACCACGACAGCTTGGAGCCCGGACTTTCAGGGTAGGTGTGTGCCAGGTTTGGGGGGGCCTGGTCCCAGGGCGTGGATTTCTATACCTGACATACAAACGTACATCTCTCTTTTATATATATAGATTATGTAGTGTCTTCAGTGACAAGGACAAGAGCTGTATTAAATACAAAGCAGTGTTATTGCTTGTTCAGACACATTATGAATAGTCCATTTCTTACTAAAATGCGAATTTTGATTAGATTCTTAGAAAAAAGTGTATGAGACATTCCCGCTTGAGTAGCACCCAGCTCCATTATTTCCTAATCCATCATCATCAATGAGGAGACAGAGAGATGTGTAGGCCCGCCCCTATCACTTTACTTAATTGAGTTGTTCTTATCATTGAAGTACATCCAGTGATGTAGTTAAAGCATTTTAGACCTTGAATGGGTGGGTTAAGATGCGGTTTTAGATGGTCAGATGTATTACTTCCATTGGGAAGCACCCACCATAACAGTTCTGTTTCTCCCATGACCATCATCCTATATTTTACTGGTGCTTTCCTATTCCTGATATATGGGGTGAGGTGGCAATTATTATCTAACCTTGACCAAAAAGAAATGCTTTGATCACATGCAGTTTTCCCATAACATTATTACTACCAGAGGCATAATGGAGAGTTTATATTTATTGCTAAACACACTTACTTGGGATAAACAAAAGGAAAAACAAAAGCAGAAAAGGATGCTGTAGCTTTGAAAGTAAACACAATAAATGAGCCCCTGCAACTAGCTATGTGAACTAGCTATGTAAGATGGCAATATTTTTTTTATTGGTACACTAAAATGAAGACATAATAGGATAAACCATGAGAGTACCACCCAGAGCTTGGAAAAGTTACTTTTCTGGGACAATGACTCCTGGAAACTCCCAGCCAACCAAAACAAAACAGAAAGATGTGCCAAGCTCAGGCTCCAGCAAAGCCAGGTGGGGCCTGTTTCCTTCTTCAGCTTGCTCTCTGGGTAGTCATTTAGGGTCTCCTAGGCTGGAGGTTCATAGACTTGACCCCAACACTCAGCCCTAGTTGTACCACCTAGTGCAGAATTTCTCAGACAGTTTCAGAAGCAGGACGACCATTTTGCCCTTCCTCCACCACATGGCACTTCCTGGTGTGTTGGAGCTAGTGGGGGACCACATTAAATGATGCCATGGGCTGCATCCGGCCCACAGGCCACAGGTTGAGATTCCCTGACCTAGTGTGTCCACAATGTCACCGATTTACCTTGTCCTGTTTTAGAGTAAGGTACTTAGAAAACTCTGTGAGAGAACATTTATGTATTCCCCGAGTGGCAGCAGAGAATTGTAAATGCCTCATCAAACTAAAGATCCTAAGATTCCATAGGATGGAGCTGAGACAGTTAAAATGGTACCAACCTAACAGAACTGTTTATTGTAAATAAATTATGGTAATTTACAGTGTGCTTGGTATGTAGGTTCCTCCTGTCATTCATTTTGATAGTGGTGTTTCAGTTGGTGAAATTTTTTAAAAGCCGGTTTACTTTGATAGACATTTTGCTCCTTTTTTTCTTCTGTTTTCATACTTTTTGTTCTTGTTAATTTATTATTTGATTATACCATCACTGCTTGGCTATCTTTTCTACCTAAGACTGTGACATCTTGAATAGGCTTTTTGCCCACAAAGACAAGAATATACACTTTCATGGATTAGGTCCAGATTTTGCCATATTTAGACTACATCCATAAAAGTTAATGAGATTTCATAGGCAAACAAGGAAGATTAGCCGTGTGATCCATGAAAGCTCACACAATGTTTTGTTCTTCTTAGTGATCCAATAAAGGTATCACCTGTTTCCTGCATCTTTTGCATCTTTACAATAAGATTTCAGTTAACCATGACTAGTATAAACCTACTGATTATCATACACGGCACCAGGTCTCGGCTTGTCCCAACTCCCGCCAACATGAGACCCGGCCTTGCGACGACTGCCACTCCACCTACCATCACTGATTGGCTAGGACTGGTCACCTCATTCCCGGACTAACAGAACGGTATCCCAACTCAGCGAGAGAAAGCAAAGTGGACTTTTGGTAGCGTTGCAAAAGGGTGTCTTAGCGCAGTTTACCCAAGCAGGGAAAACCGGCAAAGAAAAATGGGGATCTAATGGGTAATGGCAGTGCCTTATAAAATGTTGCAGATATAAAGTTTCTGCAAAGCCCTCTGGGACTGGTAGCGGCTTCCCCCATTAGATCTTTTTCACCCTTATCACGGCTTTCTTATGGGAATTTGGCCTTCGATGTTGCGCTAGGTGAGGGGGAGGAAAGCTGAGAAAAGTTTAAAGATTTAATGAATAAAAAGAAAGTTCCAAAATACATAATAAAAATCTCTCTAAATTATTCTAGGAAAAATACATTTTTCTAAGAAAGAAAAATTAAGTTTCAAAAAAACAATACATATTTGAAAATAAGGAGTGAGACTAAAAGCCGCACATACAGATTCAGGGTGCCGATCCAATCTGGAGGCAAATGGAGCCTCATTATTTATACAGTTCTCCTGTGAAAATGTGTGCGGAGTTATCTTGAGTGACAGACAACTCTTTTGATGTCCAGTGTGAGACCAGAACATTTAATCTAAATTCCCATCTAAACGATGTATGTTTCACGTCTACCAACAGGTGGCTCATCTGAGAACGGTGCTCTTCTCAGGTAATTATTCTGAGAACAGACACTTTCTCAGCTTCGCTGTCTGTGAATGGAGGTCAGCCTGACCTGCCGCTTTTAATTGGTCAGAAGTCAGCTTCTGCATACTGTAGCCTTCCAAAATGGACACATTTAGGCTAAGCAAAGTTAAACAAACTAGCGAAATGAAAGCAGAATAATAACATAGGCATTTCAAACTTTAAATGAACACAATAAATAATGAAATAAATTCACCCCATCTATGAAATCCATGACACTGATGGCTTTGGATCCATTGTAAGTATGGACCCACCTCAATATACATTATTATTCCAGACAATGAGATGAATTTTACCAAATTTCTGTGCCTGGAAATCTGGGGAAGTATGAAGCAAGTGGTATAATTCAATTCACTGGGCTGGCAGTGAACAGACCAGCGAGTTAACCAATGGTAACAAATATACAACTTAGCATTATTTTACTTCTTGATAAATGGTTGTCTGTATTTTCTCTTTTGCATACTTTTCATTGCTGTCCCCAAGTATGTTCAGATTCTTAAAATTAGCCTCAAATCTGGCTGAGAAGGCTCTAATCCAGGATTCTCAACCTACGGCCCATGGGCCCGGTGCGGCCTGCAGCACCATTTCATGTGCCCCCCCCTGCCTCCACCACACCCGGAAGTGCCATGTGGTGGAGGCAGGACAAAATGGCCATCCAGCCCCCAAAGCTGCCTGAGGGAGTGTGAGCCGGCCCCTGGATTAAAAAGGTTGAGAAAGCCTGGTCTAATCCAGTGTTTCCTAACCTTTGGTTTTTGGACTCCAATTCCCAGAAGCCTAAGTCAATTTCTCCAAAGCACTGACCAGCCAATGTACTGACTTAGGCTTCTGGGAATCAGGGCCATAGCTAAGATTCTAGAGGTGGGTGGGCGAATATTTTTTCAGGGTGGGCAACAATGTCATATATATGTGTGTGTCATATATATAAGCAGCTGAGAGTTTGAAGGTGGGCAAATTTCTAACTCTGAGTGGGCAATGCCCACTCTGGCCACCCCCTGGCTACTGCACTGATGGGAATTGAAATCCCCCTGTGAGGTGTGTGCTCCATGTTGGGAACCACTGCTCTAATCTGACAGTAAACTGAACTGGATATGGTGGGAATTGCCAAGAAGAGGCTGGTGGCTCTGATATCAGTGGGGTAGGGCTACCACTCTGGGTTAGGTTGGTTTCACCATGACACAGAATCCTGCACCCAAAAAAGGCTCAGCACTTTGGACAGCATTCTTTTAAAGTTCTACCTGCAACCGAGAACCAATGCCCTGTCCCACTGACATCAGAGCCACTACCCTCTTCACTTGGGCTTACCTTTCAAAACACAGTGGAAAGAATCAGTCACTCACTTCTGTGAAAAACATCTTGTGACCCCCTTTCCTCCCCCTCCCCCTCTAATTGTTGAATGCTTGTAAATTGCAGGCCAAGTTTTGAAATTCTCATCCCTGAACAGCTTCTTGTTGTTTCCAAATCTATTTAACCATCTGAAAACAGATAATAATCCATAATTATAATTTGTATATCTTACCTCCCTGGAATAGCTTACCTCTCTGGAGGAAGGTTATTAATAGAAACCTGTATAGTGTGCTAAAAGCAAAGGTGTGGGTTTGGTGTCCGGAATAGGCTGCCACACCTCTTGACAAAACCCCATGAGATTTGGCACACACGTACCTTGCGCACATGAACAGGTCACTGTCGGGGTCCCCAAGCCCAGGGGGGTTGCCCCCTAAATTGATGTGCAAAGGGGGGTATATTCAACAGGAGGGTTTGTGTCTGCCCCATTGCTAGGCCATCCAGGGGGGATTGTGATGTCATCGCCGAGCTCACATCACAGGCCCACCCCTGGCCAGTGGGTTTCCCGGGCAACACTGGCACTCAGCCAGCCGGGTTGGGACCACCCGGGCAAAGCCAAGCACCCCTGCTAGTATATTATATGTGTGCTGCCTAGTGTTTACATTTCAAATCCAATCCACTATAGGAACATATCTGAAGATTGCATGCAAAGAGAAATATGAACTGGAATCTGCTGAGTCACCTTGCAGCCGTCTTGATTATTAAGCTAATCGGCAGTTCATTGTTTCTTCTATATTGTAAGTATCAGACTGATTCCACCCCTCACCCCCATCTAGTGCAGTCTTCTAGTGCAGAGCCCAGGTGGTGTAATGGTTAAGCTGCTGTCCTGCAACCAAAAGGTTGTACGCTTGATCCTGACTAGGACTCAAGGTTGACTGAGCCTTCCATCCTTCCGAGACCAGTAAAATGAGTACCCAGCATGTTGGGGGCAAATGCTAATTAACTTGTGAACCGCCCAGAGATTGCACTAAGTACTCTGGAGCGCTATATAAGTGTGATTGCTTTGCTTTCTGTCTTTGGAGAAAAGTAGCTGAATAACATTTCCTTTCATGTGTCTTATCTCTTGTGCTACATTTATTTTTTGCAATACTTCGTTTGGAACATTTTTCTTGGTACTACTGTGCTTTAGATTGTTGAAGGCATGTTTGTCTTCCAAAAAAAATCATTACAAATATAAATTCAGGTGCTAAAGATTAAAATTTGAAATGGGAAAATCAACTAACTTCAGAAGGTAGAAGGAAAACCACAAAAACAGCTTCTCTGATGAAGATCTTGATACCACAGGAGGTGGGTGATAGGACCCATGTCCAAAACTATTAGGAGGGTTAAATGTAACTACCAGGGTTTAGGGCTGTGCTAACAAATGATACATATATTATTTAGAACAGGGGTTCCCAATCTTTTTGGGCTGTGGGCCAGTCATGTGGTTCAGTGGGAGGGTCACGTGGTTCCTCCCACCTGGAAGCAGAAGTAAAATGATTTTACGACAGCCGCGGGTCATTTACATCAGCATTTTGTGCATGCACAGGTGTGTTTTACTTCTGCTTCCAAGAGCGGCAAGGGTGACACAGGCAGGATGATTTGGCATAGGGGATCAGATCTGGCCCACAGGCCATAGGTTAGGAACCCCTGCTTTAGAGCCAGATAAAACTAGCACTATAACTTGTGTATTAAAAAACTGATTGACATTTCTCAGAAGCACTCAAGAGCAGATCATGTTCAGCCAATTATTACTTGAGAGGCTATCCAGGGAACTGTGGCCAGGCTGAATGTCACCAATAGCTCTTGCAGGAAGCACACTAAGCTTTGCTAATGAAGGGTGCTACATGCTATGGAGTTTTATGAGGGTTCCTATGAAAAAGCTAAATACAGTCGATTGTAGCCATCAGAAACATGCAGCCCACCAGCCATGTACAGGTTGTCCTGCTAATTTTGCAATCCCAATTAAATCGACCCCAACCATATTTGCCCATGCAGTGTTGAGTTTAGGCAGTAATGGTTGGAGATGGTAGGGGAACTACCTTTAAACCAACATGCTGAAAGAATGTGTTGGCTTGTGTTTAACCCAAGTTGCATTTCTGGAAACACACATTTCAGCTGTAAAAGAAGACATGTGCTGTCTGCACATCTTATTTAGAGCACAATCGCAGCCTCCACTTACAACAACCTTGCCTGCTGAAGTGCTGACAACATGGCAACAAATTCAGCAGCCCTCTAGAGGTAAGGGATGCAGACTCCAGTGAGTCCAGGGGAAACAATGCAGCTCCTCCACCCCCAGAAGTTGCACCCTTGTAGGAATCGGGGCCACTGGGGTGGCCGTTACGTCCCGGAGGAGACTGATCAAGTGACGACACAAGGCAAACGGAGCGAGATCAGATCAGTACTTTATTGAGAAAAGGCAACATCATTTATAGGGAAAAAAAGAGCAACGGTGGCAAGCTGTCATCTGACATGGCTTATTTGCGCCAGGGATTTCCCCCGAGCCGGGAGATGAGTTATACACTTAATGTTTGACAGGAGTCAACTATCTGCTTACTTGGCAGCGTCGTAGGTCAGGTCACGGTAATTGGGTGAATCAAACCCTATATTTTATTCACCCCCCTTAATTTGGCGGCCGCAGAGCCCACGGGCTGGGAGCGTCTCTCACCGCGGTGGCCTCTGGCGGGCCGTTCCATGCCCCGCTGGGCATGGGGAATCCGCATCTCCCCGTTATTTTCTATTTAAGGACCTGACCGGCGACCTTGCGCAAGAGCGGCATCAGCTGTTGAGCGGGTATGACGTCACGGGATTTCTCTCTGGGGCGGCACTTGGAGGTCAGCGAGGGAATACACTGAGCAAAACAACAGAGTGTAATGCCTAGTATGGCTATCCCCACTACTACCTTAAGCACCGTTTGCAGCCACCCCCAGGGAATCCATGACCACATCCAATTCCACAGGGAACTCCACCACGCTCCCCACGCGGAGCCTTCTGTAATGCCTGCAACTATGGTGTGGAGATCCGTGATCTGGTTTTGGATCTTACGGGAGTTATCAGTGAGATTGAAGCAACACATTCCATGAAAAGATTCGCAACCCAGGTGGTGCAGCAAGAGGAGGTAGTCGATAGCCGCTCGATTGTCGAGAACGGCATGGCGAAGTTCTGCCTGCTCCTGATTGAGGAGCGCTATCGCTGTGGAGGTATGGTTAATGGCTTTAGCCAAACCGCAAGCCAAGCGGCCAATCCTCCGTGCGTTGCCGACGGCCAAGCCTGGCACGCCGACAAGGCTGACTGCTAGTGAGACATACTCAGCGGGACTCATTACCCTAAAGCTGCTGTCACAAGAGCTGTCTAACTGGGTTGTGCGTGTGTGCCGTATGAGTGGGGAAACATCAACATTTGATACATTTGTGTCATTTGCGCTTGGGGCAATCATGTCCTTAGTAGGAAGTAACAGTGTCAAACGACTGATACAACACATTGAGTCCGACAGATTCGCAGGGATATAGTTCCATGTGAACTGGTTGCAGGTGAAAAACCACCCTGAAGGTAGGGTGACATGAGAGTGCAGTGAAATGAGTGTCTCTGGTTTACTACAAGTCCAGTTGCCGCTGCCGGGGTCAAGGCAGCGACGCCGAGGCCGACCGCCTGAGGTGCAGCCGGTCATTCGGGTACAAGCAGCGTCCGGGCTGACCGCCACTCGAGGGGTATGAAGAGTGGCTGCGTCAGCCGGCAAGGTTGATGCAAGTCGCAATCCCCCCCAGCGTGCGTATGCTGAGAAGGCGGTGGGGGTGTGTGGGCCAAAGAACGCCTTCAACAACCAGTTGCCATCCTTGGTGCGTGCGTCCAGAGCGTGGCACACGGGGATGAGACAGGTGCTGAGGATAGATGCAGAACCAATGTCCTGCTTCAGGCAAAAATCGGACTGGTTGACGAGACCCGCCAACCTTTCCCACAAGTTGTACTGCATCCGTGCAGAAAGATCTTCACCAGGCGGCAAGCCGTTGGCCTGGATTGGAGTAGCCTGAACGCCTCCCCCCAAAAGCAGGGAAAGGGCCAGGATGATGGTGATCGCCGCTGTGTTGGCATGAATCTGGGCAAAAACTGCAGCTGTGAGGTTCTCCGGTGTTGGCTCCTTCTCCTCGCGCTGAACGGCGTCCTGGGCGTCACAGCAAAGAGTCTTGACCATCCCCCAGGTGATCTTGGGCATCGGTGGCCGTTTCCTCCGGCGGGTCTTCTCGGTCAGAGCGAGGTCCTCCATCTCCGGGATCGGACTCGGGCTGGCCTGGTTCCACGCCATGCGGTTCCAAGTGGGGCTTGACACACCGGGCTGGAATCCAGACGACACCTGTAGGAGACATAACTGCAGCATACCCTCTTCCCCAGGTTATGAGCGGCACCGGGCCCCTCCAAGAAGGGTCTGGTGGCACTCGGTACCGGACCATAGGTCGCGGGAGAGTTTCCGAACGGCGGAAGTGCCTCTCTTGCGGCGTACAATCTGAAAAAACATTGAGGTGATTGTATGTGAACAATACCTTATTCAGACAAAACTGAGCTTCTCCCTGTGACTTGGGGAGGGCTGGTGGCTCCCCCCTTTTTGTTTGTTTGTCAATATAGGACTTTAGCGTCCGATTGACCCGCTCTACAATCGCCTGCCCTTGCGGATTGTAGGGAATTCCAAAGGTATGCTTGATGTCCCAAGTAGCCATGAAGGCGGCCAACTGCCTTGAGCAGTAGGAAGGGGCGTTATCCGTTTTTACGTGCCGTGGTTTGCCCATGGCAGCTATGCAGGAAAGGAGGTGTTGCTCCACGTGGGTCGCAGTTTCCCCTTTCTGCGCCGTAGCCCAAACGAACCGCGAAAAAGTGTCAATGCAGACATGCATGTACTGCCACCTGCCAAACTGCGGCACATGCGTGACATCCATCTGCCATACCTGATTGGCCTCTGTCCCTCGCGGGTTGACCCCCCACGAGGGCCCCCCCCCCGGTGCCCCTGCACAATGCTGGCAAGAGCGAACTATACCTTGGGCTTGAGAAAGTGGCAGATTGAACTGTCTGGCGAGTGCTTTGGCGTTTTGGTGGGAAAAGGCATGACTCTGGATTGGAGTAGTAAAGACTCCCAAAACCGAACGTTGCTGAATTTCCTTTGCGGCCGCGTCCGCTCTGCTATTGCCCGCGGAAATCGGACCCGGTAGGTCTTGGTGACTTCGAATGTGGGCAATATAGAGCGGCTCCGTGCGGTTTCGCAAGTGAAATTGAGCGGTGAGAAACAGACTAAGCAAATTTTTGTCTATCGCGGGAGTGATGTAGGCTCCCGGTAGACTGTGAAGCAAATTCCTTACATACAGACTGTCAGTGATGATATTTAACCGTTCTTTGGCGAAGGTGCGCAAGGCAAGGTTCACGGCTGCCAACTCCGCCCGCTGCGCGGACTTCTGTGGAAGAGTTAGCAGCGTGTGCCAAGCTTCGCCCTCCTGCCAGGTCAGGACACCATAGGTGCGACCACCATCAGAGAAAACTGTTCTGGCCCCCTGGAGCGGGACCAGCGAGAGCAATTCGAACAAGCTGACTGTTCCTGTTTGCAGCGAGACGAGTCTGGGGTCTTTGGGCAAATGATATGCTAAACTACCGGTGAAACCTTCCAAAGCTATCGGAAGCGAGTCACCTAGCTGCATCAGCTGATGAATTTGTTCCTTGGTGAACGGAACCACAATTTTGGCCAAATCATTTCCTGAAATGTCCCTAGCTCTCAGCCTGCCGCGGTAGATCACCGCGGAAACCAGCTCCTGGGGCGGGATGATGTTCCGTGAAGAGGTGTTAGGCAAGTATACCCACTCCACAATTTTGGCTCCCTTCTCGGAGTCTACCCCCAGCGCCCCAGTGAACATGGATCCTGACCGTACGATGTACAAATTCAGGATCGGGGCATATGGTCCCTGGGCGATCCTATCCACCCACCTCTGGCTGAGAACTTGGTTCACTTTCTCGAGCGCCAAGCGCGCGTCTCGAGAAATTTTTATCCGGTCTGCCGGCTGCTTACCTAAAGTTAGCACGAGAAGAGCGGTTTTAGAAGATCCGTATCCAATCGGAAGTACGGTCTGGCCCAATTAATGTTTCCTAAAATCTGCTGTAATTCTACGAGGGTGACTGAATCCTGTAGATTTATCTGAGGCAAAACTGGCGCAGCAAAAGAGCGGAGAAGCCGATGGCCCAAGTACGAGAAGGGCTCGGTTCTCTGCACTTTCTCAGGGGCAATGAGTAAACCTTTGTCCCCCAGGCTGGCCTGGAGGTCAGAAAACATTTTGCTGCCGAGTTGTGGCATAGCGACCAAGATGTCGTCCATGAAGTGACAAACTATAGCTTGTGGGTAGAGGTTTCGAAACCTTGCCAGTGCGTCGTGAACGTAAATTTGGCACAGAGTGGGCGAATTGAGCATGCCCTGTGGCAAAAATTTCCACGCGTAACGCATTGTGGGCTCACTGTGGTTCACGACCGGCACCGTAAAGGCAAACCTCTCCCGGTCCCTGGGGTCTAAGGGGATTGTATAGAAGCAATCCTTGAGATCTACGACGAGAATCTCCCACCCCTCGGGAATCATGTTAGGATTTGGGATGCCGCATTGAAGCGGACCCATTGGCTGAATACATTTATTGATCTCTCTGAGATCGTGGAGGAGTCGCCACTTCTCCGACTTCTTTTTAATCACAAAAATTGGCGAATTCCAGGGGCTTGTGGACTGTTCTATGTGTCCTGCGTCTAGCTGTTCTTTAACTAGCTGCTTGAGAGCAACCAACTTCTCCCCCACTACCGGCCATTGTTCTACCCAGACCGGAGTATCGGTGAGCCATTTAAGTGGCAACGCCATTACCCGAAGGTAAGGGTGGCACCGTACTGCTGCAGAATGTCTCGCCCCCAAAGGTTGATGTGCACGTCAAGAATGTGCGGTCGAATCACCGCCGTGCCCTCAGCCTTTGGGATTGTGACCTCTACCCACTCCCGGCTCCTAAACGCTTCCTGAACACCGCCTACCCCCCACACATCGGAGACCGGCTCAATGGCCCAATCTCGCGGCCACTGACTCCTGCTTATCACACTCACATCTGCTCCGGTATCGAGTAACCCTGAGAACACTCTTTTGTTCAAAAATACCTCGATAACGGGGCGCTGCTTCCACTCAATGTTGGTCTCCACTGTCGCTAAGACCTGGTATCCTTGCACTGCCTCGCTCACGCTCAAGCGGTCAGCTGAACCGGGCTCTGAGCTGTCACTGAGCCCTCCCTGGCTGTCTGCGGGCAAGTGACAAGGAACCATGATCAGTTGCGCTAAGGTGTCTCCCTTATGAATGGTTTGGGGCAGGTGTGTCCAGAGTTGCACCTGAAGAACGCCTGAAAAATTCGAGTCAATGACTCCTGGAATTATGAAAATTCCACGTGCACCAGCTACACTACGGGGCAAAACTAAACCTAAAAAGCCTCTGCGCAGGGGTCCCATGTACTGGGAATCGACCAGATAGACTGTGCCTGGCAGGTCGCATGTAACGTCCGCCTGGCAAGTCAATTCTAGCCCTGTGCTGCCCCCGGGGCTGGCCTGTGCCCTCGCAATGTCTGGAATGGGGTTGGAATTTACTCTAGCTCGGGTGAGTTCTGGGTGAGGGAAGCCTCTGTTTGGACTGGGGCCAGAGACATGCCCGCGTTCCGGTTTCCCGAATTCTGGCAATACCTGGCCCAATGGTAGCCTTTCTTGCACTTCGGACAGAGGGTGTTCGGAGCCTTGGGACGGTCGGACTTTTGTCCGCCTCCCTTGGATCGGCACTCCCTAGCGAAGTGACCGATTTTGCCACAATTGTGGCACGCTCCTTTGCTCTTACCATTAGGTCTCTTCCCTCCATGCACCGCTGCCGCTAGCAGACCCATCTTATAGGATTCTGTGCCAACGTCGGCGCAAGCTCTAATCATGTCCGATAGGGTCAAGTCAGGACGATTGCCCAGGGACTGCAAGATTCTACGGCAGTCCAAGTTGGCGTTGTCCTTGGCTAACTTAATCATGAGCTCTTGCTGGGCTTGCTCATTATCAATCTGCCTGCTAATTGCCTCCTCCAGGCGATTGATGAAGTCCATGTAGGGCTCCTGGGCTCCCTGCTTAATGGAGGTGTAATTTTTCGCCGCTTTGCCAGTGGCTGGGATCTTAAAGTAAGCCCTATAGGCTGCCTCGGCTGACATCTCAAGAGTGGCGAGAGGCAAGTTGATCTGAGCATTGATTGACTCGTAGTTACCCGAGCCATACAGCTGCTCAGGAAGCACTGCGCCTCCCATCCTGGCAGCTCGAGCTTGAGCCTCTAGGCGAAACTCGCTGTCCCAGATCATGTACTGGCTAGGGGTCAGCATCATCCTCATGACGGCTTTCCAGTCGTGAGGAATCCACATGGTGGTCTCGCACACCTGCTGAAGCGTGCCTCTTGTGAAACGGCTTTGGAGCCCTGTTTCTGCAATTGCCTTCCGCATAGCCATGAGAAGCTTATACGGAACTGGGGAGTGAACAACCCGCTGTGCGCCCGTGAGCGCGTCCATTTCCATGCGGATGGGACATATCTGACTGAGCTCTGCTAGCTCCTCTATAGGTAAATCCCCCTTTCTGAGTTCCTCCTCAGCTGTGCGCTGAAGGGCACTCTTGGTAACTAGGGAAGCTGAAGCTGTCAGAGAAGCGCCTGCGCTCCTCATTCCTTGCATTCCCTCGGTGACGTCTGCAGCTGTCACCGCGGGAAGGTTCCCTGCGCTACTCTGCTGGTATTTGAATGTCGGATAGAGCGCTGTGGGCGCAGTCGGCTCGACTGGCTGGGCTGATGACTTATCTAATGGGGGTTCTTCTGTCTCTATCCGGACTGGTTCGATCTCAGCTAAGAGTTCCCTACACTTCCTCCATGTGCGAAATATCTTCCCTGGAGCTTTGGGGGGTTGCCGAATGCAGTCTCCTATCTGATCCCAGAGCGGTAGGGTCAACGTACCTGCTTCTGGGTAAAGCAGGCAGTGTTCCCTAAGGTACGCCAAAAGTCTCGCTAGTTCCCTGCTGTGAAAGCGTAACTGAAATACCCTGGCCAGGATTTTGAACTCTTCCTCATGAGTTCTTTGGCTAGCGGACGGACTTGGTCTATGAGAACAAGTCCCCATATTACCTGCGAGTGGTCCTCTGAAGTTTCCTTCCTCGGGACGGGTCGACGCGTCTGGGGGCAAGGTAACAGGTCTTGGCGACGATCGTCTGGGTAGAGCTCGGAGCGTGGACCTTCTGCCACGGGCCCTTGGCAGCCTCTGCGCTGTCAGGGGCTCACACCTGCCCTGAGCGGAACGCGTTTTTCCCTTTGGTGCAAGCCTCCCCGAAAGCTGGAAGCAAGCTGTGGGAATGCCTCTCGGAATGCCTCGCCGCTGGCCGTCCCTCTGTCCGGCTGGCTGCCGACCAGAGTGCCGCGCTGTCCTCCGGGCTGACAGGTCGCGGTTCAAGCGTAGAACCGGACCGCGTGGATCGCTACTCACGAGTAGACCTCTCCTGGGTCTCTTACTCATGAGTAAATCACGTCGGGGTCACCAGATGTAGGAATCGGGGCCACTGGGGTGGCCGTTACGTCCCGGAGGAGACTGATCAAGTGACGACACAAGGCAAACGGAGCGAGATCAGATCAGTACTTTATTGAGAAAAGGCAACATCATTTATAGGAAAAAAAGAGCAACGGTGGCAAGCTGTCATCTGACAGGAAAATTACCTCACCCACGTACCCGGGTTAATGGGGAACACCTCAAAGGGATGTTAATTAACTGGGGCAAACATGGATTTAGGAGTCCCATTGTCCAGGGATTAGGCAGGGACAAACATGGCTTATTTGCGCCAGCGATTTCCCCCGAGGCGGGAGATGAGTTATACACTTAATGTTTGACAGGAGTCAACTATCTGCTTACTTGGCAGCGTCGTAGGTCAGGTCACGGTAATTGGGTGAATCAAACCCTATATTTTATTCACCCCCCTTAATTTGGCGGCCGCAGAGCCCACGGGCTGGGAGCGTCTCTCACCGCGGTGGCCTCTGGCGGGCCGTTCCATGCCCCGCGGGGCATGGGGAATCCGCACACCCTGGCATAGAGATTGAAGTAAGGGAGAAGGAATTTCAATCTCTTTCCCTTCCTTCCCATACTTCATTTTGCATGTACAGTGGAACCTCGGTTAACAAAAAGCTCAGTTAATATAAAAACCGCATTACAAAAGGAAATCCATAGAAAATAGTGGCTCAGGTTATGGATTTCCCCCCGGAATAGATTAATTGGTTTTCATTGCATTCCTATAGGAAATTGCATTCAATGCATTCCTATGGGATATTCAGTTGAAGTAATTTCCGCTGTAATAATCTCAAATAACGCATTAATTATGTTAACCGAGGTTCCACTGTACTTGAAAACAAGGCCTCATATGGGCATTTGTTTCCTCGTGCAAGAGGCTAAAATAGCAAGGATGAGAGCATGCATGTAAACAACATCCCAAATTTCCCCAGCAGCCAGATATTTACTCGCTGTGTTGCTAATCTCTACATTTTAGGTGTGTTTGCATGAGACATTCTCTGCAACGTATTGGAAATCTGTGGTCAGCATAAAAAAAATCCCTTGACAATAGCAAGTGTGAAATCTACTGCTCTGAAAATATATTTTCATTGATTGATGGATTTTACCTCTTACCATTGACACTCTAGTGTAAATTAGCATATTTTTATATGTGTTAACATATTCCTTCACAAAGCAATGTATACAATGTATGCATAAGCAGAGCCATCTTGGAATTATTTGAAAGCCTCCAGTTAAGTTGTTTACAGCTAGCTTGCTGAGAAACACACCCAAAAGGGTCTTATCTGAAATAAGCAGCCATGTTTACCACTGAACATGTTAGAATGTATGTCATTGCATATGTGAGTTAGAATGTGTAACATCAAGATAAAATTGAAACGCCTAACGCCCTGGGAGACCATCTGGACTGAAGAACATGTGTGCCATGTTTCATGAAAAGTATAAAAGGCTGGTTAGATCTTCGATGGGGGTCCTTTGATCTGATGGATCCAAGACCATGCATATATGCATTATTATGATGTACCATGATCATGTGTAATTGTATTTTGTTGTACTTTGACAGAAAAACTTAGATAAAATTCTCTTTTTCTATTTCAAACCTCTCTGGCTGAGTTATTTACTCAAAAGCTGTTTACTTCTTGGAGAGTGGAAGTGATACCATAGTCACAGTTTGGACATAAATACTCGTGTTGCTCACTTGCTGTTTCAAACATTTATTCAGCAATAGTTTTGTCTTCAGCTTCACAGATCTTCCAAGAAGGTCCCAAAGTCACCAATGGAGGGAAAACATGTGAGTTTGCAACAACAACAAAAGCATAGATACCGTGTGAATGTACTTTCCTTCATACTAAATACAACCACCTCTTGTTTCTCCTGACAGCCTGCCCTATAGGATGGGATCTTTATGAAGGCAAATGCTACTATTTTTCTAACATAGAGAAAACATGGGACGAGAGCCAGGAGAATTGTGCCTCATCAAACGCTCATCTTGCAGTTATCAACAACAAAGTAGAACTGGTGAGAAGCTAGAACAGGGGTTCCCAACCTTTTCAAGCCGTAGGCCGGGTCATGCTCTCTCAGTCAGTTTTTAGGGCCGGACGGTCAGTTTGCCCTGCCTTCATGATGGGGGTGTCCATTTTGTCCCAAAAGCTTCAAAGGGTGGCCATTTTGTTTCTTGAATTCCGTTGGAGGGGTGGGGGCCAAATGAAATGGCACTGGGAGCCAGATCCGGCCCACAGGCCTTAGGTTGGGAACCCCTGAGTTAGAATGTTGGTTCATTTTTAAGGGAAGTATTCTCAGCAGGGGGTGGGGCGGATATGAGGAAATTTAGCAGTTGTCAGCTTTTCAGGACCAGATTAGACATTGCTGTATCCAGATAATTGTGGAAGCAAATTTCTTAGAGAGAGAGAGAGAGAGCAGGCAACGGGGTCAGTGAAGCACTGTAAAAAAATTTACTACCCACTCAATAGGCGTGGCTATCTGTGGGCATAGCTATCTGTGGGCATGGCCTCAACCCAAAAAAAGAAAGAAACCTACCTTGCTCTCTTGCTTCACAGCGCTGCTGTGAGGTGAGCGGGGTGAGTTGGTGGGCTGGCGCTGGCTTGCCTCCCCCTCTCAGCATCGCCGGAAACACGTCCCTGTCGGTGGTGCTACTGGGAGGTGAGCTGGTGAGTTGGTGGGCTGGCGCTGCCTGGCCTCTCCCTCCCAGCCCAGTGTCGCCAGAAACGCATCCCATTTGCCTCGCTCAGGGTCGAAGGCGCAAGGGAAGTGCAGAGATGAAAGCGTGCCTTTGGCCCTGGGCGAGGCAAATGGGACGCGTTTCCGGCGGCACTGGGAGGGGAAGGCTGAGATGTGGGCATGGCCGGCCAAGTGGGCATAGCCTGGAGTTTCCACTACCGGTTCACTAGAACCGGTGAGAACCGGACATAATACCACACTGATCAGGGTCTAATCCAGGCTGGCATCCAAACAGTTGAATAAGGGCTGATTCTCTTTTCCTTAGCCTATTCATTTAAGTCCCAGTTATCTTGCCTCTAAGCATCTCCTTTCAGACATTAATAATTTTAAACCTATCAACTACTGTATCTCCTTCCTGCATGACATTGAGCTCCATATGTTTATTTTGTGTGTGAGAATTTCATCTAGGACTAGCAGATTATGCCCGGCGGTGCCGGGCTGTTTTAAATTGTTATGGAAGGTGTTTTTTTATGTGTATTGTTATATGAAAAGACGTTAAATTGTGTTGGATAGTAAAGGGTTTGGTTTTTTTTTCTTGAACAAATGGTGCTGGGCTGTTTTAAATAGTGTTGAAAGGTTTTGTGATTTTTAAAATGTTTATTTATATGCACAGGCTGTTATAAACTGTGACCAGCTTTTTTGGTTTGGTTTTTTTGGATTAACAAAAGGAGGAAAGGATTATATAATTTTTCACAATTTTTTTTAACCAAATAATTTTTTACTATGTGAATTTTTTTTCAATAGTTGTACCTTGGATAATAATTTTAAAAATGAATAAGTATGTGTTTTTTAAAATTCAATGTTTTTAAACTGTGTTTAGATGTTTGTTTGTTTTTGAGTGAAAACTGTACACAGGAATTAAGAAATGTTTTAGAAATGTTAGGGTTTTTTTGTGAATATTTTTGACTGTTTTTTCTCCTGTGGCCTCTGGGTGGTGCTGTTGAGGTTTTCCTTTTACTTTGACTGTTTTTCTCTACTGGCCTCTGGGTGTCGCTTCTTCCGGTAAGTAGTCTCTTTCTTTCCTCATTTCACTTCCGGACGTCGTGAAGGAAGGTCGTCTGGGTGAGTTCTCTGCTTTAATTTCTTTTGGGGGTTTGTAGCGTAATATTTTTTTTGGGGGGGGGGGTGTGTTTCTTCTTGGTGTTATTTTTGGGTTTGATTTTGGATGTTTTTGGATGTTTTTGTTTGTGATTTTTGTGTATTTTGGGGTAAGTAAAGTCAGCGGCCATAGCGCCGTCCGCTGGCTTTGCTTACCTGGGAATGGGTTCACTTTCAAGGGTTGGCGAAGGCAATGATGCCTTCGCCCTCCTTTGAAAGCGAAACACTTACTCGGAAAGTAAAGGCACCGGGCAGAGCGTCGTCCAGTTCCTTTGCTTTCCGGAGGAATTGTTTTGCTTTCAAGGGGGAGAAGGCAATGATGCTTTCGCCCTCCCTTGAAAGTGAAACACTTACTCAGAGAGTAAAGGCACCGGGCAGAGCGTTGTCCGGTTCCTTTGCTTTCCGGAGGAATTGTTTTGCTTTCAAGTGGGGGGGGGCGAAGGCATCAATACCTTCCCGCCCCCTTGAACTCCCTCTGTTGTTGTGGTTTTTTTCCTCCCCGGCTCAACTTTTGTTGAGTAGTGTGGAGGAGAGGGAGTCCCTCTCCTCCCCATTGCTCCGTGCAAGAAGGCCGACGGGTGTTTGCATGGCTTTGAGGTGCTGCGTCCGCCTGTGGCGGACTTGTGCTCCCAGTGTGTTTTTTATTTTTAGCGCACCGGCTACCTCAGCGTTCTGCATGTTCATGGCATGCAGGACGCTGGGGCTTGTAGTTTTGGGTTTGTTTTTACCGTTTGTGCAGCAGTTTTTTTCCTGTGGCTTCATTTTGATTGGCTGCAGCGCGTTTCTGAACGTTCCTTTTGCTCGCGCCTCTCAGCCTGATTGTCTGTGGCACGGCGCGGCCCAAGGAACGTTGGGAAATGGAGTCCTTTCTTTTTGTTTGCGATTGGGGGACTCCTGCCCCACTGGCGCAAAATTCAACCCGACAGTTACCTGCGAACCCCGGTCGGGCGAGTGTACGGAGGCTTGGTCGGGGCTAGTGGGGCCTGGTGCAACATCCTTTGTCACATTCCAACGGTTAATGCACAGATTTATAGGTATAGATTATATTCAATCCGGGAAAAGAATGGTGAAATTGCTTGACCCTGAGACTTAGGCCCCTCCAGAGGAAGAGCATTGAGGGAGATTTGGTGTTAGTTTAACTACAGAGCCCATAAAATGATTGAAATGCAATGATTTGTAGTACACTAAATGTATTTTCAATTGGTAATTGTGAGTGCACATAAATACCCATATAAGAGAGAAGGTTCCTTTATTTCTGTGTTGCATTTTCACAGCAGAGTGCTTCAGTTTTGTTATATTTATATCCATGGTTCCCAACACTGGTCACACACCCTACAGGGGGGCAATTTGTTGTTTTTTTTTGGGGGGGGAGGGCAAATCGAAAATGAGTTATTAACAGTGAATGGCCTTTTAGGCTTCCTCCACATGAATAGGAGTTCACTTTTTGAACAATAAGGATTATATGTCACCGGGGGGGGGGGGTCAGGATTTTAGAGGTGTTTAGGTGGGGCAGGCAAAAAAAAAGGTTGGGAACCACTGGTTTGTATACTATCAACATATAAGCAGTGTAAGTACATGTTACTTTGGGGGATGGGGATAATAACAGTGTTTTGTGTTTGATCCCTTGTATTTTTCTAAGTTTTCTCAAGTTACAATGTTGAAAAGAAAAAACTGAAACTATATTTTGGTTGTGCGTGTGTGAAAGAGAGTCCAAAGAAGGAACCCTAGAATATTCCCCTGCTTCCCGTTGCACATCCCACTGAGAACTTGTTACTAATGTACAAAGAATCAAATTGGTTTTTTTAAAAAAAATACATTAGTGTCAAAATAATAGTAACCCACCTAGCACAAATTAATGGCTTTTTCCCTCCTTTGGTCCTTTCCAGACTTTCCTATTGAACAGAACAAAAAGTGCAAACTACTTCATTGGCTTAACCCAGAGAAGCTCCACTGGACAGTGGAAATGGATTGACAACACAGCGTATGATCCTAACATGTAGGTTTATTCTCATTTTAATGTGAAGGGGGGACCAGCCCCTATCCTGCAGCCCACTTTTCTGTACATTGGGGGTAGTCACCTTTACTTAACATTATATAGTTGTAGTAAAGACTGTGAATCACATGGTATTTATTTATTTATTTGACTTATATGCCGCCCCACTCGCAAAGTGCAACTCTGGGCGGCTTACAAACATATCACAACCTCAACAATACACAACACAACAAAATACCGTGAGATACTAAGTATCTGTTATTATCCCCATCCCCCAAAGTAACATGTAATTACACTGCTTATATGTTGATAGTATACAAACCAGTGGTTCCCAACCTTTAACACTAAAATATCAATAAATAAATAAATAAATAACAAAGTCCTTTCCACTCAACGTCCTCAATAGTGCCCGGGGCTCAACGTCCTCAACGGAGCTTGGGGCTCAATGTCCTCGGCAGCTTTTTTAAAGCCCTCCAACTCTGGCCGGTGGTGAGGGCTCGGAGGAGACATCTGGCGTCCAGCATCTGGCATCCGGCATCCAACAATTTTGGCCACCCAGGTCCTAGCGGCTCGGAGGAGGGCACCCTGATAGCCCCAGCGTCTTTCCAACCCTCTGGCCAGGCAGGGCCAGGAGGGCGGCAGGGCGGCCATTCCTCATCCCGTGCCAGTGGTGTGGGCTTCAGGAGAGAAGTGGCGAGATCCTCCAGCCCGGTAGCCCCGGCGTCTTTTCAACCCTCCGGCTGAGTGAGGCCAGGAAGGGGGGGCAGCTGCAGCTGTTCCTCATCCTGTGCCGGTGGTGTGGGCTGCGGGAGAGAAGGCTTAATTGTAGGGCCTAGGGTATCACTGCTGCTTGGTCTGCATGACCAACACTGCCTAGTCACTTTTCCTTGTGTTCACTTTTTTGCATGTCTGTTTCCAACATGTTTTCTAAAGAGTATGTCCCTTTCTGTCACAGATTTCATCTGTCTACCCAAGAGTTTGGCTGTGCTGTGGTTGGACTGGACTCTCTAAGTTCAATGTCTTGCTCTGTAACAAGCCGCTGGGTTTGTGAGGAAGAAGCATAGCAGCTCTCCTACCAACGAGAAATCCTCAGCAATCTCGTATTAGAACATGCGACTCAGCAAAGAAAGGCTGGCCCTGAAGACATGCCTTTTCGCTCACAGCGCACATGCCTTTTCGCTCACTGGGCACTTCCAGCTCAATGTCAGCATCAGAGGAGCCACAGGTAGATTTGCCAGGTCAGCTGTCTCCCATCCTCTGGGACTTCAGGGCCAAAGCCTGAGACCAACAGATGAGCCCTCATGATGTCAAGGAGACAAGCTCTTGCTTAACAATCGCAAAAAATAATAATGTGTGGGTGCACACCCGTGTCAGTGACAAAGTAGGGAAGGCCATATGCATTTCCAGTCTTACTCCCTCCTAAAACATATTACATGTATAAAGCACCTACTAGTAATTTTGCAATGAACCAGTGGGCCTTGCTACAAGCTGGAAATGGAGGGAGGTAGCAGGCTCACTGGTTCAAACCCCCTTCCTGAATAAAATCATACAATCTCCTTTCTCCAGTGTTGAGCTATGAGAGATTTGTTTACCTACCAAGAAAAGGATACCAATGCCCTGAGACTTCAGTTACTGCCCTGAGACCTGGCAATCCTACCCCATGCCTATACCCACAGAGCTTCCTCTTAGACACTGGCATGAAACCTTTCCTGCCACCCTTGATTGTGTGTTCACCAGTGGTCATTCCAGCCAGCTTTAACAACTAGAGTTTTTCCTCTTTCCTCCTTGGCCTTGTTTCCTCTCATGCTGTGTCTTTCAGGAGCTGTGACCTAAAGATGTAAACTCTGTGTGTGTGTGTGTGTGTGTGTGTGTGTGTGTGTGTGTGTGTGTGTGTGTGTAATCTGTTCTGCTAGTGGCTAAGGATTGAAATATGAATGTTTTAAATAAACACTTAAATAAAGAAATGTTGAGGTACACCAGCTGCAATTGCCTTTGACCAGCGATTCCCTGATCTATATATATTATGGAAAAGAAAGCAGAAGAAAAGCGTTTGTTAACGCAAATAAGGATTCATTGTTGTTGTTATTATTATTATTATTATTATTATTATTATTATTATTATTATTATTATTATTATTATTATTATTATTATTATTATTATTATTATTATTATTATTATTATTATTATTATTATTATTATTTTTGAATTTGCAATCCACCCACTCAACAATGCGACTCAGGATTCTGACTCATGGAGGGTATTTTTTTAAACAGCAGGATAAAACCATGGGAAACGAGCTTTTTCCTGTGTGAAAAGAAGTGATAACTATTCAGAGAATAATCAATCACATGTCATTTCAGCACCAGTCCTAAGCTTTTAAGATTTGTATGTTTTTTAAAAAATTTGTAGGCCGCCTTGGGTCATCTAGGGATGAGGAAGGCGGGGTATAAATTTTATTAATTAATAAATAAATAAATAAAATAAGTACCTGGAGGCGTTTGGATAATACAGACCTCCTACTCCACATTCTGACTTTCTCTCTGCCCTAGACTCAAAATGGGGTATCACAGGAAGCTGTCTATAAGAAATAACATAATTAATTCCCTCTCACAGAAATGTACAGTTGTTAATGTAAATGTTTGCTCGACACCCGATGGAGAAGGAGGAGGAGGAGAAGGAGTAAACTTTTTTGAAGGATTTCTGCCTTTGGTTGACTAAACATTTAGCCCAGTAGCCACAGGTCCAAAAACGGGAGGGGGGGATGTACCTTGCAAAAATTCCCAAGTTAATGAAACTTTGGGATGTTGTGTATGGGTACCCAGTGGAGCTACACTCAATTTATCCAACAAAATTTCCTTGTGGAACCTGGGGGGGGGGGGGGGGACTGCAAATTTTTAGCACTCTTCTCAGTTTTTCGATTATATCTTCTAAACAAAGCGTTTTTTTGTGTACCACATGTAAATAGAAAGTTGTAGAGTGTTAAATTTCCTTCAATTATTACTGGTCAAACTTATTTTTAACCCCATAGGTGCCAAGATACAGGACTTTGAAAAAGTGCTAAATTTCTCAAATTTGTAAAAAAAACTGCTAAAAAGGCTGGTTTTTGCTATGTATCTTCCATTTCACAACATATTTAATGGAATTTTGGATTCTACTTCAATTTCCAAACGTTCAACTACATCTTCTTGCGGATTCCCCATGCCCCGCGGGGCATGGAACGGCCCGCCAGAGGCCACCGCGGTGAGAGACGCTCCCAGCCCGTGGGCTCTGCGGCCGCCAAATTAAGGGGGGTGAATAAAATATAGGGTTTGATTCACCCAATTACCGTGACCTGACCTACGACGCTGCCAAATAAGCAGATAGTTGACTCCTGTCAAACATTAAGTGTATAACTCATCTCCCGGCTCGGGGGAAATCCCTGGCGCAAATAAGCCATGTTTGTCCCTGCCTAATCCCTGGACAATGGGACTCCTAAGTCCATGTTTGCCCCAGTTAATTAACATCCCTTTGAGGTGTTCCCCATTAACCCGGGTACGTGGGTGAGGTAATTTTCCTGTCAGATGACAGCTTGCCACCGTTGCTCTTTTTTTCCTATAAATGATGTTGCCTTTTCTCAATAAAGTACTGATCTGATCTCGCTCCGTTTGCCTTGTGTCGTCACTTGATCAGTCTCCTCCGGGACGTAACGGCCACCCCAGTGGCCCCGATTCCTACATCTGGTGACCCCGAGACGTGATTTACTCGTGAGTAAGAGACCCAGGAGAGGTCTACTCGTGAGTAGCGATCCACGCGGTCCGGTTCTACACTTGAACCGCGACCTGTCAGCCCGGAGGACAGCGCGGCACTCTGGTCGGCAGCCAGCCGGACAGAGGGACGGCCAGCAGCGAGGCATTCCGAGAGGCATTCCTACAGCTTGCTTCCAGCTTTCGGGGAGGCTTGCACCAAAGGGAAAAACGCATTCCGCTCAGGGCAGCTGTGAGCCCCTGACAGCGCAGAGGCCGCCAAGGGCCTGTGGCAGAAGGTCCACGCTCCGAGCTCTACCCAGACGATCGTCGCCAAAACCTGTTACCTTGCCCCCAGACGCGTCGACCCGTCCCGAGGAAGGAAACTTCAGAGGACCACTCGCAGGTAATATGGGGACTTGTTCTCATAGACCAAGTCCGTCCGCTAGCCAAAGAACTCATGAGGAAGAGTTCAAAATCCTGGCCAGGGTATTTCAGTTACGCTTTCACAGCAGGGAACTAGCGAGACTTTTGGCGTACCTTAGGGAACACTGCCTGCTTTACCCAGAAGCAGGTACGTTGACCCTACCGCTCTGGGATCAGATAGGAGACTGCATTCGGCAACCCCCCAAAGCTCCAGGGAAGATATTTCGCACATGGAGGAAGTGTAGGGAACTCTTAGCTGAGATCGAACCAGTCCGGATAGAGACAGAAGAACCCCCATTAGATAAGTCATCAGCCCAGCCAGTCGAGCCGACTGCGCCCACAGCGCTCTATCCGACATTCAAATACCAGCAGAGTAGCGCAGGGAACCTTCCCGCGGTGACAGCTGCAGACGTCACCGAGGGAATGCAAGGAATGAGGAGCGCAGGCGCTTCTCTGACAGCTTCGGCTTCCCTAGTTACCAAGAGTGCCCTTCAGCGCACAGCTGAGGAGGAACTCAGAAAGGGGGATTTACCTATAGAGGAGCTAGCAGAGCTCAGTCAGATATGTCCCATCCGCATGGAAATGGACGCGCTCACGGGCGCACAGCGGGTTGTTCACTCCCCAGTTCCGTATAAGCTTCTCATGGCTATGCGGAAGGCAATTGCAGAAACAGGGCTCCAAAGCCGTTTCACAAGAGGCACGCTTCAGCAGGTGTGCGAGACCACCATGTGGATTCCTCACGACTGGAAAGCCGTCATGAGGATGATGCTGACCCCTAGCCAGTACATGATCTGGGACAGCGAGTTTCGCCTAGAGGCTCAAGCTCGAGCTGCCAGGATGGGAGGCGCAGTGCTTCCTGAGCAGCTGTATGGCTCGGGTAACTACGAGTCAATCAATGCTCAGATCAACTTGCCTCTCGCCACTCTTGAGATGTCAGCCGAGGCAGCCTATAGGGCTTACTTTAAGATCCCAGCCACTGGCAAAGCGGCGAAAAATTACACCTCCATTAAGCAGGGAGCCCAGGAGCCCTACATGGACTTCATCAATCGCCTGGAGGAGGCAATTAGCAGGCAGATTGATAATGAGCAAGCCCAGCAAGAGCTCATGATTAAGTTAGCCAAGGACAACGCCAACTTGGACTGCCGTAGAATCTTGCAGTCCCTGGGCAATCGTCCTGACTTGACCCTATCGGACATGATTAGAGCTTGCGCCGACGTTGGCACAGAATCCTATAAGATGGGTCTGCTAGCGGCAGCGGTGCAAGGAGGGAAGAGACCTAATGGTAAGAGCAAAGGAGCGTGCCACAATTGTGGCAAAATCGGTCACTTCGCTAGGGAGTGCCGATCCAAGGGAGGCGGACAAAAGTCCGACCGTCCCAAGGCTCCGAACACCCTCTGTCCGAAGTGCAAGAAAGGCTACCATTGGGCCAGGTATTGCCAGAATTCGGGAAACCGGAACGCGGGCATGTCTCTGGCCCCAGTCCAAACAGAGGCTTCCCTCACCCAGAACTCACCCGAGCTAGAGTAAATTCCAACCCCATTCCAGACATTGCGAGGGCACAGGCCAGCCCCGGGGGCAGCACAGGGCTAGAATTGACTTGCCAGGCGGACGTTACATGCGACCTGCCAGGCACAGTCTATCTGGTCGATTCCCAGTACATGGGACCCCTGCCCAGAGGCTTTTTAGGTTTAGTTTTGCCCTGTAGTGTAGCTGGTGCACGTGGAATTTTCATAATTCCGGGAGTCATTGACTCGAATTTTTCAGGCGTTCTTCAGGTGCAACTCTGGACACACCTGCCCCAAACCATTCATAAGGGAGACACCTTAGCGCAACTGATCATGGTTCCTTGTCACTTGCCCGCAGACAGCCAGGGAGGGCTCAGTGACAGCTCAGAGCCCGGTTCAGCTGACCGCTTGAGCGTGAGCGAGGCAGTGCAAGGATACCAGGTCTTAGCGACAGTGGAGACCAACATTGAGTGGAAGCAGCGCCCCGTTATCGAGGTATTTTTGAACAAAAGAGTGTTCTCAGGGTTACTCGATACCGGAGCAGATGTGAGTGTGATAAGCAGGAGTCAGTGGCCGCGAGATTGGGCCATTGAGCCGGTCTCCGATGTGTGGGGGGTAGGCGGTGTTCAGGAAGCGTTTAGGAGCCGGGAGTGGGTAGAAGTCAAAATCCCAAGGGCTGAAGGCACGGCGGTGATTCGACCGCACATTCTTGACGTGCACATCAACCTTTGGGGGCGAGACATTCTGCAGCAGTACGGTGCCACCCTTACCTTCGGGTAATGGCGTTGCCACTTAAATGGCTCACCGATACTCCGGTCTGGGTAGAACAATGGCCGGTAGTGGGGGAGAAGTTGGTTGCTCTCAAGCAGCTAGTTAAAGAACAGCTAGACGCAGGACACATAGAACAGTCCACAAGCCCCTGGAATTCGCCAATTTTTGTGATTAAAAAGAAGTCGGGGAAGTGGCGACTCCTCCACGATCTCAGAGAGATCAATAAATGTATTCAGCCAATGGGTCCGCTTCAATGCGGCGTCCCAAATCCTAACATGATTCCCGAGGGGTGGGAGATTCTCGTCGTAGATCTCAAGGATTGCTTCTATACAATCCCCTTAGACCCCAGGGACCGGGAGAGGTTTGCCTTTACGGTGCCGGTCGTGAACCACAGTGAGCCCACAATGCGTTACGCGTGGAAATTTTTGCCACAGGGCATGCTCAATTCGCCCACTCTGTGCCAAATTTACGTTCACGACGCACTGGCAAGGTTTCGAAACCTCTACCCACAAGCTATAGTTTGTCACTTCATGGACGACATCTTGGTCGCTATGCCGCAACTCGGCAGCGAAATGTTTTCTGACCTCCAGGCCAGCCTGGGGGACAAAGGTTTACTCATTGCCCCTGAGAAAGTGCAGAGAACCGAGCCCTTCTCGTACTTGGGCCATCGGCTTCTCCGCTCTTTTGCTGCGCCAGTTTTGCCTCAGATAAATCTACAGGATTCAGTCACCCTCGTAGAATTACAGCAGATTTTAGGAAACATTAATTGGGCCAGACCGTACTTCCGATTGGATACGGATCTTCTAAAACCGCTCTTCTCGCTGCTAACTTTAGGTAAGCAGCCGGCAGACCGGATAAAAATTTCTCGAGACGCGCGCTTGGTGCTCGAGAAAGCGAACCAAGTTCTCAGCCAGAGGTGGGTGGATAGGATCGCCCAGGGACCATATGCCCCGATCCTGAATTTGTACATCGTACGGTCAGGATCCATGTTCACTGGGGCGCTGGGGGTAGACTCCGAGAAGGGAGCCAAAATTGTGGAGTGGGTATACTTGCCTAACACCTCTTCACGGAACATCGTCCCGCCCCAGGAGCTGGTTTCCGCGGTGATCTACCGCGGCAGGCTGAGAGCTAGGGACATTTCAGGAAATGATTTGGCCAAAATTGTGGTTCCGTTCACCAAGGAACAAATTCATCAGCTGATGCAGCTAGGTGACTCGCTTCCGATAGCTTTGGAAGGTTTCACCGGTAGTTTAGCATATCATTTGCCCAAAGACCCCAGACTCGTCTCGCTGCAAACAGGAACAGTCAGCTTGTTCGAATTGCTCTCGCTGGTCCCGCTCCAGGGGGCCAGAACAGTTTTCTCTGATGGTGGTCGCACCTATGGTGTCCTGACCTGGCAGGAGGGCGAAGCTTGGCACACGCTGCTAACTCTTCCACAGAAGTCCGCGCAGCGGGCGGAGTTGGCAGCCGTGAACCTTGCCTTGCGCACCTTCGCCAAAGAACGGTTAAATATCATCACTGACAGTCTGTATGTAAGGAATTTGCTTCACAGTCTACCGGGAGCCTACATCACTCCCGCGATAGACAAAAATTTGCTTAGTCTGTTTCTCACCGCTCAATTTCACTTACGAAACCGCACGGAGCCGCTCTATATTGCCCACATTCGAAGTCACCAAGACCTACCGGGTCCGATTTCCGCGGGCAATAGCAGAGCGGACGCGGCCGCAAAGGAAATTCAGCAACGTTCGGTTTTGGGAGTTTTTACTACTCCAATCCAGAGTCATGCCTTTTTTCACCAAAACGCCAAAGCACTCGCCAGACAGTTCAATCTGCCGCTTTCTCAAGCCCAAGGTATAGTTCGCTCTTGCCAGCATTGTGCAGGGGCACCGGGGGGCCCTCGTGGGGGGTCAACCCGCGAGGGACAGAGGCCAATCAGGTGTGGCAGATGGATGTCACGCATGTGCCGCAGTTTGGCAGGTGGCAGTACATGCATGTCTGCATTGACACTTTTTCACAGTTCGTTTGGGCTACGGCGCAGAAAGGGGAAACTGCGACCCACGTGGAGCAACACCTCCTTTCCTGCATAGCTGCCATGGGCAAACCACGGCACGTAAAAACGGATAACGCCCCTTCCTACTGCTCAAGGCAGTTGGCCGCCTTCATGGCTACTTGGGACATCAAGCATACCTTTGGAATTCCCTACAATCCGCAAGGGCAGGCGATTGTAGAGCGGGTCAATCGGACGCTAAAGTCCTATATTGACAAACAAACAGAAAGGGGGGAGCCACCAGCCCTCCCCAAGTCACAGGGAGAAGCTCAGTTTTGTCTGAATAAGGTATTGTTCACATACAATCACCTCAATGTTTTTTCGGATTGTACGCCGCAGGAGAGGCACTTCCGCCGTTCGGAAACTCTCCCGTGACCTATGGTCCGGTACCGAGTGCCACCAGACCCTTCTTGGAGGGGCCCGGTGCCGCTCATAACCTGGGGAAGAGGGTATGCTGCAGTTATGTCTCCTACAGGTGTCGTCTGGATTCCAGCCCGGTGTGTCAAGCCCCACTTGGAGCCGCATGGCGTGGAACCAGGCCAGCCCGAGTCCGATCCCGGAGATGGAGGACCTCGCTCTGACCGAGAAGACCCGCCGGAGGAAACGGCCACCGATGCCCAAGATCACCTGGGGGATGGTCAAGACTCTTTGCTGTGACGCCCAGGACGCCGTTCAGCGCGAGGAGAAGGAGCCAACACCGGAGGACCTCACAGCTGCAGTTTTTGCCCAGATTCATGCCAACACAGCGGCGATCACCATCATCCTGGCCCTTTCCCTGCTTTTGGGGGGAGGCGTTCAGGCTACTCCAATCCAGGCCAACGGCTTGCCGCCTGGTGAAGATCTTTCTGCACGGATGCAGTACAACTTGTGGGAAAGGTTGGCGGGTCTCGTCAATCAGTCCGATTTTTGCCTGAAGCAGGACATTGGTTCTGCATCTATCCTCAGCACCTGTCTCATCCCCGTGTGCCACGCTCTGGACGCACGCACCAAGGATGGCGACTGGTTGTTGAAGGCGTTCTTTGGCCCACACACCCCCACCGCCTTCTCAGCATACGCACGCTGGGGGGGATTGCGACTTGCATCAACCTTGCCGGCTGACGCAGCCACTCTTCATACCCCTCGAGTGGCGGTCAGCCCGGACGCTGCTTGTACCCGAATGACCGGCTGCACCTCAGGCGGTCGGCCTCGGCGTCGCTGCCTTGACCCCGGCAGCGGCAACTGGACTTGTAGTAAACCAGAGACACTCATTTCACTGCACTCTCATGTCACCCTACCTTCAGGGTGGTTTTTCACCTGCAACCAGTTCACATGGAACTATATCCCTGCGAATCTGTCGGACTCAATGTGTTGTATCAGTCGTTTGACACTGTTACTTCCTACTAAGGACATGATTGCCCCAAGCGCAAATGACACAAATGTATCAAATGTTGATGTTTCCCCACTCATACGGCACACGCACAACCCAGTTAGACAGCTCTTGTGACAGCAGCTTTAGGGTAATGAGTCCCGCTGAGTATGTCTCACTAGCAGTCAGCCTTGTCGGCGTGCCAGGCTTGGCCGTCGGCAACGCACGGAGGATTGGCCGCTTGGCTTGCGGTTTGGCTAAAGCCATTAACCATACCTCCACAGCGATAGCGCTCCTCAATCAGGAGCAGGCAGAACTTCGCCATGCCGTTCTCAACAATCGAGCGGCTATCGACTACCTCCTCTTGCTGCACCACCTGGGTTGCGAATCTTTTCATGGAATGTGTTGCTTCAATCTCACTGATAACTCCCGTAAGATCCAAAACCAGATCACGGATCTCCACACCATAGTTGCAGGCATTACAGAAGGCTCCGCGTGGGGAGCTTGGTGGAGTTCCCTGTGGAATTGGATGTGGTCATGGATTCCCTGGGGGTGGCTGCAAACGGTGCTTAAGGTAGTGGTGGGGATAGCCATACTAGGCATTACACTCTGTTGTTTTGCTCAGTGTATTCCCTCGCTGATCTCCAAGTGCCGCCCCAGAGAGAAATCCCGTGACGTCATACCCGCTCAACAGCTGATGCCGCTCTTGCGCAAGGTCGCCGGTCAGGTCCTTAAATAGAAAATAAAGGGGAGATGCGGATTCCCCATGCCCCGCGGGGCATGGAACGGCCCGCCAGAGGCCACCGCGGTGAGAGATGCTCCCAGCCCGTGGGCTCTGCGGCCGCCAAATTAAGGGGGGTGAATAAAATATAGGGTTTGATTCACCCAATTACCGTGACCTGACCTACGACGCTGCCAAATAAGCAGATAGTTGACTCCTGTCAAACATTAAGTGTATAACTCATCTCCCGGCTCGGGGGAAATCCCTGGCGCAAATAAGCCATGTTTGTCCCTGCCTAATCCCTGGACAATGGGACTCCTAAGTCCATGTTTGCCCCAGTTAATTAACATCCCTTTGAGGTGTTCCCCATTAACCCGGGTACGTGGGTGAGGTAATTTTCCTGTCAGATGACAGCTTGCCACCGTTGCTCTTTTTTTCCTATAAATGATGTTGCCTTTTCTCAATAAAGTACTGATCTGATCTCGCTCCGTTTGCCTTGTGTCATCACTTGATCAGTCTCCTCCGGGACGTAATGGCCACCCCAGTGGCCCCGATTCCTACATCTTCTCCCCCCTTCCCCCTCCCACTACCCCCTCCTCTGTAGGATGTTCATACTTACAGTGTACATCTAAGGTTCAAAGAGCATGAAAACCGAGTTCGTCTTTCAGTTTGGAAATTTTGACACCCTCCATCCCCCACAAACACACCTTCCTCAGTAACTGTTCATTCAGTACCTACCTACATGTTTCAAAAGCATATTAAAGATTACAACCAGCCTTTTTAGCAGTTTCTTACAAATTTAAGAAATTTAGCACTTTTTCAAAGCCCTGTATCTTGGTACCTATGGGGCTAAAAAATAAGTTTGACCAGTGATAACTGAAGGAAATTTAATGCTCTACAACTTTCTAATTACAGTAATACCTCATACAAAGTCCGCTTCGTACAACATCGAATTCATACAACATCGCCTAATTTCTTGAAAAAAGTTACCTCATACAAAGTGGCTCGACTTTGTATGAGGCATTGGGTTTTTCCCAGGTTGCATTGTGCCTGGTCAGTATAAAAGGCAGAACACATGCGTGCATTGCTCTTGTGGATTTTGCACGAGGCGAAGAGTGTTTAGGAGTGGTTTTGAGCATGATTTTGGATTTCTTAAAAAAATTCATCAGAATTTTTAGAAGCATTCCTGGGATTTTTGCAGCATTCTTCAGGTTCTTGGACAATCAGGGTTGTTTGACATGTTTTTGTAATGTATTTAGCCTTTAGACAATGATTTCTTAAAGTTCTGTCAGTTTCCTGTCTGTTTCCTTGGCTTTGCCCTGAAGTCTGCGCTGTTACAGTACAATGTATCTCTATGGAAACGACGTTGTACGAGGCATCGCGGCAAGGATTTGGATGTTGTATGAAGCATGGTGCCTCATACAAAGTCCAAATCCGTATAAAGTCCAAACTTGTGGAACCAAGTTTGGACGTTGTATGAGGTATCACTGTACATGTGTGTGGTGGATGCGGTGGAGACCTACATGAAATGGTGTTGTGGGTCGCACCTGGCCCCTGGGCCATAGGTTGAAAACCCCTGATATAAGGGAACAGCCCTGATTGTACCTTCATCTTTTGCCTCACATGGAAGCTCTCTTCAACCTGCCCTTTATATCCATGCAGGATTTCTGCATGAGCCAAAAACCTGAGGAGGTGGGTTGGGATTATTCATTGTCTGGTTCATGTGGACAGTTTACACAGATGGAATGGACTGTCCCTCTTCAAGAAGTCAGTTTTGTGTGAGGAAAACCACAACAGAGGGAAACAGGCTATGCTTTCATGGTAGCTGACTAGGTTGAATAGGGCTGTCAAGTGATGGTTTTGCAGTAAAAGTCTAGGACTATACAGTACAGAGTATTTGCAAATTGAAACTACAGGAGCCCAGGAATTAGACCAGGAATATCCCCAAACTTTTTTAGTCTGAAGTTAAGGAAAAATGCTTTCCCTTCTGCAGGCCATGTAGAGAAACTGACCGGATTGGCAACTGAATCTGACTCCAGTGATACAAGTCTGCTAGTAGTGTCCAAAACTTTGATCACATCTAAGGCAACAGGCAACATTAAGAAATATGGCCTTTGCAACTATTGCTGGCAATGGGGCAGAGCTATAGAGTTTCCTCTGCTACCCCCATCATCTGTTGTCTGAGCTATTTGCCTCTATCCAATGTTAAGCCAGCCCTGGGTTGGGCAAAAGTATACATCAACCATGGGCATTTGCCTGAATGGGTAATTCAGACTGAGAGCAGTGAGTTAGTGGATGATGAATCTCCCTTGGTATATAATTTCTTTCCTTAGGAATTGAATGTTGGGCAATAGTGACTGGATCCTTTAAAGCAAAGCAATCACGCTTATATACCACCCCAAAGTGCTTAGTGCACTCTCTGGGTGGTTCACAAGTTAATTAGCATTTTGCCCCCAACATGCTGGATACTCACTTTACCGGCCTCGGAAGGATGAAAGGCTGAGTCAGCCTTGAGTCCTGGTCAGGATCGAACTCACAACCTTTTGGTTGCATGACAGCAGTTTAATCACTGCGCCACCAGGGCTCCTAGCCAAAACTCTGCTTGTGTTCTGAGTTCAATCCCAACAGGCTCCAGGTTGACTCAGCCTTCCATCCTTCTGAGGTTGGTAAAATGAGTACCCAGCATGTTGGGAGTAAATTACCAATTCCCTTATGAACTGCCCAGATATGGGCCAGTTCATGAGTAAAGGCTATTGCTACTGAAGGAATCAATTTATTTCTATTATATTGTATGTTTCTGAATATAGCAGATCTTACCAAAACAAAACAAAAAAGCCATATAATCTTTGTACTCTCTTATTCAAAAGAATAAAGTCTATAGGATTTTTTTTCTGGAACTTTCTTGCTATTCAGAAAATAGATGCAAGCAACTTGCAATAACATGACCATTATGTTCCTATATTCAATTGTGCAATAAACCACAATGTCTACTTTTAGCAAGTAAAACATCCTGTCTTCGGTCCCTCCCCGACTTCCCTTCCCTTCCTAAAAGAAATAACATTTGCTTAAGATCCTGGGTCATAGGAGAGAAAATGTCATTCACTAATTTATGTTTTGGGGACATTTACAAGATATAATTTTTTGTGAATGTTGTGTATGTAACTTTAATTATTGCTGTAACGTTGTGTAATTGTTATTATGGGATCGGGGTGATCCTCCATTTTGTCTTCTTCTTGGTACTGAACTATCGCGGGACTTGCATTCCCGCCCGTTCTAACAAGACACACGAAGTCTTCACTCAGGTCCAGTAGCCCCACAATCACCCCACTCCTCTCCTAACCAATCATATTGTTTCCTGCCCAAATGTATCCATTGTACAGTGTATATAAGGAGCTGTTGCACCATGTTCGGTTTGCTTACAATAAAGCTGCGTTTGGCCCTTTCATGCTGGCTGCTTCTCTTCAATTGCCGAACATCAAATTGGCGACGAAGGTGGGATATGGCTTCCCACAAATCTTCCGTTGATCCCTTCAATGTGGCCACGCCAGAGAGATGGAATCTCTACGAACACCAGTTTCGCCATGCCATGGCAGCCGAGGGCATCGTAGAAGAGGACCACAAGAGGTCCTGCTTCCTCTCCAAGTGCGGCCTGGCCACTCTGGAACTTGCCATCCACCTGGTGCTGCCCCGGGACATCGATGCAGTTCCCCTCGTGGACATCCTTGCGGCTCTCCGGAACCACTTCCAGCCCAGGGTGTCCATTTTCCCGGCCCGGGTGGTGTTCCACAGGCAAAACCAATGCCCCGGAGAATCCGTCGCAGTCTACACCGTCGCGCCGAGGTTGGCTGCCACCCCATGCCAGTGGGACAACTTGGAAGAGGAACTCCATGACTGCCTGCTTGCTGGCCTGATGGATGAGGAGATGCAACGCTGGCTCATGACCAGGGACGTCCTCATGTTCAAGTCGGTCCTGCGACAGGCGTTGGCTTCTGAGGCAGCATGGTCCAGCATCAAATCTTTCAAGCACCGGCCTGTCACCTCCGGAGGTTCAGAGTCCACTGTGCAGGCCCACCACTGCTCGCTGCCCCGTTCATCTGCATCTTCTGCATCGCCGGCGTCCACGTCCATGTTGGGGTCTGGGTCCAGCGACGAGGAAGGCGAGGTCCAGAAGATCCAGAAGAGGAAGACGGACAAGCACACTGTCGAGAGGGCCCTTTCGAGGTGCAACTTCTACGGAGGAAGGCATGACCGCCAAAAGTGTCCCTTCAAAAACGCCGACTGCCACCACTGTGGGAAAAGGGGCCACATCGCAAAAGACTGCCAACAGCACCGGAAGCAGTCTCCGGACAAGTTCGACCACCCAAGGTGAAAGGGAGTGTCCACCCTCAAGATCTCTGCTGCGGAGCCGCACGTCAGCCGTGTCTCCAGCATGTCCCATTGCTTCTTCGCAGAGGTCCAGCTGCAAGGCGTTCTGGTCAGGATGGAGGTGGATTCGGGTACGTCATATTCCATCTTGCTCCAGAAGGAGTTCCTACGAATCCCCCCTAGTTCGCGCCCAAAGTTGCTGGCCTTCAAGACGTCCCTCCAGGACGTGCAGCATTGCCAGATACCAGTGCTGGGGGTGGGGGATTTTGTAGTTAAGTTCAAGAACAGTTTGACTTGTTGTGGTCAAACTGTTTACTTGGGTCCAATGGTTTGAACCACTAGGCATTAGACTGTCTGGCATTAACACCGTCCAATCTGACCCGGTGCAGGATGTTTGTAACGCGCACCCAGCTGTCTTCAGAAAGGGACCTGGAAAATACATAGGGCCCCCGTTTCTTTCGACCTTGACCCGGCCGTGCGGCCTGTTCGCCTCAAGCCTCGCTGTATGCCGTTCACACTAAAGGACAAGTTCGAGGCTGAGCTGGACAAGTTTGTGCGTCAGGGTATATTGGTTCCCATGGACTCTGCAGAATGGGAGACACCAATAGTGACTGCTATTAAATCAAATGGGGAGGTCAGGATTTGTGCTTATTATAAATGTACGATTAACAAGGCCATCAGACCTAATGCATATCTGGTGCCGGTAGTGGGCCACTTATTGGCTGCTTTACATGGGGGAAAGTGCTACGCCAAGTTGGATTTGGTGCAAGCCTATCAGCAGCTTTCAGTTACGCCCACTGTTGCTGCGGCTCAGACAATCATTACGCACAAAGGGAGCCTTTAAGGTGACTCGCCTACAGTTTGGGGTAAATGCAGTCCCCGGCATTTTTCAATTGCTGGTTGAACAGCTGTTAAAAGGTCTCCCTGGGGTACTCCCCTACTTTGATGATGTGCTAATCACTGTAGGGAGTGAATCTGAGCTTGCAAAAAGGTTGAACCGGGTATTGCAGGTTTTTGAGAATGCTGGGTTACGTCTTTAAAAAGACAAATGTGTTTACCATGCAAGGGAAGTAGAGTTCCTGGGGTTTAAGGTAACTCCTGAGGGAATTAAGCCCTCCATTTCTAAGGTTGCTGCAGTACGCAACGCCCCCCGACCAACCGCCAAACCTGAATTGCAATGGTTCCTGGGCCTGCTTAACTTTTATCACTCCTTCCTGCCCAGGAAGGCATCAGTAGCAGAGCCGCTGCATTGCTTACTTTAAAAATACGCAGTCTGGCAGTGGGGGCAAAGTCAGGAATGAGCGTTCCGTGAGTTAAAGAAGCTTCTGTCTTCCGAAGCAGTCTTAACTCACTTCAATCCTAAGAAACCTGTGGTCCTTGTGTGTGATGCTTCTTCAGTGGGGATGGGGGCTGTCCATCACTGCCTTGAAAATTGGAAGTAAGCCCTGATTGCATTCTATTCAAGTTCCCTATCCACAGCTGAATGCAACTATGCCCAGACTAACAGGGAAGCTCTGGCCATAGTTGCTGAAATGAAGAAGTTCCATGACTTCTTGTATGGCAGGGAATTTACTATTGTAACTGACCATAAGCCGTTGTTAGGGATTTTTGTTACTACGAAGTCCACTCCACAGATATTGTCCCCCGTCTGTCCGTCCACCGCAGTATGTTACATTGGGCTATTTTCCTGAATTCCTATCAGTTCACTCTGATTCACCGCCCGGGAAGGACATCAACCATGCTGACGCTCTTTTAAGGTCTCCTTTGCCAGACCTGGGGGAACCCGACTGTGAGGTCGAGCACGATCATCAGGTGCTGATGATCGAATCTCTCAATTCACCCCCCATTGTGCCTTCGGACATAGCCAAGGTGTCCGCAAAAGACAAACTTCTGTCATGGGTGGTTTCTTGGGTCAGGAAAGGGTGACTGCCAACTCCTCCTGCTGAGGAGTTCAAAGCGTTCTTTAGGAAGCGGTTCAAGCTTTTGTTCGAAAGAGGTTGCTTACTGTGGGGCCAAAGGGTGGTCATTCCTGTGGTGTTATGCTCCAAGGTACTCAGGCTACTTCACATTAGCCACCCATGAATTGTACACTCCAAGGCTTTGGCTAGGAGCTATTTTTGGTGGGCCCAGGTAGACCAAGACATTGAACAATTGGTGGGCACCTGCCAAAGTTGCCAGTGTTCTCGACCTGAAGAGTCCCGACTTCCCTCTCGGGAATGGGACACTGCCCACGGACCCTGGTCATGAATACACATTGATTTTGCTGGTCTGTTCCGAAGCACGCTCTTTTTATTGGTAGTCAACTCATTTTCAAAATGGTTGGAGGTTATTCCAATGCCCAGTACCTCCTCAGCTGCTACCATTAAACAGCTTCAGAAGTTGTTCAGTTGTTTCGGACTACCGGACGTGCTTGTGTCCGACGATGCCACAATTTTCACCTCTTCCGGATTCCAGGCATTCCTCAAGAGGAATGCTATTCAGCATGTAACGTCTGTCCCGTTCCACCCTGCCACCAATGGTCAGGTGGAACGTCAAGTCCGCACTTCTAAAGAGGCTCTTCGCTGCATGGGTCAGGGGGACATTGATTTGCAGCTTTGCCAATTCCTCCTTTGCTATCGGACACACACTCCCTGGCCTCAGGGCTATCTCCAGCCGAGCTCTTAATGTGCAGGAGACTGGTCTCTCTGTTCAGCCAGTTGGATCCTTCCAGAGTGGAGGATAGGGGTGTTAATGTGGAAACTCCGCACAAAAAGGTATTCTCAGCTGGAGATCTGGTGCACTGTAGGAACTATGTGGCCGCAGGACCAGCATGGGTTCCAGGGGTTGTGGTGGAACATGACCAGTGTCCTACCAGGTCAAAACGGGCACTGGTTTGCTATGGCGGCGCCACGCTGACCAGCTCAGACATAGGGTTACGGAGTTTCAAGAGGTACAAGGTGAGACTACTCAGGGCAATTCCATGTTAGGGTCCTCCCCCACCCGCTTATCCCAAGGGGGAGACGAGGAAGGCGGCTCGGCAATCAGCTGTAGCCGCCAGCTTTCTAATTCGAGCCAGCCACAACTTCTTTGGCCGTCAACAAACTTAGACCGGGGAAGTGTGCCTTTTGAGTTACAGGATCGAGGGGAGTTTTCCAAGTGTTCCTCCACTCGTTCGAGCGAAAAGCGGGGCTTTGATTTCTCTCCAGAGACCCCCCATCCTCCTAGGTTCGAGTCTACCTCTGCTCCTTCTACTGAGTCGTCCCCTACTCAAACTTCTCAAAGGAGGGACTTTTCGTTGAGTTTTTCCCCTCCTGATACTAGCTTTAACTTCAAGCGATACCCTGCACCTGCTTCATCTAAATGGGGTTATGATTTGGTTTTTCCCCTCCCTGGTTCCAGTTCAGAGTCGGGACAGTGTTCCCAAAATGCTAATAGCTTTAACAGAAACCCCAGTGCCCGGTATCATTCAATGGAACCAAGTCTCCCTAGATCTACAGAACCCAGTCAAGTGTCAGTCCGCCCCAAAAGAATCTGTGGGCCCCCACAATGTTTAAGGGACTTCCTCCCATCCTAGGGGGGAGGGATGTTGTGTATGTAACTTTAATTATTGCTGTAACATTGTGTAATTGTTATTATGGGATCGGGGTGATCTTCCATTTTGTCTTCTTCTTGGTACTGAACTATCGTGGGACTTGCGTTCCCGCTCTTTCTAACAAGACAGATGAAGTCTTCACTCAGGTCCGGTAATCCCACAATCACCTCATTCCTCTCCTAACCAATCATATTGTTTCCCACCCAAATATATCCATTGTACCGTGTATATAAGGAGCTGTTGCACCATTGCTGTTCATGTTCAGTTTGCTTACAATAAAACTGTGTTTGGCCCTTTCATGCTGGCTGCTTCTCTTCAATTGCCGAACATCAAAGTGAACTTGCAAGAAATTTACATCTAATGTACGTATGTTTACACAGCAGCAAAACTGCTGACTCAAAATGAGTACCTTTTCTGTACATTGTTAAAGTGCCACTTCTGATAAGAGAATTTCTAAAGAATAATTTGTGGGTAGTATGTGCATGCATGCATACAAAACATGCATGCACGCACACACCTTTTTCAAAACCATTCGTATGGAAACACACACAACCTTTCTTAAAGTCAGAATTTGGATGAAAACAGAAGACATGTGGCTTTAACCCAGGAGTTCTCAACCTTTTAAAGCCAGGGGCTGGCTCATGCTCCCTCACACAGCTTTGGGGGCAGGATGGCCATTTTGCAATTCCTCCACCACATGGCACTTCCTTATGTGGTGGAGGCCAGGGGGCCACATGAAATGGTGCCACAGACTGCATCTGGCCCACAGGCCGCAGGATGAGAATCCCTACTTTAACCTATAATGGTTTCAGCTTTCCATGTAAAAGTGTAATTGCCAAATCTTCTATAATGAGTATAGGAGGCCCATCTCTGTTACCACTTGGATGGTCAAAGCTGAAGGAGGAAAGGAGCTTTGCCCCTCCAGATCAGTCTGCTGCAGCTGAAAGGAGAATGAGGAACTTATGTAAACAGAATACTGTCTCCTTCCAGATTCCTGTTGGTTAATATGTCCCCATGGGCCTGTTTGTGGCATGCTCTTTGTATGGCTGCAGAGTTCTGTGTCTCATTTTGCATGGACCACTATTCAGTCGTGAGATGTTTTGCTATACAGCAATCATAAATAGCTGACTACAGTGTAAATTCATGTTAGGAAACAACATTTTTAATCCTCAAAGTACAGTTTTCTCTCCTACTCTATCCAGTCACTGCACTAGATACTTTGGGACTAAGGGATCATCTGTCTCTTCTCTCACAGATCCAGCGGCTTTTCTGGTGGCAGGAGGCTGGGGTTACTTCTCCTGCTCTGATAGTTGCACAGTCTTTTCCCCTTTCGTTTGGTTTCATAGTGAACCTGTGAGATAATAGAGAGCGATGGAACAGTTAAGAAGACCAAGAGAAGCATAAGAAAAATGGACAATCATGAGTTAAGACCTTGATCAGCAACTAGTTTTACTAGAAGGCTATGGTGATGGAGGAGAGGCATGTTGGAGTGAATGGATTAAATCCCTTCCAAAATGGTCACTCGTTGGTTTCCAATTTCAGATCCCATTTTTGTCTCTCAGATTGGCAATTTGGAGATTTGAGTTCCAATGGCAACAAGGCTGGATTTGGTCTGATGACCATCAGTTACTAAACCTTTCACTGGCTCAGAGCTCTCCAAAACAATAGTCTTCAACATGTTTTACCTCATGACACACATTTTGCCCTGATTAAAACATGAGACTCACTTTTCCATGTACAGTATTTCTATGTTTTTAAAACATAAAACATACAGGGTTGGCAGTAGATAATCTAAACAACTATAGGTCAGTAACTAACATCTAAAAACCTATTTATTGAGGAGGCTTCTGGTGACTATTTGTTTTGATTAGGATGAATTTGCTCTGTGTCCCCCCCAAAAAAAATTTTTTTACATTACTTTGCTAAGAGTTATAAATATAACTCATATAACTACAATGAACACCATCAACAGAAAGTAGATTTATAGAATGTTTGATTTTAGTATTTTGAAGGTTCATTGTATTAGTAACAATGGTTTTAAAAATTCTTTTTAACTGTTTGTACTGTATTTAGTTTATTTATTTTGTACTTTGTTATTGTACACTAACTGAAATAATGGAACACACTAGACTGGTGGTATATACATTTTGCAAATAAATAAACATTGTTCAGGTTTTCTACTTTTCAAAACTTTCTGGTGGAGTCGGTTCCTCAAAAAAGTAGTAAGTTCCTTATTTTATGACAAAAACATTTGGTACCCATTAAGTCTACAGGCGCATCTCACACTCACACACACACACAGATTTTTAAAACAAATTGAATATTCCTGAAATGGAATAGCATACCCCGTTTCCCAAACTATGGTTTTTGGACTTCAATTCCCAGAAGTCTAGGTCAATTCTCCAAAGCACTGATCAGCCAATGTACTGACTGAGGCTTCTGGGAATTGAAGTCCACCAGTGTTTCGCAGAACATAGTTTGGGGTATGCTCTGCAACCAAGAGAGGTGAAAGAAAAGACAAAACATTACAAGTTCCTGTCAAGTTGACTGTCGTCATTCCACTCCCATTTATCTTCATCCGCATTATATGCCAGTCCAATGAAATAATCAGCCATCATTGTTTTGTTAGTAATAAATTCCTTGGGGGGAAAGAAAAAGAAAGATGATAAATCAAAGATCCTTCTGAAGGGCAATGAAAAATCATATCTTGTCAGGACACCCACATGAAAAAGAGAAGAGGCTCCTACATCTGTTAACATGGCAAAGTGCATAATCTGTCACAGAATAGTGTGGATCAACTATGTTGGGGTCATGTGGTGTATGTAACTCAAGTGAAATGTGATTGAAATTGGATATGTAACTCAAGTGAAATCTGATTGAAAGCGAACATGTAACGCAAGTGAAATGTGAGTGAAATCGGATCTAACAATCCTCCATTTCCCCCTCCCTTTCCCCTTGTGCAAATACTCCTCTTGTGTAAATATCACAGGACTTGGTTCCCGCCATAGCTGTAGCTGTTGTTTACTCATTATCCAATCAAGTGTTGTCACCTGGCTGTTTACCTGTACTGAATAATCATGTGGCTCCGCGCCAGGTTTGAATCATTACCTATTGTATACAAGGAGCATTGCTCCGCCATTGACCTCATGTTCAGATTGACTACATTCCAATAAAGATGTGTTTGGCCCCCTGACTGCTGGCTACTGCGTATCAATCTGCAAAAATCAAAGGTCAGCAACCTACGGTCCACGGCACCAAATAAATCGGTCACCGTTCTTGCTCCAATCGCCACTGCCGCTGCTTCCACCACCACCGGAAGCAGACGAGGATGCGTTTATGGCAGCTGCAGATGTGTTTACAGCAGCTGTAAATACATTTACGGGGACTGCAGTGGCTCAAGTGGCTAAGACACTGACTGGAAGGCGGGAGGTCAGCAGTTCGATTCCTGAGTACTACAGGATGGAATGAGCTCCCGTCTTTGTCCCAGCTCCTGGTAACCTAGCAGTTCGAAAGCAAGAGATTGCAAGTAGATAAATAGGGACCACTTTGGTGGGAAGGTAACAGCGTTCTCTGCACTCCAGTGTCTAGTCATGCCTGCCACATGGCCACAGAAACATCTGCAGAAGCAGAAAGCGCTGACTCTTTGGCTTGAAAACAGATGAGCACTGAACCCTAGAGTCAGATACGATTGGCTTTTGAGCAAGGGAAACCTTTACCTTTAAACACATTTACAGCAGCCAAGGACACATTTATGGCAGCCACGGATGTGTTTATGGCAGCCATGGATGGGTTTACAGCAGCTGCGGCTGCGTTTACAGCAGCGTTTATGGCAGGGAGACCACCAGTCCAGCCCGCTCAACTGTCTGAGGGAGCGTGACCCAGCCCCCGACTTACAAAGTTTGCCGCCCTCTGAATTATGTATTACAGACAACACTTTATTAGAAGAGGGAAATACTAAAAACATTGAATTGTCCCTGAAAGAGCTCCTCCTCCTCCTTCTTGTGCCATATCAGATCCCGAATATTGGTGATCATCATGGCTTTTAAAGTGCTTTAAAATGGCTTATATAAGTTAGTAAGTCTAGGTAAGCAAATCTGGCTAGGTTATCCTGCTATGTTAATAGAGTAGACCATATTGCCAGGGACAAAATGCCGAGCATCAGGTGGCGGTTAACTAACCTGACAACCCTGAGGACACCTACAGGGAAGGGTGATGATCCCAAGTAAATTAAATCCCACTTGAATCCATCTTGATGGAGAGCAGCAGCTTCATCAATCCTGTCCTGGAGCTGAGGAAGACTTTGCATGCCAAAAAGGGCTCAGGACCAGAAAGTGACTCACAGAGCTGGATCAGTAGTACAGGAGTCACTCTGCGATGCAGAAGGCAAATGGAAGGCCACTGCATTATATTCTCAGGACAGTCTTCATGGCTGATCACCATGATGATCATCCATATTCAGAATTGGATATGGCACAAGAAAAAAAGTCTAGGTAAAGGTCACCCTTGCTTCAAAGCCAGGACTATGCTATTTCCTTTTCCTTACCACATTTAGGTACATACCTAATGTATGAAACATTTAATGTACTGTAATGGGGACTCCCTACCCACCCACACTCAATGAATTCCCCAAGCCTCACAGTTAACCCGCCAGCTCTGACTAAGTAATGGAAGACTGAATTCAATGACAGCAACTACCCCTTTAGTGGGATCAGCCAGTCTAGTGACTCCCTTCCTTGTGAACCCAATACCATCCCTGCAAGGAAGATCAGAACACAAATTAACCTGGTAATGATTGTGATGGAAATTCTGGGAGCCAAAATTGGATTTAGGATCAAATTGTTTTCCTGAAGGAACATGCCAATTGTAGAGAATTTTAATTTTTATTAAATAATAGAAAGAAAGCCGAATTGTAGGGGGAACTACTTTGGGACTTTTGAGCCAAATATATTGAGATCCAATACACAAACTACAGGTAAATAAGGGTAAAGTGACCATATGGACAAATTTTACAAATTAAGTAATCAACCCTGACTGCTCCTTGGAAAGTCAAATAGTGAAGATGAAGCTAAAGTACTTTGGACATCAAATGAGAAGAGAGGATTCACTTGAGAAAGCCTTGATGCTGGGAAAGGTGGAGGGCAAAAGAAGAAGGGGCGGCCAAAAATGAGATGGCTAGGTATTGTAGACACAATGGGCACAGAGCTGAGCAGGTTGAGGTGGACGGTGGAGGATAGAGACGCCTGGCGGGCAATGGTCCATGGGGTCACAAAGGATCGGAATTGACTGTGCAACTGAACAACAACAATCTGGTCTACTTACACTAGGGGCCGAAGAACAGACCTAGGCGGGCTTCTGAGTTCATGCAAAGCGCAAATCTCTCCAGCAGAGTAACAATCTTATATTACAACCCATGGTCCCCCTTTACATTCACTCTCAATACCTTCCAGGACACAACTCAACGGATGCCCATTAGCCAATCCCTCTTTGACTTTCTCAGAACCTTCCAGAAGACTTGTAACCATTTTGTCTTTCACAGGAAATCAGCCAAAGAATTATGGGATATTAACAGCTCTCTTCTCCAAAAGGTACCAAGGTAACCTTGGGCTCTCGCGCTCTCTCTCTCTCTCTCTCTCAGCCTCTAATGTGCAAAATGTTTCACCTGAGCCCTTCTCCCAGGTAAAACTGCTTTAAGAGCAGTTGCAGTCTTTATTTCAGCAAAGGAACAAACCAAGGTACAATCTTTTCCCATCAAATTCACCCCAAACCTACCCATTCCTTTCTGTTATTGATGATCACAAGTTCTGAGTACAATGTATTGCATTCGGCCCAGCTCCCATACCAGACAGCAATGTCTTCTGAAAACCAGTAATCGCCCCCTGCATATCCTTCCCACTTGGGAGGATTCAGTGGAATATCGGCTGCGGAAAGATGCCAGGAAACAAAGGGACATGTAAGGGATCCTGTTGTGATGAAGGCAATTCCAGTATCATGTGTGTCACATAAACTGTAGTTAGGACAGGTTTTAATGTTCATATTTTGAGCTTGGGTACTGGACCCCCAAAGTCAAGCTATGCCATCTAGCCTCAACTTTCTGATCTTGTGAGTTGTCAAGTTGTGCAAGCACATTTTCCATTGTGGTTGGAGGAGTCAAAACAGTGCTGAGTAGGAGTTCCTGTATTTTTATGCTCCATAATAAACTAGAGATACAAATGCATTAAATGAACTCCTGGAATAGTCTCATATCTCCACCTGTAAGTGCAACTGTCATGCATTCCATATTAGTGCAAAAGGAATTATCTATCCACACAGCTGTATCCATGTTTTCTATTCAGCCCACTGGGAACCTTGCTTGTCCCAGACAATCATGAGCCATTCATGCCCCAGTCAGTCATTCATTCATTCATTCAACCAACCAATCTTTCTTACGTTCCAAGACTAGCATAGTACAGCGAAAAGAACAGAAGTTAAAATGAGGGTAGCTATGCTGGTCTTGGAATGTAAGAAAGATTAGTTGGTTGTTTGGTTGTTTGGATGGATGGATAGTGTCCTAGTCATGTGAAGGTGTGTGTTTGCATACAACTGTTCATCCTTTTCACACTGAAAATGGATGCATGTGTGGCGGCAAAAAGGGAACCCATCAGAGGCACTGAGATAGGGAGAAGATTAGGGGACATGGCCCCTCTCCCTACTTCTGACATCCACTTGACACTTAGGAGAGAAGGCATTAACAAACAAATTCCCAATCATGTGGCTTAAAAGAAGAGAATATAGCCTCTCTGAACAGTAGTTATTGATTCTGCATACTGTACTCACACAGGTACATGCATGGTTCAGAAGAATCGCATACTCTAGAATCCAAGCTGCACACCAAACATTGTTTCTGTACCTCCCTTTATCAGCGTTTCCCATTTCCCCCAGCCTGTACATTTACAATTTAAACCAGGGATGGTCAACCTATGGCCCGTGGGCCAGCCCCAGCCCACAGCACCATTTCATGTAGCCCGCCGCCACCCTCGCTGCTACCGGAAGCGGAAGCAAATGCATTTACGACAGCTGTAAAATGTACCCGCACATGCGCAAACATGCCCACGATTGCTGTAAACACTGCTGTAAATACACCTGCGGCTGTCGTAAATGCACTCAGCTGTCTAGGGGTGTGTGGTCCTGCCTGCAGCACAAAAAGTTTGGGAACCCCTGATTTAAGAACATAAGAACAGCCTTGCTGGAACAGGCCACAGCCCATCCAGTCCAGCATTCTGTCTCACACAGTGGCTCACTATTTCCTTCAGGGTATTCCCAAGCAGATGCCTTCACCTGCTTAGGATTCCCTGGAAATGGCATTGAGAGATATCCTGCCTATCTCTCCAACCCGCAGGTTGTCCTTAAGTATCCATAATTATAGCCATTGATACTCTTGTCCTCCATGAACTTGTCTAATCCTTTCTTAAAGCTGTCAAGACTGACAGCTGTCACCACTTCTTCTGGCAGGGAGTTCCATAGACCAGTAATCCTCTGGGTGAAAAAGTACTTTCTCTTATTTGTTTGAGAACTAGTACCCAAAAGTTTCATCGAGTGTCCCCTAGTTCTAGTGTTATGCGATAGGGAAAACAGTTTTTCCTTATCTACTTTGTCCACACCGTGCATGATTTTATAAACTTCAATCAGGTCACCTCTTAGACGTCGTCGTTCAAGAGTGAAGAGGCCCAACCGTTGCAGCCTCAGATGGTAAGGAAGGTGTTCCAGTCCCCTAATCATTCTGGTTGCCCTCCTCTGCACTTTTTCCAGCTCCATAATATCCTTCTGGAGGTTTGGCGACCAGAACTGTACACAGTATTCCAGATATAGGATTTAAATCCTATAAAATATGCTCTGGAAGGCAAGTGCAATAATCTGTTGCAAGCATATTTCCCCTCTGTCTGCTGCTGCCTCTTCCGTGTCTAGGCCAGACGCAAAACTACCAAACTGAAGGCACCTATTGGTGAGCTCATTCTGTAGTTCCTTTCACCTGACCTAGTGTGAGAAACATTAGCTGGCACAAGGTTTCTGTTACCAAGAGCACACCCGATTGTAGTTCAAAAATACCACAATCTTTGAGGAGGCTCTTTCTGTGTACCCACCCTGTAGCTGCTGTTAGCACAAAAAGGGATCCACTAGTCCAGGAGTGCCCAAATTACAGCCCATGAGCCGGATCAGGCCCCCAACACCAATTCATCCGGCCCGCAAAGCCCTTGTCACTCCTGAAAGTGGAAGTAAAATGTGTCTGGATAGATGGATGGATGGTATCCTAGTCGTGTGAAGGTGTGTGTTTGCATACCGTATGGGCGCATTTTACTTCCGCTTCCGAGAGTTTAGTGTCTTGCACTGAAGACAAAGAAGGAGCCGCAGTGAGGGCTAAACTCAGGTTTATTGGGTGATGATCAGGATGAACATGTGGTAATGGCGGAGGTACATCACATTATATACAGCAGTACAATACATTTGAATCTTGTTGCACGGTAGCTCATTGGCTGCTACCGGCGTGACGTCATTCCAAGTCACGCCCATCTTCTGCAGGTAGTGATAGTGCGGGAAAGTTCCCGCGGCTGCCGGTGATTTGGGGAATGTGAACCATGTGAGTTGAACGCTCGCAGCTGCCCTCTATGGGCAGCTTACTCGCGTTCCTTAACAGCTGAGCTACATTGTAATTATGGTCAGGTTACATTCATACATTTCTTAAAGCAACATTGTACATACATAACACTCCTCCCCCCTAGGATGGGACGAAGTCCCTCAACCATTGTGGCTTGCCGCTCGTGTGCCTGAGGCGTGCGGCCGCTTGACTTAACACAGGGGAGCCGGGGGCTCCTGGTTCCGCGGAGTCCCGTCCTGCAATGGAAAGGGGGGACTCATTAGTGGTTCGGTGGGGACTCTGCGACAACCTTGCATTGGGGGACCGGAATGGAATGAACAGTTGGGACGTGAACCCCTGCCTACCGGTTGAGGACCTTGGGGTCCCCCCCCAGTACGAATCTCGGGACAGACGAGGAGGCCCTCGTGGTCTCGCCACCCCCTGTTGCCTGTCCGGGAGTTCTAGAGGCTGAGGTCGGCGGACTCCCCCCTGATGCCTGTCTCGGGGGTGTCTGTCTCCGGGGAGCTGGAGCTATGGTATATTCTAAAACAAAAGGGCTGGGGGGACTGGAGGTACCAGGGGCTGAACTGAAACCCCTCTTCTCGCTAGGACGGGTGGGGGACCACTCCGCGACACCCCCCTGGTACTGCAAATCATAATCAAACTCATCCCTCTCTTCCAAAGTATCCTCCTCTGTGGCTGAGAACCCAGGGTATGCATTTGTACCCGCGGACGCCGCCGTGTCTCCCCCTTGGGTAACGCGGGTGGGGGAGGACCCTAACGCTGATTCCCCTTCACTGGTGACTCGCCTTCTGAGTTGGTAGGCGTGCCTTCTCCAGAGTAGACCCGAGCTAGTCTCGACCCTATAGGATACTGGCCCCGTCTGCTCAATGATCGTCCCTGGTACCCACGCTGGCCCCGAGGCCGCGTAGTTCCTGCAGTGAACCGGGTCCCCTACCGAAAAACTTTTGGAGCTCTCTACCCCTATGTTTATATTTCTCCCTTCATCCTCCACCCTGGACGGATCCATCCGGTCAAAAAGTGTTACCGGATGCCTCCTCATGAGGAGTTCGGCTGGCGAAAATCCTGAAGCTAGGGGGGTTGTCCTGTAGCAGATGAGGAACTGACACAGATGAAGGTTCAACTCACCGGGACCCATGCGCTGCAGTGCGTCTTTCGTAGTGCGCACTTGGCGCTCTACCTGACCGTTTGTGGCGGGGTGAAACGGGGCAGCGGTAATGTGCCTGATGGCATTTCTCTCAATAAACGTCTTGAACTCCGCAGACGTGAAGGTACTAGCGTTATCATTAACAAGGACGTCTGGCAGGCCGAAACAGGCAAAAACCTTGCGCAACTGTTTAATGGTCGCCGCAGAGGAGGTGCTGTTCATGGGGATTACTTCCAACCACTTGGAATAGGAGTCGACTATCAGCAGAAACATGGACCCGCAGAAGGGGCCAGCGAAGTCGACATGTATCCGGGACCATGGCCCGCGGGCCGTGTCCCATTCCCTATGGGGTAGCCGGGACTCCTCGGGCCGAGAGCTCTGGCAGCTCTCACACGTGCCCACTAAACGTTCTATATCTGCGTCTATCTGGGGCCACCAAAAGAAACTCCTGGCCAGAGCCTTGGAGCGTACTATTCCCGGGTGACTGGTATGAAGCAGCTTCAGTACCTTAGCCCTTAGCCTCTCTGGGATAACTACCCGCTGGCCCCAGAGTAAGCAGCCCCTTTCCAGGGAAAGCTCTACTCTACGCCTGAAAAACGGCTTGAACTGTTCCTCGGGGGGAGTAGTGGGCCACCCTTTCCTAACCCAGGAACTAACTTGGGCCAGCATCTTGTCGGCCGCCGTGGCCTTGGCGAGGTCGGCCGGGACGATGGGGAGTGAGTCGAGGGACTCGATCAGCAGGACTTGGTGGTCCTGCTCTACCTCGCATGCGGGATCCCCTAAACTAGGGAGGGGAGACCGGGACAGTGCGTCCGCATGGGAGATCTCCTTCCCTGGGCGATAGACCAGCTCATACTGGTAGGCGTTGAGGAAAATGGCCCAACGCAGCATCCTGGGGGATAGAATTTGCGGGGTGGGTTTGCCGGTAGTGAAGATCCCCAGAAGTGGCTTGTGATCCGTCACTACCGTAAACTCGCGGCCGTATAAAAAATCGTGGAACTTCTTCGTTCCCGCGATTATGGCCAGGGCCTCCCTATCTGTTTGCGCGTAATTGCGCTCGGCCTTCGAGAGGGACCTTGAGTAGTACGCCACCGGGGCTTCCCGCCCGCTCTCCAACACATGGCACAGGACCGCCCCCACCCCCACTGGGGATGCATCACAGACTAAAACCACTGGTTTTCTCGGATCAAAGTGGGTCAGGACAGTATCTGAGGATAGGAGTGTCTTAAGCTCCTTGAATGCTTTCTCCTGCCTGTCCCCCCACCGCCAAACCGCATCCTTTTTAGTAGCGCGTGCAGTGGCTCCGCGACCGATGCCTTCCTAGGCAGGAAGGAGTGATAGAAATTTAGGAGCCCTAGAAATGACTGCAGCTCCGGTTTCGTGGTGGGGCGAGGGGCGTTTTACACGGCCGCAACCTTGGACTCAGAGGGTTTGATTCCATCCGGGGTTATCTTAAAACCGAGAAACTCGACCTCCCTTGCAAAGAATACACATTTGTCCCTTCTCAGTCGAAGTCCCGCCCTCTCGAACACTGAAAGGACCCCGTCTAACCTCTTTGCTAACTCTAATTCGCTCCCCACCGTTATCAACACATCGTCAAAATATGGGAGAATGCCTGGAAGCCCCTTTAAAAAGCGTTCCACGAGGGACTGGAAGATCCCGGGGGCCGAATTCACGCCAAACTGAAGGCGCGTTACCTTAAATGCCCCCTTGTGCGTCACGATCGTTTGCGCAGTGGCAGCAGCCAGGGTTACAGAGAGCTGCTGATATGCCTGCGCCAGATCTAGCTTGGCAAAACACCTCCCCCCATGTAATGTGGCCAGTAAGTGGCTGACCACGGGCACCGGATATGCATTTGGCTGAATGGCCTTATTGATCGTACATTTGTAGTCCGCACAAATCCTGACCTCCCCGTTTGACTTAAGGGCCGTAACAATCGGCGTTTCCCACTCCGCCGAATCAACTGGAACCAAAATCCCCTGCCCCACCAATTTGTCCAGTTCCGCCTCAATCTTGTCCTTGAGGGCGAAGGGCCCTCTCCTTGGCTTGAGGCGGATGGGCCGGATTTCTGGGTCCAGCTCAAAGGAAACTGGGGGGCCCTTGTACGTCCTGAGCCCCTTCTTGAAAACGTCCGGGTGTGCATTGCACACGTCCCGCATTGGGTCAGTCTCGATGGCGTTAATGCCGGACAGTTCGATTCCCAGGGGAGCAAACCACTGCGTTCCCAAAAGGCAGCATCTCCCCCCCCTTGAGGACCACTAGGGGCAGTTTCTCGGAGTAATTCTTGAACTTCACCTTGAAGTTCCCCACCCCCAACACTGGGATCCCATTTCCCTGCACGTCCCGTAAGTGTGACTTCATGGCCCGCAGTTTGGGCCGTGCCTCTGGGGGAATGCGCATAAACTCTTTTTGGGACAGGATGGAATAGGATGACCCCGAGTCTATCTCCATCCTCACTGGGAGCCCCTGTAACAGTACCTCTACGAAAAAACGCCGGTGCTCCAGGCCCACATGGTTCACGCCTTCCTCGCTGTAGTTGGCTGAGACCTTCCTGGTGCCGGCCGCCTTCCATTGGTGCGTCTGGGGATGGCTCAAAACGCCCTTGTCCTCGGCTCGCCCGCGCCTGCATACTCTGGCGATGTGTCCCTTTCGGCCGCAGTTGTGGCACTCGGCTTTTCGGAACGGACACCTTGTGCGGTCATGGGACGCCCCACAACCGTCGCAGCGGCGGTCTTGCCGTTCACGGGTCTGTCGCTTCTCCCCGCGTTTCTTTACTCTCTGGACGTCGTCGTCCTCGCTGGAGCAGGCGTCTGCCGTCGTGGACGACTCCTCAGACGTCGCTGGTGTGCCGGCGGGCGACTTGGGGGCCCGCCAGGCCGTCTTCGCCGACGTCCGCCGGGCCGCCTGCACTGGTGACTTGGCCCTTTCGGACGTGGCCCCCTCGGGACTTGAACACTCTGACCCCGCTCCTGGCTGCCTTGGCTGCTTGGGCCTCCCGCAGTACCTCGTTGAATGTGAGGCGATAGTCGCAGGTCATCAATTTCCTCTGGACCTCCTCGTCCCTCAGGCCACACAGCATGCGGTCTCGGAGGGCTGTGTCCAGGTCTTCCCACTGGCAGTGCACCGCTGCAAGCCTGAGGGCCGCCGCGTAGGCGGACACGGACTCTCCCGGGCGCTGGTCTCGCCTGTGGAACGCGACCCTGGCCGGGAAAATCGACACGGGGGGCTGGAAATGTTCGCCCAGTAACTCCAGGATGCGGTTGATGGGCACCACGTCCACCTTCCGGGGGGCCACCAGGTTCATCAGGATACGCAGCGTGGCCGGCCCCACCTGGGCCAGAAAGTGGGAGCGCATCTTCGCGGCGGCGTCGACGCCCGCGGCTTCCATCGCGTGCCGAAACTGGCACTCGTACAGCTCCCATTGTTCCGGGTCACTGATATCGAACTGGTAAGGCTTGACCTTGGGATTCGCCATCGATCCCATCCTCGTCACCAATTTAGTGTCTTGCACGGAAGACAAAGAAGGAGCCGCAGTGAGGGCTAAACTCAGGTTTATTGGGTGATGATCAGGATGAACATGTGGTAATGGCGGAGGTACATCACATTATATACAGCAGTACAATACATTTGAATCTTGTTGCACGGTAGCTCATTGGCTGCTACCGGCGTGACGTCGTTCCAAGTCACGCCCATCTTCTGCAGGTAGTGATAGTGCGGGAAAGTTCCCGCGGCTGCCGGTGATTTGGGGAATGTGAACCATGTGAGTTGAGCACTCGCAGCTGCCCTCTACGGGCAGCTTACTCGCGTTCCTTAACAGCTGAGCTACATTGTAATTATGGTCAGGTTACATTCATACATTTCTTAAAGCAACATTGTACATACATAACAGAGAGGAACAAGGGCTTCATGGGCTGGATGAATTGGTGTTGTGGGCTGGATCTGGCCCATGGGCCATTGTGACTGGCCCCCTGAATTATGTGACCAGCCCACGCCCGAAAAGTTTGGGCACCCCTGCACCAGTCCTTTGCCTAACTGGGGAGCCCTATTGAAACCAATGGATTGATCTCCAGCCTGCACTACTCAGCAAGCCAGGAATCAGAGAAGCAAATATGGAGCACCACCCTCCTCTGTGCTTACAAACAGGATTCAGGCCTAACTATTCTTTATGATAAGCAACATCAATCTCTAGTACTTTCTCCACACAAGGAACCAGATTCTGTTCAGTTCTAATTTCTGTTACCAAATACTGTCACTGCAAATATAAAATCATGCGAAAGTTACCTTTTATTGTGCTTGTTATAGGAAAAACAGTCATAGCTTCAGGCAATTTATAAGTAGTAGGTAGCACTGAAAAATAATACAATTTTAGTCTTTTATTATCGATCTTAAAAAGCTTCTGTGCTATATTACAAGAAACAAAATAAAATTACTTTTCAGACCAGTATGATTTTTAGTAGGCTGTGTTGAATCTTCTTTTTGTTTATACAGTGGTACCTCGTATAATGGGGGGAAATGTTCTGCATGGTTTTTTGCTATGCAATTTTTTTGTTATACAATGCATGCTTCGTATAACGAAATTTCCAATAGGATGCTTTGTATAACGAAAATCATCATAGGGATGCATTGAAAACCTGGGAGATAGGTTGCTTTGTATAACAAAATTTTCGCTATACGGGGCAACATTTTTCTTCATATTCCTTTCGTTACACAAGGTTTTCGTTATAAGAGTCCTTCATTATATGGGGTTTTACTGGATTTGGTATTGAAGACAGTGGTGGGAATTTCCTGATACACAATTAGCTGAATCCAGACTAAGCGGGCAACTACACCATCAAGTAACTTGGGATTTTCTCATCTTATACTAGGGGTTCCCAACCTAATGGCCACAGGCTGGATCAGGCCCTTGGTGCCATTTCCTGTGTCCAACCACCCCACCCCTCCAAGGGCATTCAAGAAACAAAATGGCTGCCCCTTTGAAGCTGTTGGAACAGAATGGCCACCACCCACCATTGTTCAGGCAGGGCAAAATGGCCATCTGGCCCTCAAAGCTGACTGAGAGAGTGTGACCTGGCCCCCAGCTTGAAAAGGTTGAGAACCCCTGTCTTATACCATTGATGAATTCAAAGGGTTTGCATGACGCAAAGGCTGCATTGAATTCATCTGCACATTTTTTTCATCCAAAGCAGCCTTTTTCTGTGCTGCTGGAGGGCTTCTACATTTTGATAGGGATTTTTCCATGCAGATGTGCCAGATGCAAAATGGAGTGAGGGGAGGGGTGTGCCTGTAGGCAGAGTTTTGGTGATGTTATCTTGGACATAATGTTCAGGACTGTGGCACCACACCTCCATGGTGTTTTATATGTCCCGATTATCCTCCTTTTAAAAAAATTAATAGATGAGAATAGCTCTATAACACCCTATCACCTTATTGATAGGCCTTTATTCTTGTTATGATAATATAGTGTTATACCACTATTCTCATCTATTTAATTTTAAAAAGGAAAACAGAAGCAATTGCACAAAGGAAAGATGAATGGGGCTGGATCATGGGAAGGAAGGAAAGGAGCAGGGCTGTGGGTTGCATTTCAATACCAACAGCATCACTAGTGTGAACACTACACTTCCAATACAGTTCAAAAGCCTAATGTGAATATCCATTTTGATTTCAATCATAGTTGAGACTGCGAATTAAACCACAGCAGAGCCCAATTGCTTCAATTCAGCCTGTCAATGTTGTCATAGTAAAGATAAAAGTAAAGGTTACCTTTGCTCGAAAGCCAGTCATATCCGACTCTAGGATTCAGTGTTCATCTCTGTTTCAAAGCCGAAGAGCCAGCACTGTCTGCTTCTGCAGAAGTTTCCGTGGTCATGTGGAAGGCATGACTAGACACCGGAGTGCACGGAACGCTGTTACCTTCCCACCGAAGTGGTCCCTGTTTATCTACTTGCAATTTCTTGCTTTCGAACTGCTAGGTTGGCAGGAGCTGGGACAAAGACAGGAGCTCATTCAGTCCTGCAGTACTCGGGAATTTTGGTGTTCAGGGAAACAAGACGATAGAAGCAGCCGTATTCTGGCTAACACATCTTTATTGCATGAAGTACAGTTCGAACACACGAGGTAATGGTGGCAATACAACTTCTTTTATACAATCACTATACATTTGAATATGGGTGCACGGTAGCCTATTGGCTACTGTCGGCGTGACGTCATCCGGAGTCCCGCCCTTCTTGTACAGGTGTATCCGTGGCGGGAAGGTTTCCCGCGGCTTGGTATGATTGGGGAATTTGTACCATGTGAGTTGAATGCTTGCTGCTCCCATCTCTGGTAGCAAGCTCGCATTCCAATAGCAGCTGGATACAATGTGTTCTTTACAAATGGCTTGAGTATATATTTCCTGTAGAACTGGTTACATTTAACTTAAAGGCATAACATAGCAGTTACATTCCATACACAACACCCCTCCCCCCTAGAATGGGACGAAGTCCCTCAACCAATGTGGTTTCCTGCATGTGTGTTTGGGGCGTGCGGCTGCTGAGCTTGGTTCGGGGGCCCTCGCGCTTCTCTGCTCTCTTGGTTCTTGCCCTGCAATATGAGGGATGGACATGTTAGCGGTTTGCCGCGGTTGTGCAGCCCCTGACTGAAAACGTGGGGTAGGGGTGAACTCTAATGTCGAGAAACCAGGGGCTCCTGGGACTAACGAAAAACCCCGCTCTTCGCTCGGACGGGTGGGGGAACACCCTGAAAACCCCCCCCAGTTCCGCAAATCAAAATCAAACTCTTCCTCCCTGCCAAACTCGTTCCTCTCTTCCAAAGTATCCCTGGTGTCCAGGGGATACAGGTTTGTATCAACCCCCTCCCCCCTAGGTGAGGATCGACAATCCACATTTGTACCCCCGGGATACCCTGTGTCTCCCCCTTGGGATAAGTGGGTGGGGGAGGACCCTAACGCTGAATCCTGTGGCTGCCTGTCTGGGTCCTGCCTATTGGTAACCCTACGCCTGAGTTGATCGGCGTGCCTTCTCCAGAGGAGACCAGTGCTGGTCTCTACACAGTACGAGACTGGCCCCGTTTGCTCAATGACTACTCCCAGGACCCAGGCCGGCCCTGCGGCCATGTAATTCCTGCAATATACTGGCTCACCTGTTTCAAAACTTTTGGTGTTTCCTATTTCTATGTTCCTTCCTTTATCCTCTACCCTTGTTGAGTCCAACCTAATTAGGAGCATTACCGGTTTCCTGCGCATGAGGAGCTCTGCAGGTGAGAGCGGCGTCACCCTATAGCACAGCAGGAACTGGCACAGTTGCAGGTTCAGGTCCCCGGGGCCCATGCACCGCAATGCCTCTTTTGTAGTTCGCACCTGGCGTTCTACCTGGCCATTTGTTGCAGGGTGGAAAGGGGCAGAGGTGATATGACGAATGGCGTTTTCCTCAATGAATGCCTGAAATTCCGCAGACGTGAAGGTACTGGCGTTGTCGCTCACGAGCATGTCTGGTATCCCAAAACAACTAAACACCCTGCGCAATTGTTTTACGGTTGCGGCTGACAAGGTGCTGGACATCGGAATCACCTCCAACCACTTGGAGTAAGCATCTACTATTAGCAGGAAAAGGGTTCCCCTGAAGGGTCACAAAATCTATGTGCATCCGAGACCAAGGTCCTCGGGCCGTGTCCCATTCTCTATGGGGAAGTCGGGATTCTTCAGGTTGAGAACTTTGGCAATTCTCGCACTTGCCAATCATGTGCTCTATGTCGGCATCCATTTGGGGCCACCAGAAGTAGCTTCTGGCCAGAGCTTTAGAGCGTACGATCCCGGGGTGGCTGACGTGCAGTAGCTTGAGCACTCTCAACCTCAATGCCTCAGGAATGACCACCTGCTGGCCCCATAGGAGGCAGCCCCTTTCTGTGGAAAGTTCGTCCCTTTTTCTAACATAAGCCGTGAATTCCTCTCCGGGGGAGGTCGTTGGCCACCCTTTTTGAACCCAGGAGCTCACTAGGGAAAGGGTCTTATCCTTCGCCGTGGCCTTGGCGAGGTCTGCGGGAGCTATCGGGGGTGAGTCAAGGGCTTCGATCAGAAGCACTTGATGATCTCACTCCACCTCACACTCAGGATCTCCTAACTATGGCAGGGGTGACCTGGAAAGAGCATCTGCATGGCTGATGTCCTTCCCCAGGTGGTGGACCAGCGTGTGCTGGTATGCATTGAGAAAGATGGCCCATCGGAGCATTCTGGGGGACAGAATCTGTGGCGTGGGCATTGGCTGTGGTGAAAATGCCTAGTAGGGGTTTGTGGTCGGTCACAACGGTGAACAGTCGACTATACAGGAAGTCATGGAACTTCTTTGTACCAGTGACTATGGCGAGAGCCTCCCTGTCCGTTTGCGCGTAGTTGCACTCCGCCTTTGAAAGCGACCTGGAGTAGAATGCCACTGGGGCTTCCCACCCATTGTCTAACACGTGGCATAGCACCACCCCCACCCCTACCGGTGAGGCATCGCAGACTAGAACTACGGGCTTTCTGGGGTCAAAGTGGGTCAGGACCACTTCTGAGGATAGAAGTCGCTTTAATTCCTTAAACGCCTTTTCCTGACTGTCCCCCCACCGCCAAACCGCATCCTTCTTAAGTAACTTATGCAGTGGCTCCTCAACAGACGCCTTCCTTGGCAAGAAGGAATGGTAGAAATTTAGGAGCCCAAGAAATGACTGCAACTCCGGTTTCACGGTGGGGCGAGGGGCATTTTGGATAGCCGCAACCTTCGACTCAGAGGGCTTTACTCTATCGGGGGTTATCTTAAACCCAAGGAACTCAGCCTCCCTCACTATAAACACACACTTGTTCTTTTTTAACCTCAACCCCTCTTTTTCGAATATTGACAGAACTTTGTCCAACCTCTTAGCCAGTTCCGACACACTCCCCCCGTTATCAGTACGTCATCAAAATATGGGAGAACCCCAGGGAGCCCCTTTAGCAAACATTCCACGAGGGACTGGAAGATCCCGGGGGCCGAATTTACGCCAAACTGTAGACACGTGACTTTAAAAGCCCCTTTGTGGGTTACAATTGTCTGCGCTGCGGCGGCAGCTGGAGTTACGGTCAGCTGTTGGTACGCCTGCGCCAAATCCAATTTAGCGAAAAACTTTCCCCCGTGCAACGTGGCTAATAGGTGGCTAACAACCGGCACCGGGTATGCATTTGGGCAGATTGCCTTATTTATCGTACATTTGTAATCTGCACAAATCCTAACCTCACCGTTAGGTTTCAAAGCAGTCACAATAGGCATTTCCCACCCCGCAGAGTCCACTGGAACCAAAATCCCCTGGCCCACCAGTTTGTCCAGTTCTATTTTGTCCTTGAGGGCGAATGGGACCCTCCTTGGCTTGAGCCAAATGGGGCGGATTTCCAGGTCCATATCAAATGAAACCGGGGGGGCCTTGAATTTCCCGAGCCCCTTCTCGAATACCGCCGGGTGTGCATTGCAAGCGTCCTGGATGGGGTTGCACCCGACGGCATGGATACCCTCTATTGAAATTCCCAGGGGCTTGAACCACTACGTTCCCAGGAGACAGCAACCCCCCTCTTTCAGGACTACTAAGGGCAGCTTCTCCCTATGGTGTTTAAATTGTACCTTGAATTCCCCCACCCCAACACTGGGATTCCGACCCCTTGAACGTCCCGCAAATGAGTCTTTAAGGCCTTGAACTTGGGTCGCTCATTGGGGGGAATACGCAGGAACTCCCGCTGGGATATAATGGAGTAGGAAGACCCCAAGTCTATCTCCATCCCCACTGGGACCCCTTGCAACAGTACCTCAACAACAAAACGGGGGTGCCCCAAGGACATACTGTGAACAGCCGCACTGCTGTCTCCGCAAACCCGGCGGTACACGCGATGCACTTCTGGATCGCTGTCGTCGGAAACTCTGCCAACACTGTCCAGTCTCTTCAGGGGACGTTCTGCTGGGCCCTTGTACTCTCCTCGCCGTTGTCTGCATACCTTGGCGATGTGGCCCCTCCGTCCGGAGTTGTGGCACTCGGCTTTCTGGAACGGGCACTTGCTTCGGTCATGGGACGCCCCGCAGCCATCGCAATGGCAACTCTCCTTGCCACGCTTCTCCGTCACCGCCTTGTGCACCTTTCAGATGCCCTCATCCTCGCTGGCCTCCGAGGAGGAGGAGGGTGATACTGGGGATTGATGGTACCGCCAGGCCGCTTGTACTGGAGTCGATGCCCCGTCGGTTGGTGGGGCCCTTGCCTTGAACAACTTGACTCTGGCCCTCATGGCTTCAGCCGCCTGTGCTTCCCTTAGGACCTCTTGAAATGTCAGGTCGTGACCACGGGTCATCAGCTTTCGCTGGGTCTCCTCGTCCCTCAGACCGCAGAGCAAGTGGTCCCTGAGGGAGGTTTCCAGGTCTGCCCACTCACATGGGGTTGCCGCCATGCGGAGGGCTGCCGCAAACTTGGCCACAGACTCACCCGGGCGCTGGTCCCATCTCCCGAAGGCAGCTCTGACCGTGAAAATGGACACAGTCAGCCGGATGTGCCCCCGCAGCGCTGCTAGGAGGTTTTTGACCGGGACCTCTTCCACCTTCCTCGGTGCCACCAGGTTGACCAAGAGCTTCACGGCGTGGTACCCCAATATCGTGATGAGCTGGGCACGCTTTTTCCCCTCATCGGTGATTTCAGCTATCGCCAGCATGCTGCGGAAATGCATTTCGAACCATTCCCATTGGTCCGGCTGGGTTATGTCAAAGATTGGTTGTGTCTTGTTCCCGTGGGAAGCCATATCCCACCTTCATCGCCAATTTGGTGTTCAGGGAAACAAGACAATAGAAGCAGCCGTATTCTGGCTAACACATCTTTATTGCATGAAGTACAGTTCGAACACATGAGGTAATGGTAGCAATACAACTTCTTTTATACAGTCACCATACATTTGAATATGGGTGCACGGTAGCCTATTGGCTACTGTCGGCGTGACATCATCCGGAGTCCTGCCCTTCTTGTTCAGGTGTATCCGTGGCGGGAAGGTTTCCCGCGGCTGGGTATGATTGGGGAAATTGTACCATGTGAGTTGAATGCTCGCTGCTCCCATCTCTGGTAGCAAGCTTGCATTCCAATAGCAGCTGGATACTGGGAATTTCAATAGAGCCCCGCTCACCAGGAGGGCTTCAAAAGAGCACCGTCCCTGCCGTCCCTGAGGGTCTTCGCTGCGTCTCTCCTGGGCTCATTCCACCAGCCCAGGATGGGAGACGAGCGACAGCTGAGGCCGCCGACGGTCCGTTCCCTCCTGGCCCCGCCCGCCAGGAGGGCTTCAAAAGAGCAGCCGGACCTGCCGTCCCTGAGGGTCTTCGCTGCGTCTCTCCTGGGCTCATTCCACCGGCCCAGGATGGGAGACGAGCGACAGCTGAGGCCACCGGCGGTCCGTTCCCTCCTGGCCCCGCCCACCACCAGGAGAGCTTCAAAAGAGCAGCCAGACCTGCCGTCCCTGAGGGTCTTCGCCGCGTCTCTCCTGGGCTCATTCCACCGGCCCAGGATGGGAGACGAGTGATAACTGAGTCCGTTCCCTCCTGGCCCCGCCCACCAGGAGAGCTTCAAGGGAGCGCAGGAGCAGCTGCAGCTGTGTGGGGGCCAGGTGTTCCCTGGCTTTGCTGTGGTTGCGGACGTTCAGCCTTTGGCTATGTTGCTGACTTTGGCAGCTGAAGACACTCTTAAGGCTCTTAAGGCTTGTTAAGGTCGTTGAGCTTGGGCTCCGACCTCCCCCCCCCTGGATCTTTTTGCTTATTCTGATTTAACTTGTACTGTATGATTCCTGACTTTGTTTTTTTCTTCCCCCATTGTATTTATGCATTATGTTTTACTGTAATTGATATGTTGTTATCATTAATGTGCGGGCCATGGGATTCCGTTTTGGGGACATTAGTAGCCGAGGGTCTGTGTAATTAAATGTCTATTGTATAATTCGTTGTGTAATTTACTGTATTGTATTATTATTGTTTTCCTATTGTATTTTCATGCTGTTATATTGTGTCTGTATTTGATTTGTTATGATTATATTGTATTTTTGGATTTTTTTGTAGTATTATACTGTAATAATTGTATGTTTATTAATTGTATGTATATTAATTTTTTGTTGTAATTGTACTTATATTATTGTGTTGTAAGCCGCTCTGAGTTGGCCTTTTGGGATGAGTGGAGCGGGGTATAAATCCAATAAACATAACATAACATAACATAACATAAACAACATTTCCTGTAGAACCGGTTACATTTAACTTAAAGGCATAACGTAGCAGTTACATTCCATACACAACAGGAATCGAACTGCTGACCTTCTGTCTCCCAATCAGCGTCTTAGCCACTTGAGCCACTGCAGTCTCTAATGTTGTCATACCATACGTTAATTGTATTTATTCTCCACAAATATCAATGGGATGTGCCACACCTAACTACTTATTGACTTCTACATACTTATAATGCAACAAACATAATCTGGAGTCTGATTGTACAAGTATTTGTATTTCATTCTGTTCTACTTGGTCAAAGGCTACTTTGATTATTTCTGCCTCAGAAACTTTTAGTCTTATTGACTGGTACTTCTTTTTATTTCAGCCAGAGATCACAGTTAAGCAGGATGATATCTCACAAACACTGCATAGCCAATCAGTTTAGAATACACTATGGAGTCTTTAATGATAAATGAGACGGCATTTCTGGATTTAGTCAAATGGATCATGTGATATCGCAAAGCTATTTAATCAATCATATTTGATTATGTGGTAGTATTGATCATCATAGAAAAGTCAAATGAAAGGAACAATAAATCAAATAAATTAATGGACTCTAGATGAACATTTCTGAAGCAGGAACGATTTCATGTGAATAAAGGGAGGTGCTTTTTACACACTATAATGTTTACCAAAAAAAGATAAACATTGAATTTCAGGTCAATGTCATGATGCATCATTCTCTCAACAGAAACCAAAATCCTGTCCCCCAACTATTACTGATTTATCAACCTTGTAGATAAGGAGTTCTCAACCTTTTTAAATCTGGGGGCCAGATCACGCCCCCTCAGACTGTTTGCGGGCCAGATTGGTGTTCTCCCCACCTGTGCCGCCTTTGGCAGCAGGAGGAGGAGTAATCCTGGACCACCCTTAGCCCCGACCATCCCCCCCCCCCTCAGCAGTGGCAGTGGAGGGGGGGACACCAGTCCAGCCTGGCAACACTCCCCCCATGCCACTGCCACCGCCAACACACCCACACACAGAGAGAGACATTGAGAACAAATGTAGATCCTCGAATTGTTGATGTAAAGTTACCTGTCCAATTTTCTTCATAAACAAAACTGATGTTCCCTCTGGGGAAAGTGTGTGGAACTGAAAACAAAAGCATTTTGCATGATGTTTGGTGAACATTTCTTAATGTTGCACAGAAAATACATTATATAGTTAAGACAGTCCTATTTCAGCTGAGACAGACAATGGCTAAAAGCTGGTGTGAGAAAAACAGGCCTTAAACAAACCTCTGTTCTTCGGCGCCCTATTACAGTGATGGGGAGGGAGGCAACGCTCCCATTGGGCTGCTGGGCAGAGGGGCGGGTGAACTTTTTACTGGAGGGAGGGAGGAAGTGAACCCATTGGGCCGCTGGACAGAGGGGTGGGGCAAACTGTGCTGGGGAGGGAGGAAGTGCTCCCATTGGGCTGTTGGGCAGAAGGGCAGAGTGAACTCTGTGCTGGAGTGACCGCCCGGATGCCCACAGAGAGGGCTCCAAGTGCCACATCTGGCACACGTGCCATAGGTTTGCCACCACTGCCCTATTAGCTTTTTCCATAAACAAACCATTGGGGAAAATCCATTTTATAAGGAAAAGACTATCATGATATTGCCTCAGTCTATATTTGGCAAACAGCCTGTATTTGTTTTTCAGCTGCCAATTACTTTATAAGTATAGTTCTATTTCTATGTCCATATATCTCTTCATATATGAACCAAACCTCTGTGCCCTATTTGCAATACTGGAATAGAAGTCTTTATTCAATCCTTCAAAAACTGATAGTTTATGAATACTGTATAAGATATTGCATTGATGCCCGCAGTTCAAAACACCAGAAAATGCCCTGACATTGGCTTGCATTATTATGCATGTGTTGACAGCAGGGGAAAGGATGCTAAGCATTACACAGCAACATAGAGGTTGAGTAAATATTGATTACACCAATGTGAGTAGTTAACATAGCTTACAGGAGCCCTTCTTGTGCTCACTACCATTCACAGAGAAACACTGAATAAGGAAAATCCCAGAACCTGACTGCTTTTTTCCATCACTTAACCACATCTTAATGTACAACTAGACAGAGGGTTGCCCCATGGTTTGGTCTGGATTTTCAAATACTAGAAAGACGTTTGGGTGAGTGCTATGGAATTTATCCATTAGCACATGCACCTTGGGTTTCCTTCTTACGTAGGAAAAGCTTTTTGAAGGTCATGGTTTTTTTAATGAATGTGTTTCAGTTAAAGGGAAAAAATGTATGGGAACATGTTTCTTTTTAGGCAGCAGGGGAGGTTTTGGGGTGCGAAGAAAGCCAGTTGTATCCAACTCTAGGGTCCAGTGCTCATCTCTGTTTCATAGCCGAAGAGCCAGCGCTGTCTGCTTCTGCAGACGTTTCCATGGTCATGTGACAGGCATGACTAAGCACTGAAGTCAGTGGTGGGCTCCAAAAAAAAATTACTACCACACTGTGGCGTGGTGGACGTGGCCAGGGGGAAAGCCCTGCATTGCACCCGAATTAGGACTACAGTACTATAATTTATTTCAAAACTTGGATGGGCAGGGCCAGCCAAAATTTCTGCTACTGGGTCTGGCGAACTGGTACAAACCTACTGATGCCCACCACTGACTGGAGTGCACGGAATTCTGTTTACCTTCCCACCAAAGTGGTCCCTATTTATCTACTTGCAATTTCTTGCTTTTGAACTGCTAGGTTGGCAGGAGCTGGGACAAAGACGGGAACTCATTCAGTCCTGCAGTATTCGGGTATTGAACTGCTGACCTCCCGCTTTCCAGTCAGTGTCTTAGCCACTTGAGCCACTGCAATTTCCCCTTTTAGGCAGTAAAGGTAGGCATTTCAAAATATGCCACCGAATTGGCTAATGGCTGTGTGCTAAAAAAAAAAAACGTTGTTCCAAAAATAGTTTACTGGGGTGGACCATTTTTAAAAAACAAAAATTAGAACTTTCAATGTACTTGTCCAAATTCTCTATTCTCTGATGAGAGTAGAGCAAGCCCATACTTTTGACTGTACTTATGCTAGGAACAGTATTGGACTCCTCCATCTCACTGGAGATGTAGGAAATACATTGAAGCATTCAGGAAAGGAAACCTCTGGCCCCACACCAAGCATGTTGTTTTTACTGCTGGGTGTCCTATGTGTTTAGACATAGGAAACATAGAGATTTTACAAGCCAGTGGGTCCTCAAGCATTCAGAGCAGGAGGGCTTTCATCTCTCAAATATACAAAAAGAAAAGAAAGAATCCATATTTCAGCTTTGCCTCGTCCCCACTCCGACACTAACATAATTGAAAAGTAGCTTCTTTCTAACAGCAAGAAGATCATCATCACGCCAACAAGAAAAGAATAAACTGCTCAGTACTTACTGAAGATTAGGAATAAGGATGTTCCTGTAAGTTTGACCAACAAGAGCACCGCTCCAGGAACTAAACGTTGCCAGTTCATGGCAACTACTGTACTCTGAAAGAAAATCAATAGAGTTTCAATAGCACCCAATGACAATGATGCAAAGTACCTTATGCCCTCTGTAATGGCAGCTAAGTAATTTACCTTTAATTCATAGAGTAGCCCAAATCCAGTTGAATGATAGTTGTACTTAAATCAAGTTCCTCTAAAATCAGTTAGTCATGGCTGCCTTCCACCCTGACAGGAACTATATACAGTACTGTACAGTAGTTGCAGATAAAACACAATACAATACAATTGTGGGTAATCTGAAAATAGGCATGGGGGAAAGTAGGAAGCATATATCTTGTTTTAACACAATGAGATACATTATAGCAAGACATGGGGCGCAGCTGGCGGTCTACCACTACTTGGAGCACTCAGAAGTGGTTTATTGTTTCCTTCCTCTGGGGGTGGCCAAAAATTGGAGAGCTGGGAGTTAGCAAAGATTGTCACCAGAGACAAAGGCAAAAATCATCCACCCTGGAACGAGACACTTTCAATGTACATCAATGCTGTGTGAGAGAGAGACAGAGAGAGAGAGGTAGTGTGTGTTGGGGTGTATCAGGGTCCAAAAAACCTAAACATACAATTAGCTCTCATCCTTCCTTCTTTACCTCCAGCCGTTCTTCTCCCCTTCCTTCTTTCTTCCCCTCGCTCATTCTTACCCTCCCATCTTCCTTTACTCTGAAATTTCCCCCTCAATACCTACCATCCCTCCCTCATCATCACACTAGGGTGATTCTGCCCAGGTTCCTTTACTGAGAGCCAGGGGGCATCACAAACGGTGTGGGGGGAAACAAAAAGGAAAAAAAACCTCCCCAAGCCAACCCCACCCCATGGGTTGAGCCCCCCCAAAAAAAAACCATAAGTAATAGGCACATCCAAGTAAGCCTCCATCAACACACAAATCAGTCTGCTTCTGCAGACGTTTCCGTGGTCATGTGGCAGGCATGACTAGACACCGGAGCCCACGTAATGCTTTTTACCTTCCCAACAACGTGGTGCCTCTTTATCAACTTACAATTCCTTGCTTTAAAACAAAAAGGTTGACAAGAGCTGGAAGAAAGATGGGAGCTCATTCCGTCCTGCAATACTCAAGAATCGAACTGCTCACCCTCCACATTCCAATAAGCCTCCATCTACACATGAATCAGTCTGCTTCTGCAGACGTTTCCGTGGTCATGTGGCAGGCATGACTACACACCGGAGCACACGTCAGACCATCTATGACAAAAAAAACTGTCTGCATCTGCATCCCAAATGCACACACACAGACAGACTCAATAACCAGATAAACATTTCATAAGAAGGGACATACCTTTCCACAATAAAAAAAAATTAACAACCCACCCCACCCACCCCGGCAAGGCCGGGCAATCAGCTAGTGTATCTATATTTTGTAACCCTCTGGTAAGCCCGTTCTGTGCAGTTTGTAATTGGTACTGTTTTACCCTTGTGAGAGTTCTTATTTTAGGAATAATATTTCTGCCTCTGCAACCACAATTCCTTTTAATTAAAATAAACCAAGTGGAATCAACCATTCTCCTTCAAAATAAGCAATACAGTATTTGTATTTATAGGATACTAGCATAGTTTGCCCGGCGTTGCCGGGCTTTCTTCCCCCTGTTTTTTTTTAAAACGATGCATGCTTTGTTTTTTCCAAAATAAAATTTGTTATTTTTATTATTTTTAATTATTTTAGAACAAAACATTTTTTTCCTCAAAATTTAGTTTTAGGGAATATAATTTAACCCCCTGTCCTTCATTTTAAACATTACATTTTTTTAATAAACTTTTAAACAAAGTTTAAATTAAACAAAGAAGTATTATTTTGAAATTTAGGTTTTTTGAAATGGTGGTGTTTTTTTTTTGGGATTTTGTGGCTTTGATTAATTTTGTTTTTGAACTTGTGTTTTATGTTTATGGGGAAAAACATTTATATTAAATTTAATTTAATGTAATGTAATATTATTTATTTATAAATTTAATTTTGTTTTTTATAATTTTATTTTAAAATTTTTTTGTTTTGGTTTTTCATAGTGAAAAGTGGGTTTATTTTGGTATTTTTTGAGAATAGTGTGGTTTTTTTTTTTGGAATGCTTGTATAATTTATGTTATTAAATGTTGAATTATTATTGTTTAAATATGGTAGAATGTTGTTTCTGTTTTGGCCACTGGGTGGTGGTGGTGAGCTTTTGAGCTTCTCATTGCATTGGTTTCACTTTCCTTAAGTTTCCTGTTTCTCATTTGTGTTCCGGTTCTCGTAGAAGGAAGACGTCTTTTTCTAAGGTATGTGGGGTGTTTTTTGGGGGGAGGGGTTGGGGGTGGATTATTTTTTGGGGGGGATGTTTTTCCCCCCATGGCCCATGCTGGATGGCCCGTGGGAAGGATAAGCATTTGCGGGGAGGCTTTCTTTCCCACGGGCCATGCTTCAAGGGCCATTGGAAGGAAGGGCAGAGGGGTGTTCATTCTTTTTTCCCGTGGGCCATACTGGCTGGCCCGGTGGGAAAGAAGGGCAGTTGCGGGGGGTTGGTGGGTGGGTTGTTTGCTTTAAGTTTTGGTGCTCTGGCTGGCCCTTCGAAGAGAAGGGCAGCGGCGGCCGGGGGTGCTTTTTTTATTTTTGTTTGTCTTTTTTTTGGCCCGCCGGCTGGCCCTTCGATCGGAAGGGCCATGGTGGCGGTGGGGGGGGGTTTCCCCACGGGCCATGCTGGCTCGTTCATGGGGAAGTATGGCTGCGGCGGTGGACTGTTTTTAAACTTTTATTTTTCGTGCGCCGGCCCTTCGAACGGAAGAGTAGCGGCGGCGGGTTCTTTTTTTTTTTTCCCCCACGGGCCATGCTGGCTCGCCCGTGGGGTTGAATGGTTGCAGAGGCGGCTTTTTAAAGTGTTTTTTTCGCGCGCCTGCTGCCTCCTCGTTCTGCTCGCACATTGCGCGCAGGACGCTGGGGGTTGTAGTAATGTGTTGGTGCTTCGTGTTTATGCTGCGTTTTTTTAAAATCCTTTTGTTTTGATTGGCTGCGACGCGTGTTCGAACGCTGCTCCGTGCGAGAGCCTCTCAGCCTGATTGGCTCTTGCGCGGCGTGGCGCACGGACTTTTGGGGGTTGAAGTTCTTTCCCTTTCTTGCCGTTTGTGGGGCTGAGGCCCCCGTGCCGGATTTTTAAATCTTTCGTTGACCTGCGTAGGGAATTCGCCCGTGCTATCGAAGGGAGGGTGCAGGTCAGTAGGGCGACGCACAGCCGCCAATCGCAAATTCCAACGGTGAACACTCCGTTTTATAGGTTAAGATATTTTAAATCTGGGGACATAAAGGGATCTTTGTTTTTACATGGCGGGTAAAAGTTTAACTTTTCAAAAACCGTAACTCAATTTTTAGAATTGTCTTATAGAACATTGTTTTGCTTTGCTGCACAATAACCAAGCTGCACAGTCATACAACCAAAAGAAAAAAAATGAACATAACTTTGTAAATTAAAAATGATTGAAATAAATCCTATCTTGTCCGCAGTGATTTTTGTACATTAAACTCTGAATCTGATTTCAGTTCACTTTCAGAATTTTCTATATTAATGTGCATAGATTATTGTGTATAGATTTTTATAAATCTCTCACTCTGTGACATTCTACAGAAAACCTAATATTAGAAGGAAGTTTTCATTAAATGCTAAATATATCTCGTTGGCTTTTTACACCTCCTATAGTTTGCAAATTAGCTTGCTTTCTGATTCATCATCATTAATAAGAATATACTTGGTTTGCAATTATTATCATTCAGTCATTAATGTTTCCCTAAATCACATTCTTGGAGTGCTAAGCAATTTAAGCTTCTAATGATGGGATGTCTATAATGTACAGTTTGTCCCTTAAGACCAACTCTTCGCCTTCTCTATGTTTAATAATGATTGGGCTGCTGAAGCCAATGGAGGACAACAAACCCAGACAACTGGCACACACACCCCAGAAAAGAGACAACTAATAAAATCTCCTAGAAAGATATATTTGCTTAGCTGTTATTTCACACCTTTGTTTTTTTACAATTTATCTTTCAAATTACTGGAACTATAAAGCTGCACTTTACAATGAATTGTGGGTATTTTGCGTCATTCTGCTGTAAATATAGGAAGCAATGCATGGCTGGTAGATCTTACGCAAAAACCACTGTCTGTACCTTCCCACCCTAAGAATTATCTAAGTTCCATATGAAGGAAGCATACGCAGACTTCTCGTTTCAACAGGAAAAGAAATGAGAAGCAAGTGCTACTTATTGGGATGACTGATTAGAGATGAAATAGTTACCCAGTTCAATTTTTCTGTTGCGTATGATAATTCTTCCTTGGTGTTCTGTGGTTCCCCTTATAACTCTCTTTTCCTTCTCAAATTTTCTAGCAGGAGATTGCGAAGGTGTAAAAGGCAATGTTACCTTTCTCTCTCTCTCCCTGTAACAGTGGATACTAAACAAGAAACAGAAAAGTAAAAACAAATTTAAAAAAAACACGTTGTGGCATCTTAAAGCAGGGATTCTCAACTTGCGGCCCACATGCCGGATGTGGCCCATGGCACCATTTCATGTGGCTCCCCTACTACCTCCACCACACCAGGAAGTGCCATGTGGTGGAGGAAGGGTAAAATGGCCGTCCGGCCCCCAAGGCATACCTGTCAAGTGCAGCTCCGGAGATTACGGGACCTGCGCAGAACATTTCTGTGCATATCCATTCTACGCATGTGTAGAAGGCTTTTACGCATGCATAGAAGGCTTTTACGCATGCATAGAACGGACCTGCGCAGAACTGTTCTGCGCAGCTCACTTCTACGCATCCATAGAAGGCTTTTATGCATGCGTAGGCTTTTACGCATGCGTAGAACTGACCTGCGCAGAACTGTTCTGCGCAGCTCACTTCTACGCATGCGTAGAAGGCTTCTACGCATCCCCTTCTGCACAGAAGCCTTCTACGCATGCACGGAAATACGGGAAATCCCGGCCAATCTGGGATACTTGACAGGTATGCCCCAAGGCTATCTGAGGAAGCATGACCCAACCCCCGGCTTAAAAAGGTTAAAAACTCCTGCCTTAAAGACTTAACTGCTATATTTTAATGTGAGTTTTCGTAGATCAAATCCACTTCCTCAGACCATTTCAGTAGTAGTAGTTGGATTTTTCTTTTCCACAGTTCCACTTATGAAACAGGCTTTTTTTCTCAATTTTTCCTGCTGAACTCCAGCTTTATAAAGAAGCTTCAGGTTTGTGATTTGCAGTCATACCATTTTGTATGGAACTTCAGCAAGGTGCAGATCAGATATTTGCAGAACTAATCAAAAAATGTTCTTTTTAAAAAATCATATTTACACATCTCAAAAAAAAAATCACCATCTAATGTTCCACTACTGACTCATTTTCCTTCCGCTTAATGACAGAAGTCGCCACCACCTTCAATATTTCAGATTATACATTATAGCACTAAACCTGCAATCCTATATTCACTTAGCTAGGAGTAATTTCCACTGAAGTTTGAGTAAACATGTGGTTTGCATACATCTCATTTTTTTTAAAAGCAGGATTTCATTGCAATGTGTTGTCAAACTCAAATAGTGCTTTCCTCCTATGATAACACTAGTTTGCTCGCTCAGTTGTATGGTTTCCCCGTGCCCTCTTGGGCATGGATCAGCCCAGCAGAGGCCACTTTCGGGAGAAAGGCTCCCTGGCCCGTGGGCTCTGCGAGCAGCCAAATTATAAGGGGGGTGGATAAATTATAGGGTTTGATTCACCCAATTCCTTGACCTGACTCACAACTCTGCCAGGTAAGCAGATCGCTAACTCCTGGACACAATTAGGCAAACAATCATCTCCTTGGCTTAGCGTAAATCCCTGGTGCATACAACGACCATATTTACCCAGCCTCTAAGCCCAAAACAATAGGGCTTCCTCTGTCAATGTTTGCCCCTGCTAATTAACTTCCCCTGAAGAGTTTCCCCAATTAACCTGAGTAAACAGGTATTGTGATTGACTTATTGGTGACGGTTGTTTTCTCCTTGCCTTCTGGTCTATAAAAGGTGTATGCATTTTCCCAATAAACACTGATCTGATCCTGCTTCCTTGCCTCGTATTGTCATTGATCAGTCTCCTCCGGGACCTAGCGCCGCCTTGCGGCAGATATTCGTTACATCTGGTGACCCCGACGTGATTCTACTCGTGAGTAAGAGACCCCGGAGAGGTCTACTCGTGAGTAACGAACCACGCGGTCCGGTTCTGCACTAGAACCGCGACCCGTCATCCCGGAGGACAGCGCGGCGCTCCGACCGGCAGCCAGCCGATCGGAGAAGTGGCCTGCGGCGAGGCATTCCAGAGAGACATTCCTACAGCTTGCTCCTGCTTTCGAGGAGGTTGCCATAGAGGGAAACGCGTTCCGCTCAGGGCAGGCTGTGAGCCCCTGACATCGCAGAGGCCGTTAGAAGGGCCCGTGGCGGAAGGTCCACGCTCCGAGGTCTACCCCAGACACTAGACGCCCGAACCTATTGCCTGACAAGACGCGTCGACTCGTCCCGAGGAGGAATCTTCCGGAGACCCAACTGCAGGTAATATGGGGACTTGTTCTCATAGACCAAGTCCGTCCGCTAGCCAAAGAACTCGAGAGGAAGAGTTTAAAATCCTGGCCAGGGTATTTAAATTACGATTTCACAGCAGGGAATTAGCGAGACTTTTGGCGTACCTCGGGGAACACTGCCTACTTTACCCAGAAGTAGGTACGTTAACCCTGAAGCTCTGGGATCAGATAGGAGACTGCATTCAGCAACCCCCGAAGGCTCCAGGAGGGATAGTTGGTACATGGAGAAAGTGTAGGAGGCTCTTAGAGCAGATCGAACCAGTCCGGATAGAGGCCAAAGAACCCCCGTTAGTCGAGCCATCAGGCAAGTCAGTCGAACCGACTGCGCCCACGGCACTCTATCCGTCAATTAGCTATCAGCAGAGTAGCGTAGGGAGCCTTCCCGCGGTGACAGCTGCAGACGTCACCGGAGGAACACAAGGAATGAGAAGCGCAGGCGCTTCTCTGACAGTTCCGGGTTCCCCAGTCGCGAAGAGTGCCCTTCAGCGCACAGCTGAGATAGAGCTAAAGAAGGGGGAATTGTCAGCAGAACAGCTAGCTGAACTTAGACAGATTTGTCCAATCCGCATGGAGATGGACGCGCTCACGGGCGCACAGCAGGTAGTACACTCCCCAGTCCCGTACAAGCTTCTCATGGCTTTACGGAAAGCAATCTCAGAGACAGGGCTCCAAAGTCGTTTCACGAGGGGCACGCTTCGGCAAGTGTGCGAAACCACCATGTGGATTCCTCATGATTGGAAAGCCGTCATGAGGATGATGCTAACCCCTAGCCAGTACATGATCTGGGACAGCGAGTTTCGCCTAGAGGCTCAAACTCGGGCTGCCAGGATGGGAGGCGCGGTGCTTCCGGAGCAACTGTATGGCACTGGTAACTATGAGCCCATCAACGCTCAAATTAACTTGCCTCTCGCCAACCTAGAAATGTCAGCCGAGGCTGCCTATAGGGCATACTTCAAGGTCCCAGCATCTGGCAAAACGGCCAAAAATTACACCGCTATTAAGCAGGGAGCCCAGGAGCCCTACATGGACTTCATCAATCGCCTGGAAGAAGCAATTAGCAGGCAGATTGAGAATGAGCAAGTCCAGGAAGAGCTCATGATCAAGCTAGCAAAGGACAACGCCAACCTGGACTGCCGTAAAATCTTGCAGTCCATGGGCAATCGCCCTGATTTGACCCTAACGGACATGATCCGAGCATGTTCCGACGTTGGCACAGACTCTTACAAGATGGGTCTGCTAGCGGCAGCGGTGCAGGGGGGAAAAGACCTCAGGGTAATGGCAAGACCAGAGGGGCATGCCACTCCTGTGGCAAGGTCGGACACTTCGCTAGGGAGTGCCGATCCAAGGGAGGCGGACAAAAGTCCGGCCGTCCCAAGGCTCCGAACACCCCCTGCCCGAAGTGCAAGAAAGGCTATCATTGGGCCAGGTTTTGTCCGAGTTCGGGAAACCGGAATCCGGGCACGTCTCTGGCCCCAGTCCAAACAGAGGCTTCCTTCACCCAGATCCAGAACTCCCCAGAATCAGACTAGGTTCCAAGCACATTCCAGGCACAGCGAGGGCACAGGCCAGCCCCAAGGGTAGCACAGGGCTAGAATTGGCTTGCCAGGCGGACGTTACATGCGATCTGCCGGGCACAGTCTATCTAGTCGATTCTCAGTACATGGGACCCCTACCCGGAGGCTTTATAGGTTTAGTTTTGCCCCGTAGTGTAGCTGGAGCACGTGGAATTTTCATAATTCCAGGAGTCATCGACTCGAATTTTTCAGGCGTTCTCCAGGTCCAGCTTTGGACACACCTGCCCCAAACAATCCACAAGGGAGACACCCTAGCGCAACTGATCATGGTTCCTTGTCACTCGCCAGCAGGCAGCCAGAGAAGGCTCAGTGACAGCTCAGAGCCCGGTTTCGCAGACCGCTCGAGCGCGAGTGAGGCAGTGCAAGGATACCAGGTCTTAGCGACAGTGGAGACCAACATTGAGTGGAAGCAGCGCCCCGTTATCGAGGTATTTTTGAACAAAAGAGTGTTCTCAGGGTTACTCAATACCGGAGCGGATGTGACCGTGATAAGCAGAAGCCAGTGGCCGAAGGAGTGGGCCATTGAGCCGGTCTCCGATGTGTGGGGGGTAGGCGGAGTTCAGGAAGCGTTTAGAAGCCGAGAGTGGGTAGAAGTCAAAATCCCAAGGGCTGACGGCACGGCGGTAATTCGGCCGCACATTCTTGACGTGCACGTCAATCTTTGGAGGCGAGACATTCTACAGCAGTACGGTGCCACCCTTACCTTCGGGTAATGGCGTTGCCACTTAAATGGCTCACCGATACTCCGGTCTGGGTAGAACAATGGCCGGTAGTGGGAGAGAAACTGGTTGCTCTCAAGCAGCTAGTGAAAGAACAGCTAGACGCAGGACATATAGAACAGTCCACAAGTCCTTGGAATTCGCCAATTTTTGTTATTAAGAAAAAGTCGGGGAAGTGGCGACTCCTCCACGATCTCAGAGAGATCAATAAATGCATTCAGCCGATGGGTCCGCTTCAATGCGGCATCCCAAATCCTAATATGATTCCCGAGGGGTGGGAGATTCTAGTCGTAGATCTCAAGGATTGCTTTTATACAATCCCCTTAGACCCCAGGGACCGGGAAAGGTTCGCCTTTACAGTGCCGGTCGTGAACCACAGTGAGCCCACGCAGCGTTACGCGTGGAAATATTTGCCACAGGGCATGCTCAATTCGCCCACCCTGTGCCAAATATATGTTCACGACGCGCTGGCAAAGTTCCGAAGCCTTCACCCTAAAGCTATTGTGTGTCACTTCATGGATGATATTTTAGTAGCGTTGCCGCAACTTGGCAGCGAAATATTTTTTGACCTCCAGGCCAGCCTGGGGGACAAAGGTTTACTCATTGCCCCGGAAAAGGTGCAGAAGACCGAGCCCTTCTCATACTTGGGTCATCGGCTTCTCCGCTCTTTTGCAGCGCCAGTTTTGCCTCAGATAAATCTACAGGACTCAGTCACCCTCGTAGAATTACAGCAGATTTTAGGAAACATTAATTGGGCCAGACCGTACTTCTGATTAGATACGGATCTTCTGAAACCGCTCTTCTCGCTGCTAACTTTGGGTAAGCAGCCGGCAGACCGGATAAAAATTTCCCGAGACGCGCGCTTGGCGCTCGAGAAAGTGAACCTAGTTCTCAGCCAAAGGTGGGTGGATAGGATCGCCCAGGGGCCATATGCCCCGATCCTGAATCTGTACATCGTACGGTCGGGATCCATGTTCACTGGGGCGCTAGGCGTAGACTCAGAGAAGGGAGCGAAAATTGTGGAGTGGGTATACTTGCTTAACACATCTTCACGGAACATCGTTCCGCCCCAAGAGCTGGTTTCCGCGGTGATTTACCGCGGCAGGCTGAGAGCTAGGGACATTTCAGGAAATGATTTGGCCAAAATTGTGGTCCCGTTCATCAAGGAACAAATTCATCAGCTAATGCAGTTGGGTGACTCGCTTCCGATAGCTTTGGAAGGTTTCACTGGAAGTTTAGCGTACCATTTGCCCAAAGACCCCAGACTTGTCTCACTTCAGACAGGAACAGTCAGCTTGTTCGACTTGCTCTCGCTGGTCCCACTCCAGGGGGCCAAGACAGTTTTTACCGATGGGGGACGCACATATGGTGTCCTGACCTGGCAGGAGGGCGAAGCTTGGCACACGCTGCTAACTCTTCCACAAAAGTCCGCGCAGCGGGCAGAGTTGGCAGCCGTGAACCTTGCCTTGCGCACCTTCGCCAAAGAACGTATAAATATCATAACTGACAGTCTGTATGTTAGGAATTTACTTCACAGTCTACCGGGAGCTTACATCACTCCCGCGATAGACAAAAATTTGCTTAGTCTGTTCCTCACTGCTCAATTTCATTTGCGAAACCGCACGGAGCCGCTCTATATTGCCCACATCCGAAGTCATCAAGACCTACCGGGTCCGATTTCCGCGGGCAATAGCAGAGCGGACGCGGCCGCAAAGGAAATTCAGCAACGTTCTGTCTTGGGAGTTTTTACTACTCCAATCCAGAGTCATGCCTTTTTCCACCAAAATGCCAAAGCTCTCGCAAGACAGTTCAATCTGCCGCTTTCCCAAGCCCAAGGTATAGTCCGCTCTTGTCAGCATTGTGCAGGGGCACCGGGGGGGCCCTCGTGGGGGGTTAACCCACGGGGGACAGAAGCTAATCAGGTGTGGCAGATGGATGTCACGCATGTGCCGCAGTTTGGCAGATGGCAGTACATGCATGTCTGCATAGACACTTTTTCACAGTTCGTTTGGGCCACGGCGCAGAAAGGGGAAACTGCCTCCCACGTGGAGCAGCACCTCCTTTCCTGCATCGCGGCGATGGGCAAGCCGCGGCACGTGAAAACGGATAACGCCCCGTCCTACTGCTCTAGGCAGCTGGCCGCCTTCATGGCTACTTGGGACATCAAGCATACATTTGGAATTCCCTACAATCCGCAAGGGCAGGCGATTGTAGAGCGGGTCAATCGGACACTAAAGTCCTATATTGACAAACAAACAGAAAGGGGGGAGCCACCAGCCCTCCCCAAATCACAGGGACAGGCACAGTTTTGCTTGAATAAGGTATTGTTCACTTACAATCACCTTAATGTTTTTTCGGATTGTACGCCGCAGGAGAAGCATTTCCGCCGTTCGGAAGCTCTCCCGCGACCTATGGTCCGGTACCGAGTGCCACCAGACCCTTCTTGGAGGGGCCCGGTGCCGCTCATAACCTGGGGGAGAGGGTATGCTGCAGTTATGTCTCCTACAGGTGTCATTTGGATTCCAGCTCGGTGTGTCAAGCCCTACTTGGAACCACATGGCATGGAACCAGACCGGCCCGAGTCCGATCCCGGAGATGGAGGACCTCACTCTGACCGAGAGGACCCGCCGGAGGAGACGACCACCGACGGCAGCACCGAGGATCACCTGGGGGATGGTCAAGATCCTTTGCCGTGATGCCGAGGACACCGTCCGACGCGAGAGGAAGGAGCCGACGCCGGAGAACATCACAGCTGCAGTCTTTGCCCAGATTCACGCCAACACCCTGGCACTTGCCATCATCCTGACCCTCACCCTGCTTTCGGGGGGAGGCGTTCAGGCCGCCTCATTGGAGGCCAGCGATTTGATGCCGGGCGGAGACCTTTCTGCCCGCATGCAGTACAACATTTGGGAGAGGTTGGCAAGCCTCGTCAACCAGTCCGATTTTTGCCTCAGGCAGGACGTCGGTTCTGCTTCAATCCTCAGCACCTGCCTTATCCCGGTGTGCCATTCTCCAGGCGCACACCCCCGGGACGGGGACTGGCTGGTGAAGCGATTCTTCAGCCCGTACATCCCAACAGCTTCCTCGGAATATGCTCGTTGGGAGATGCGGCTAACCATGACTCTACCGGCTGACGCGGCCACTCTCCACACTCCTCGAGTGGCGGTCAGCCCGAACTCTACCTGTGGCCGAATCTATGGTTGCTCCGGACTCGGCCGAACCCGGCGCCGATGCCTCGATGTGGGCAGCGGCAATTGGACTTGCAGTAACCCAGTGCCACGCGGCACAGCATATGCACATATCACCCTACCATCTGGATGGTTTTTCACTTGTAACCAGTATACGTTTAACTACATTCCTGCTAACATTACAGACTCTATATGTTGCATAAGTCGGTTGACACTCTTGCTCCCCACTAAGGATATGATTGCCCCAAGCCCTAATGTTCCCAATGTTTCCGATGTTTCTAATGTTCCCTCACTCGTACGGCACACTCGCACCACTATGTTAGACAGCTCATGTGAAAGCAGCTTCAGGGTCATGAGACCTGACGAGTATCTCTCCCTGGCAGTCAGCATCTTTGGCGTGCCAGGCTTAGCTGTCGGCAACGCAAAAAGGATTGGTCGTTTGGCTTGCGGTCTGGCAAAGGCCATCAACCATACTTCCTCAGCGATAGCGCTCCTCAATCAGGAGCAGGCAGAACTTCGCCATGCCATTCTCGATAATCGAGCGGCTATCGACTATCTCCTATTGCTGCACCACTTGGGCTGCGAATCTTTTCACGGTATGTGCTGCTTTAATCTTACGGACAACTCTCGTAAGATTCAAAGCCAGATCGAAGATCTTCACTCCATAGTGGCTGGCATCACAGAGGGCTCTGCATGGGGGGCATGGTGGAGCTCACTATGGAAATGGATGTGGTCGTGGATTCCATGGGGGTGGCTTCAAACGGTAATCAAGGTGGTGGTGGGGGTAGTCCTACTGGGCGTTACAGTCTGCTGTTTTGCTCAATGTGTCCCCTCACTGATTTCGAGATGCCGCAAAAGAAGGAAACTCCGTGACGTCACTCCCGACCAACAGCTGGTCCCGCTCCTACGCAGAGTTGCCAGTCAGGTTCTTAAGAAAAATTAAAAGGGGAGATATGGTTTCCCCGTGCCCTCTTGGGCATGGATCAGCCCAGCAGAGGCCACTTTTGGGAGAAAGGCTCCCTGGCCCGTGGGCTCTGCGAGCAGCCAAATTATAAGGGGGGTGGATAAATTATAGGGTTTGATTCACCCAATTCCTTGACCTGACTCACAACTCTGCCAGGTAAGCAGATCGCTAACTCCTGGACACAATTAGGCAAACAATCATCTCCTTGGCTTAGCGTAAATCCCTGGTGCATACAACGACCATATTTACCCAGCCTCTAAGCCCAAAACAATAGGGCTTCCTCTGTCAATGTTTGCCCCTGCTAATTAACTTCCCCTGAAGAGTTTCCCCAATTAACCTGAGTAAACAGGTATTGTGATTGACTTATTGGTGACGGTTGTTTTCTCCTTGCCTTCTGGTCTATAAAAGGTGTATGCATTTTCCCAATAAATACTGATCTGATCCTGCTTCCTTGCCTCGTATTGTCATTGATCAGTCTCCTCCGGGACCTAGCGCCGCCTTGCGGCAGATATTCGTTACACAGTTGTTCCCAAGAGAACGCATGTTTCTCTGGAACCATTCAAATAATGGATAGCATGGTTTCTCTAGTTTCCAAGGTTTTTTAAGAACCACTTTTCAACAGGATAATTCCAGGGAGAATGCAGCTATACAGTAGGGGAGAAATCCACACAGATCCTCTGTAAATTCTAAACTTTGAAATCAGGTTTTCCCCAGGTGAATTCATTTTAGCCAATCAGAAAGAAGTTGGCAACCACCAGAGGCCACTTCCTTGTGAAGTTCTTGAACCGGACGGTGAAATTCCCCACCCCCAGGATGGGAATGTAGTTACTTTGGACATCCCGCAAGTTCGTTCTGAGGGCTCTTTAGTGTCTTGCACGGAAGACAAAGAAGGAGCCGCAGTGAGGGCTAAACGCAGGTTTATTGGGTGATGATCAGGATGAACATGTGGTAATGGCGGAGGTACATCACATTTTATACAGCAGTACAATACATTTGAATCTGGTTGCACAGTAGCTCATTGGCTGCTACCTGCGTGACGTCATCCCGAGTCACGCCCATCATCTGCAGGTAGTGATAGTGCGGGAAAGTTCCCGCGGCTGTCGGTGATTTGGGGAATGTGAACCATGTGAGTTGAGCGCTCGCAGCTGCCCTCTATGGGCAGCTTACTCGCGTTCCTTAACAGCTGAGCTACATTGTAATTATGGTCAGGTTACATTCATACATTTCTTAAAGCAACATTGTACATACATAACACTCCTCGCCCCTAAGATGGGACGAAGTCCCTCAACCATTGTGGCTTGCCGCACGTGCGTCTGGGGCGTGCGGCCGCTTGACTTAACACAGGGGAGCCGGGGGCTCCTGGCTCCGCGGAGTCCTGTCCTGCAACGGAAAGGGGGGACTCATTAGTGGCTCGGTGGGGACTCTGCGACAACCTTGCATTGGGGGACGGGAATGGAATGAACAGTTGGGACGTGAACCCCCGCCTACCGCTTGAGGAGTTTGGGGTCCCCCCCAGTACGAATCTCGGGACCGATGAGGAGACCCTCGTGGTCTCGCCACCCCCTGTTGCCTGTCCGGGCGTTCTAGAGGCTGAGGCGGGCGGATTCCCCCCTGCTGCCTGTCTCGAGGGTGTCTGTCTCCGGGGGGCTGGAGCTATGGTATATTCTAAAACAAATGGGCTGGGGGGACTGGAGGTACCAGGGGCTGAACTGAAACCCCTCTTTTCGCTAGGACGGGTGGGGGACCACTCCGCTACACCCCCCTGATACTGCAACTCATAATCGAACTCATCCCTCTCTTTCAAAGTATCCTCCTCTGTGGCTGAGAACCCAGGGTATGCATTTGTACCCGCGGATGCTGCCGTGTCTCCCCCTTGGGTAATGCGGGCGGGGGAGGACCCTAACGCTGATTCCCCTTCACTGGTGACTCGCCTTCTGAGTTGGTCGGCGTGCCTTCTCCAGAGTAGACCCGAGCTAGTCTCGACCCTATAGGATACTGGCCCCGTCTGCGTAGTTCCTTCAGTGAACCGGGTCCCCTACCGAAAAACTTTTGGAGCTTTCTACCCCTATATTTATATTTCTCCCTTCCTCTTCCACCCTGGACGGGTCCATCTGGTCAAAAAGTGTTACCGGACGCCTCCTCATGAGGAGTTCGGCTGGCGAAAGTCCTGAAGCTAGGGGGGTTGTCCTGTAGCAGATGAGGAACTGACACAGATGAAGGTTTAACTCGCCGGGACCCATGCACCGCAGTGCGTCTTTCGTAGTGCGGACTTGGCGCTCTACCTGACCGTTTGTGGCGGGGTGAAACGGGGCAGCGGTAATGTGCCTGATGGCGTTTCTTTCAATAAAAGTCTTGAACTCCGCAGACGTGAAGGTACTAGCGTTATCGCTCACAAGGACGTCTGGCAGGCCGAAGCAGGCAAAGACCTTGCACAACTGTTTAATGGTTGCCGCAGAGGAGGTGCTGTTCATGGGAATTACTTCTAACCACTTGGAATAGGAGTCAACTATTAGCAGAAACATGGACCCACGGAAAGGGCCAGCGAAGTCGACATGAATCCGGGACCATGGCCCACGGGCCGTGTCCCATTCCCTATGGGGCAGCCGGGACTCCTCGGACCGGGAGCTCTGGCAACTCTCACACGTGCCCACTAAGCGCTCTATGTCCGCGTCTATCTGGGGCCACCAAAAGAAACTCCTGGCCAGCGCCTTGGAGCGCACTATTCCCGGGTGGCTGGTATGCAGTAGCTTCAGTACCTTAGCCCTCAGCTTCTCTGGGATAACTACCCGCTGGCCCCAGAGTAAGCAGCCCCTTTCCAGGGAAAGCTCTACTCTACGCCTGACAAATGGCTTGAAATGTTCCTCGGGGGGGAGTAGTGGGCCACCCTTTCCTAACCCAGGAACTAACTTGGGCCAGCATCTTGTCGGCCGCCGTGGCCTTGGCGAGGTCGGCCGGGACGATGGGGGGTGAGTCGAGGGACTCAATCAGCAGGACTTGGTGGTCCTGCTCTACCTCGCATGCGGGGTCCCCTACACTAGGGAGGGGAGACCGGGACAGTGCATCCGCATGGGAGATCTCCTTCCCTGGGCGATAGACCAGCTCATACTGGTAGGCGTTGAGGAAAATGGCCCAACGCAGCATTCTGGGGGATAGAATTTGCGGGGTGGGTTTGCCGGTCGTGAAGATCCCCAGAAGTGGCTTGTGATCCGTCACCACCGTAAACTCGCGGCCGTATAGAAAATTGTGGAACTTCTTCGTTCCCGCGATTATGGCCAGGGCCTCCCTATCTGTTTGCACGTAATTGCGCTCGGCCTTCGAGAGGGACCTTGAGTAGTACGCCACCGGGGCTTCCCGCCCGCTCTCCAACACGTGGCATAGGACTGCCCCCACCCCCACTGGGGACGCATCACAGACTAAAACCACTGGTTTTCTCGGGTCAAAATGGGTCAGGACAGCGTCCGAGGATAGGAGTGTCTTAAGTTCCCTGAACGCTTTCTCCTGCCTGTCCCCCCCACCGCCAAACCGCGTCCTTTTTTAGTAGCGCGTGCAGTGGCTCCGCGACCGATGCCTTCCTAGGCAGGAAGGAGTGATAGAAATTTAGGAGCCCTAGAAATGACTGCAGCTCCGGTTTCGCAGTGGGACGAGGGGCGTTTTTCACGGCCGCAACCTTGGACTCGGAGGGTTTGATTCCGTCCGGGGTTATTTTAAAACCGAGAAACTCGACCTCCCTCGTAAAGAATACACATTTGTCCCTCCTCAGTCGAAGTCCTGCCCTCTCGAACACTGAGAGGACCCCGTCTAACCTCTTTGCTAACTCTAATTCACTCCCCGCCATTATCAACACATCGTAAAAATATGGGAGAACGCCTGGAAGCCCCTTTAAAAGGCGTTCCATGAGGGACTGGAAAATTCCGGGGGCCGAATTCACGCCAAACTGAAGGCGCGTTACCTTAAATGCCCCCTTGTGCGTCACGATCGTTTGCGCAGTGGCAGCAGCCGGGGTTACGGAGAGCTGCTGATATGCCTGTGCCAGATCTAGCTTGGCAAAACACCTCCCCCCATGTAGCGTGGCCAGTAAGTGGCTGACCACGGGCACCGGATATGCATTTGGCCGAATGGCCTTATTGATCGTACATTTATAGTCCGCACAAATCCTGACCTCCCCATTTGACTTAAGGGCCGTAACAATCGGCGTTTCCCACTCTGCCGAATCAACTGGAACCAAAATCCCCTGCCCCACCAATTTGTCCAGTTCCGCCTTGATCTTGTCCTTGAGGGCGAAGGGCACTCTACTTGGCTTGAGGCGGACGGGCCGGATTTCTGGGTCCAGCTCAAAGGACACTGGGGGGCCCTTGTACGTCCCGAGCCCCTTCTTGAAAACGTCCGGGTGTGCATTGCACACGTCCCGCATTGGGTCAGTCTCAATGGCGTTAATGCCGGACAGTTCGATTCCCAGGGGAGCAAACCACTGCGTTCCCAAAAGGCAGCATCTCCCCCCCTTGAGGACCACTAGTGGCAGTTTCTCAGAGTAACTCTTGAACTTCACCTTGAAGTTCCCCACCCCCAACACTGGGATCCCATTTCCCTGCACGTCCCGTAAGTGTGACTTCATGGCCCGCAGTTTGGGCCGCGCATCTGGGGGAATGCGCATGAACTCTTTTTTGGACAGGATGGAATAGGATGACCCCGAGTCTATCTCCATCCTCACTGGGAGCCCCTGTAACAGTACCTCTACGAAAAAGCGCCGGTGCTCCAGGCCCACGCGGTTCACGCCTTCCTCGCTGTAGTTGGCTGAGACCTTCCTGGTGCCGGCCGCCTTCCGTTGGTGGGTCTGGGGGTGGCTCGAGACGCCCTTGTCCTCAGCTCGCCCGCGCCTGCATACTCTGGCGATATGTCCCTTTCGGCCGCAATTGTGACACTCGGCCTTTCGGAACGGACACCTCGTGCGGTCGTGGGACGCCCCACAACCGTCGCAGCGGCGGTCTTGCCGTTCGCGGGTCTGCCGCTTCTCCCCGCGTTTCTTTATTCTCTGGACGTCGTCGTCCTCGCTGGAGCAGGAGTCTGCCGTCGTGGACGACTCCTCAGACGTCGCTGGTGTGCCGGCAGGCGACTTGGGGGCCCGCCAGGCCGTCTTCGCGATGTCCGCTGGGCTGCCTGCACTGGTGACTTGGCCCTTTCGGACGTGCCCCCTCGGGACTTGAACACCTTGACCCCGCTCCTAGCCGCCTCGGCTGCTTGGGCCTCCCGCAGTACCTCGTTGAACGTGAGGCGATAGTCGCGGGTCATCAATTTCCTCTGGACCTCCTCGTCCCTCAGGCCACACAGCATGCGGTCTCGGAGGGCCGTGTCCAGGTCTTCCCACTGGCAGTGCACCGCTGCAAGCCTGAGGGCCGCCGCGTAGGCGGACACGGACTCTCCCGGGCACTGGTCTCGCCTGTGGAACGCGACCCTGGCCGGGAAAATCGACACGGGGGGCTGGAAATGTTCGCGCAGTAACTCTAGGATGCGGTCGATGGGCACCACGTCCACCTTCCAGGGGGCCACCAGGTTCATCAGGATTCGCAGCGTGGCCGGCCCCACCTGGGCCAGAAAGTGGGAGCGCATCTTCGCGTCGTCGTCGACGCCCGCAGCTTCCATCGCGTGCCGAAACTGGCACTCGTACAGCTCCCATTGCTCTGGATCGCTGATATCGAACTGGTAAGGCTTGACCTTGGGATTCGCCATCGATCCCATCCTTGTCTCCAATTTAGTGTCTTGCACGGAAGACAAAGAAGGAGCCGCAGTGAGGGCTAAACGCAGGTTTATTGGGTGATGATCAGGATGAACATGTGGTAATGGCGGAGGTACATCACATTTTATACAGCAGTACAATACATTTGAATCTGGTTGCACGGCAGCTCATTGCCTGCTACCGGCGTGACGTCGTCCCGAGTCACGCCCATCATCTGCAGGTAGTGATAGTGCAGGAAAGTTCCCGCGGCTGTCGGTGATTTGGGGAATGTGAACCATGTGAGTTGAGCGCTCGCAGCTGCCCTCTATGGGCAGCTTACTCGCGTTCCTTAACAGCTGAGCTACATTGTAATTACGGTCAGGTTACATTCATACATTTCTTAAAGCAACATTGTACATACATAACAGGCTCTCAGCTTTGGGCGGTCCTGAGGGGGTATCCACAGGAACTCTGTCTGCAAAACTATGGAGTAGGAGGTGCCTGAATCCACCTCCATCTTAACCTGAACCCCCTGTAACAGTACCTTCACAAAAAAACAGGTGCGCCAGTCCGACACACGTCTCACCATGGCACTTTGCCAATGGCCTCGTCCTTTCGGCCGTAGTGGCTGGTCTGGTCAGGGTCTCGTCTCCTGCATTGCCTGCATACCTTCGCGATGTGTCCCAAACATCCGCAGCTGTGGCACTCTGCCTTTTGGAATGGGCATTTCTTCCGGTCGTGTGAGCCCCCGCATCCCCCACATCGGCAGCTTGGCCTGGTATCTCGCCTCTCGGACACCTTTTTACGCACCTTCTGCACCTCTGGTTCGCTCTCGCCAGAACCTGAAGAAGACGGTGCAGCGGCTGCCGCAGCTTGTGTCCCTCGCGCACATGGTAGTGAACAGCTGTAGGCTTGCACAGTGGACACCGAACTTCCCGGGGCAGTAGACCTCGCCCTGAACGCTCGCACTCCATCCCTTGCAGACTCAGCAGCCTGTGCATCCCACAGGACCTCTTCGAACATGAGGTCCTCGTCTTGGGACAACAGTCTCCGCTGGGTCTCCTCATCCCGCAGGCCGAGTAGGAGGCGGTCTCGCAATGGCTCACTTAGAGTGGCTCCCCACCACCATGGAGCAGCCGCCAGCCTCAGAGCAGTGACATACTCAGCCACAGTCTCTCCCGGGCATTGGTCACGCTGGCTGAATGCCATTCTCGCCGGGAAAACGGCAGCTAGGATTTCTGCCAGCGGAACCGTCTTGAGCGCTCTTGGCATCAGGAGGTTCTTTGCCAATTCCAGGGTCGGCAACCCACACTGGGCCAGTAGACAGGCTCGCTTTTGGGATTCACCCTCTATCTTCTCAGCATCCATCACGTAGAGGAATTGCTCCTCATAGAGGTCCCATGACTCCGGCGTGGAGATGTTGAATGGAGGTAGGGTGACCCTGTGGGACGCCATAATCCCACCTTTGTCACCAATTTGATGTAGGCAGATTGAATGCACACGAGCCGGCAGGCGGGCTAAACACTACTTTATTGTAACATAGTCAATCTGTACATGAGGCAATGGCGGAGCCTTGCCTCCTTATATAGCACACAATACATTTGAATTTGGCCCGGAGGTGCACCATTGGTTACAGTCATAGTTACGTCCATCTGATGTATACGGTCCTTTGTGCATACCTAGCATAGCTTCACCTGTGGCGAGAAGGTTTCCTGCGGAAGTTACTATTGGAGGATTGGAGCCATGTGACGCTCCGCTAGCTGCGCTAATGGTGAGCAGCTGACTGCATGCATACACAACAGAAAGGTGACTGGGATTGGGGAGAAACTATTGAAAAGGCATCGCTAAGTAGTTCATTTAGTAACAACTATCTGATTCTTTTAAGGTTTGTTAGTTTTATAGATGCATGCATTTTTAATTAGATGCATTCACATCTGTTCCTAGAATGTATGTGCTGGCATGTGCATTGATTTCAGACAAATGTGCAAGAAAGGACCAAGCTAAGGGTATATGTGTGCTCTCAACACAACTGCAGTGTGGAACAAGTTCCTTTTGATATTTAGCAGCAGTGTACTCACATGGTTCCACAATATGTTAGTATATTAATGGCTGGCCTAGAACACATTTTCTTAACAGATGTATCCAAAACCCACTTCTTTATTTGAGATACTATACTTGCTTTCAGACACACACACCATCTTAAGCAACTATTGACATGCAATGCAGTTTACATACTGTAGAACAATCTACGCACAAAATAATTGTTTTGTATAAATTAGACATCAGCAATGACAATACAGAGAAGCTATTTTGGATCATTTTAATCTATGTGGACACTCTTCACAGGATTTAAAAGTTGCAATGCCGGAGAAGAAACATCATAGAAGAAGGATTAAGAGATAGACAGCTGAGATAAAATATATACATGTACTTGATATCTTCTCAGCGATATTGGTCAAGGGTTCTTAAACCATTATTCTTCTTGTGCCATATCCGATTCCGAATATTGGAGTTCATCACTGGAATCAGTCATGAAGATTGTCCTGAGAATATGCAGTAATCCAGTAGCATTCGATTTGCCTTCCACATCACAGCATGACAACCGTACCACAGATCCAGTTCCATAAGTCGCTTTCTGGTCCTGAGTCCTTTTGGCACACAAAGTTTTCATCTGCCCCAGGCCAGTATTGATGAAGTTGCTGCCCTCCATCAAGATGGATTCAAGTGGGATTTAATCCACTTGAGGACCATCACCTTTCCCTGTGGACTTCACCACCCAAGGCTGTTAGTCCTCAGGGTGGTCAGGTTAGTTAACCACCACCTGATGATAGGCATTGAGTTGTTGGCAGTATAGTCTCTATTACCATAGCAGGATAACCTGGCCAGACTTAAGCCATTACCAAATGTAAAATGCCATAGATCATTGTTACCTGATATATATTTTTCTCAACCTACATTCCTTCCGAACTAAACACTGCTTTTTCTGAACAGGCTTCCAAGAACGAGTCCTCATTAGAAAAGAACTGGACATCAAACTGGGTTTTGAGAAATCACTAGGTGGGAAATGTTACATTGACTCACATAATTTGCATCTGTGTTGTTATCTATAGCCTGAGGTTCTCGCACCCATTCACCATTTTTACTGATTTCAGGGATTTCATTTTGTCATTCTCCAGTGCCAATAGGTTTTTCCTTTAGGAGTTTTTTTGTATGTTTGTTTCTGGTGTATATTTTTTTAAATGTGTGACTGTTTTTCATTGTGTGAGTTTTATGTTTTTAGCCACCCAGAGTAGGAGAACCTCCTAGATGGGCAGGGTATAAGTATAATAAATAAATAAATACTGAACTAATCTTCATCAGAAAAGGCCTGAGTATTGAAAGGGGGTCTTAAATCATCACAAGGCTGGACATTTTCACATTGACTCTCGCAATTTACAACTCATAATTCGCTGCCTCTTTATCTTGAGGCCATGTATGAATGATTGCCACAATGTCCTACTCTTATGTTTGAGAATGAGCTTTTTCCACAAAAGCTCACATTTTTTCTTACCTGCATCCATACCCATCAAGCTCGGCTCCAGACAATATGCGACCTACGCAGAAGCCTTCTGCGCAGAACCCTTCTATGCATGCATAGAAGCCTTCTGCGCATCCCCTTCTGTGCAGAACCCTTCTGCACATGCATAGAAGCCTTCTGTGAGAAGGGGATGTGCAGTAACTACTTTTTCCCCGCCATCAAATTACAGGATGGCGGCGGCTCCAGGTGGGAAAGTACAAAAAGTGGTGCTGATTTACAGGAAATCCCGGGCAATACAGGATATTTGACAGGTATGCCTGCATCCATCCTGCCCAATTAGTGAAGCCACTACTCTGAGGATGTCACAATAGGAATAAAATCCAAGTATAACAGACAAATAAAATCAAAAGCAAAATAATATACACTCCAAAGAAAGTAAAGAACACAAACAGTAAAACATAGCAGTTAGTCTTTAAGGTACCACAATGCTTTTGTCTTTTTGTTTTGTTTTTACTTTTGTTTTGCTTTGTTTCTTGTTAGATCTTCTGACATAATAAAAAAAAATGTTTTTCTTACATGCATCAAGTCAGAATTAACTTATAGCAAGCCTAATAAGGCTTTCAAAGATATTTAACAAGAGTTTTTACCTGTTCCATGCTTCCAGTTAGTTTTCATGGCTAAGTGAAGATTTCAACCCAGACTTCCAGAGTCTTAATCTGTCATTCTACCCATTACACCACACTGTGTATCAAATAACACTAGGCATCATAAGTCAGATAGCAGATAATAACAATTTTTTGTTCAGATACAGTACTTCGTAGCAATTGACAGACTGTAAAGAAAAGGGCTTTTAACAGATTGTTGCCTGTTTTTATCTGGATAGGTTTTTAAATTGTCTTTTAAAAATTCAATTGCAACTCATGTTAGCATAGCACACTACAGTTAGAGCAGGCCCATTTGAAGCAATGAAACTTATGGAGTAGGTGACTCAAATGCCCACTTTGTTCCAATGGGTATACTCCAGTGCAATTTACTACACCAAGGGACAAGATTTTGGATTTTAGATGTGTTTTAGGATAATAATAATTTCACCTGTTTTACTCTTGTCATAAGTTATTTTGAGTCCTAGTTCTGGGAGTAAGGAACAGCAGAACGTACTGCAATCAATCCATTAACCCATGTATATCGTATTTGTTTGTTTTCACAAGAACGACAAAAGGAAGAGAGAAAGATTCAGACTCACCATCAGGGATGCAAACTGGCTGTGCTGCGTGTGGAGCAGGCTGTACTGTGGTTATAACAACTGGCAGAAGCAAACACGTGATGTTTCCCAATGAAGCATTTCAATTTGTTATGACACTCTTTCATTCTTTTAAAGTTACTTGTGTTCCTTAAAATAAAAATAAAAAAACCTCAGAGCTCCAATTCAGTTTGCATGACCTGTTCCTTTTCCCCTTTTTTTGAAGGGGGGAGGAAAAGGGAAGGGGTACAAATGTCTTCTTGTGCCATATCTGATTCTGAATATTGGAGATCATCACTACAATCAATCATGAAGATTGTCCTGAGAATATAATGCAGTAGCATTCGATTTGCCTTCCGCATTGCAGCATGACAACCGTACCACTGATCCAGTTCCATAAGTCGCTTTCTGTCTGCCATACTATGTCAATGTTTGCCAAACCCAGCAACATAAAATAAGACATTCCATTTGTGTACAGTATTTGACAATGAAATGACTATAAATTATGTTATGCAACAAAGCAGAAAAATTTAGAATGTCTTCTACACAGAAACTCAACATCAACTTTCCTTTAGAGTGAAGACAGACTGTTAGACACAAAGACAACAGAATAATATTAAATGGTGGTTTAGTTTTACACTTAAACAAATACAGTAGTATGTGGATTCCCCATGCCCCAATGGCATGGAACGGCCCGCGCAGAGGCCACTTCGGTGAGAACGCTCCTGGCCCGTGGGCTCTGCGGGCAGATAAATTAAGGGGGGTGGATTAATAATAGGGTTTGATTCACCCAATTATGACCTGACCGACGGTTCCGCTGAGGAGGCATTTCTCTAGCCTTTGTTACCCATTAAGGTAATCACTCATCTCCGAGTTTAGCGTAATCCTTGGTGCAAATAGTGGCCATATTTACCCCGGTCTAAGCCCTAGACAATGGTGCTTCCCCTGTCAATGTTTGCCACATTAATTAACTTCCCCAAGAGAAATTCCCAATCAACCCGAGTAAATAGGTAATGTGATTTTCTGTCAGATGACGGTTTTTTCCTGCCTTGCCTTCTGATCTATAAATGTAGATACTTTTCCTTCAATAAACCACTGATCTGATCTCGCTCCATACTGCCTCGTATCGTTTCTTGATCAGTCTCCTCCGGGACCTAACGGCCGTCCTAGCGGCCCCGATTCCTACAGTAGTAGCATAGATATTTTTTACTGTTACTGTACTGGGAGCAAACTTTAGCACTTCCTGTTTACACTTCCAAGAGTGTTTAAGATTTCTTAAAGGACTCCTAAAGAGAAGTGTTTTTCTTAGAAGTGAGAAAAAAACTTTTAGTGTGCTCTGCCAGCAATAAGTGTCAAAAAAGGAGGTGAAATAAATCCTCCCCTTCAGAGACCCTGTACAAAAGACCTTGTATTAAACTGGATGTTTATGTCTTGAAGAAATACCTTCAGAATGAGAAGCGAGGTTTCTTAATCTAGGTTTGCTTAATGTGCAGCCTGCCTTGCACAAAATGATGCTCTCGACAACTTAATTGGTGGTAGTTACAAAGAGGCTTCTAATAATCTACTACTACTAACTACAGTACTGTAGTTCTATCTACATAACAGGCAAAACAGACTATAGAAACCATCTGATGGGTTGGTATTCATCCAGATTAATTGCTGCTATCGTGGTTTTTAAAATCCCAATTCAGTTTCTGCTCCAAATAGAGAGACCATCACCACCACCAAAACAAAACTACAGGTTCAACTAAACACTCTTGCAAGTAGATGACTGACTCTCTTCACCTGAAGAAAGTCAGTCAATTGACCAGTAGCCAGATGTTGATGGGCTATAGCCCCTGTTCTTATTTTCTATGTTTCTTGTTTTTTAAACATGGGCTTGACTTCAGAGGCCTCCTTCAGATAAAGAGAGATTCCCTGACAGCATTGAAAGAGAATGATGGCAGAGCTTGAAAAGGGGTTATAGCATATTGACTGCATGGTGAAGAGTTTAATTTTGGACTAGTGTTAGTGATCACAATGAACACAGCAAGAAAGTAGTGCTTCAGTTTAGTTATGAAGTCATTAAAAAGCAAAGCTAATTGGAGGATGTTTGCTAGACAAAAAAAATTCCAAAAACATCCTCCTAATTTCTGCTTCCAAATGCTTGGAGGTCTCAAAATTTAAAGTGAAGTCATACTGCATGACTTGTCGGAAAAAAAGCCATATTTTCTCCTGTGACATCTAATTTAACATCTTGTCTTAACAGGCAAAGCCTGTATCCCTGTTAATTGCTGTGTAAAGTGTAACAGACATAAATCAACAGGTAAAGTGTTGCTTAGTGTAGAGGAGGGTTGATGGAAACAGTTATCACCTGCTAGTTTCTACCTTGTTGCTGAATGCAGGTAATCTCTTTTCTTTTTTAGAAAAAGAAGACATTTCTTTCCTAAAGGTCTTCCTTGTCTGAATGAGGCTGTCAGAGCAGTTGATGTTGCTCAGACAGCTCAACATTATTAATATCACCCAGCAATGCCTTTCCCATGACAGGTTCAAGTTGTTGGTGTTAATTGTTTGGGAGGAGCTAAACTGTGCCAGTGAAACCCTGGAGTTATAAATTGTAGGCGGCAAGGACAGTCAGTTGTGTCCTGCTTCTTCTTTTGGATGCTATCTTATGAAAAGTGTGGTAGGTATCTTTGATTTTGTTTTAAAGAAATAATGGATTGTGGCACTGGTAACATTTGGCTGTTGTACGATGAAAAATATAGTTGTTGTTTCTTAACCAGACATCTTTATTCTGTTTGCCTTCTGTTGGATTTATGCATGAATGCTTGCATAGTTTCTTTGTGTACATATGTTTGCATAAATATTTGTTTCTGCCACCTCTGATACTGCCCATCTTTGTTGTGCCTTCTGCCCAACTCCAACCACAATTTGTCTACTTCAGAGAATTATGATATAAAAAAGTGGGTTTGGGATTGAGTCAAACCACTTGCTATAAGGAAGCAACAGCTTTGATGTGCCTCAGATTTCATTCTTTGCAAAATTAAGACTAGGAGATTAGGGCGTGGTCTCTAGTAAGAAATGTCTTCTGGCAAAGTCTCTACAATTTTAACACCTGCATTGAATGCCAAGGTTACTCCATGTCATTAAATAATAAAGGTGCCAGAGTATACTCTAAAACCTCTCTACCAGATAGAAACAAGCAGATAAAATACTTCTAATCATTTTAAAGTTAGGTCACCCTTGCTCAAAAGCCAGTCATATCTGACTCAATAGGGTTCAGTGCTCATTTCCATTTACAGCTGAAAAGCCAGCGCTGCCTACATCTGCAGATGTTTCCATGGTCATGTGGCAAGCATGACTATATGCTGGAGTGCATGGAATGCTGTTTACCTTCCCATCAAAGTGGTTCCTATTTATTTACTTGCAATTTCTCATTTTCAAACTGCTCGGTTGGCAGGAGCTGGGACAGAGACAGGTGCTCACTTCGTCGAGCAGCACCCAGGTCTCAAACTGTTGACCTGCCAACCTTCCAGTTGTCAAGCTCAATGTCTTACCCATCAAGCCACTGCAGTTCATTTTCTCTTTACTAGAACATGTTTTACTTCATCTCTTGAAAGCAGTTTTAAAAACTAGACCAGGGGTTCCCAACCTATGGCCCATGGGCCAAACCCAGCCTGTCACACCATTTTATGTGGCCCATGCCACCTCTACCACACTCAGAAGTGGAAGCGGACACGTTTACGTCAGCTGTAAAATGTGCTCATGCATGTATAAACATGCCCACAACTGTTGTAAATGCGAAAGTGGCTGCATTTACAACAGCTGTAAATGCACCCACTTCCAGGGATGTGGTCTGGCCCACTCAGTTGTCCAGGGGGTGTGATCAGGCCCTTGGAGTAAAAAGGTTGAGAACCCCTGAGCTAGACCATCAAATTCCCAATTCCATACTGGAGTAATTAAGATTAACCAAAAAGACACATGTAGGATTGGGGCATGGGGAATCCGCAGACACAGATAGTTTGCAAGCTGTTAAGAATACCAGATCTCTTCATCAAGCAGGTGGGTAAAAGAGGAGGCATGATAATAAAAACTCTGGAGTCTTCATAGCATCTTTATCTGTAATACACAAGCAAGACTTTGCCAATAATCAAATCGAGCTTTATTAGGTGACATGATGGTGTTGCTTTTTATTCAGAATAGCCTATAGGCTTGCTGGCAGCAGGAAAGGAAGAAAAATATGATCATCTTATGGAAATATAAGTAGGTGCTAAACTGTTTACATCAGGGATTCTCAACCTGTGGCCTGTGGGCTGGATGTGGCCCACAGTTCCATTTCCTGTGGGCTCCCACTGCCTCCACCACACCAAGAAGTGCCATGTGCTATAAGAAGGGCAAAATGGCCGTCCAGCCCCCAAAACTGTCTGAGGGAGCATGGCCTGGCCCCCGGCTTTAAAAGGTTGAGAACACTTGGTATACATCTTGTCTGAGATCACAGTTTCTGCAGAGTCCTTCTCCTCTCCAATACCTCTTAAAATCTTATGCCAGCTATGTAACTTGGAATCAGATCTCCTCTTCCCCCACATTTGTAACTTCTTACTGGAGAAAGCAGTGGATCAAGCAAAAATCTTTTCATCCCAGAATACTTTCTGACACAAAATTATCATCATCATCATCTTGAAAAACTAGTACATTTTTGTGCCCATTAGATAGGCCTAATAAACATTTTGCCCTAGTATGTGTTGGATCGGGGCCCGATGTGGGCCGGAAGGTCCTGGAGGAGACTGGTCAAGCAAGACACGTGAGGCAAGATGGAGCGAAGACCAGCGTTTATTGATCAGAAGGCAATTGACTTTATACCCTGCCTAGCTTGGCGGCGTGCATACGTTGCACGCAGCCATTATAGGAAAGCCCTGAGTCTGGACATTGAGATTACACAAGTTACCCATTAGGGATGACTTCACCAGGGGAAGTTCCTTATCTATCTAATTTACTACCAGGGGCATGCATTGTCTACTGTTTATCGGAGGCAAACATGAGCTGAGGTTCAGGTACAACGTCATTTCCATAGAGATACATTGTACTGTAACAGCACAGAATTCAGGGCAAAGTCAAGGAAACAGACCGGAAACTGACAAAAAGTTAAAAAAATCATTGTCTAAAGGCTAAATACATTACAAACACATGTCAAACAACCCTGATTGTCCAAAAACCTGAAGAATGTTGCAAAAATCCCAGGAATGCTTTTAAAAATTCTGATGAAAAAATAAAAAAAATCCAAATTCACGCTCAAAACCACTCCTAAACACTCTTCGCCTCATGCAAAACCCACAAGAGCAATGCACGCATGTGTCCTGCCTTTTATATTGCTCAGGCACTTTGGTGTCTTGCACGGGAGACAAAGAAGGAGTCGCAGGAAGGACTAACACAGGTTTATTCATTGATGGTCAGTATGAACATGTGGTAATGGCGGAGATACCTCACATTATATACAGTCACACAATACATTTGAATCTTGCTGCATGGTAGCTCATTGGCTGCTACCGGCGTGACATCGTCCCGGTCACGCCTCTCTTCTTGTTGTGTTCTGTAAAGCTGTGCCTTTAACAATGTACCTAGCCATGTGGTAACAATGTAACCTTTCTGTGTGCAACATTATAACCTCCAGCTGTATCACTGTAACCCTTATAAGAGGATGCGAGCTAGTGACCACTAGATGACAATAGCGAGCGTCCAGCTGTCATGGCCCAGAGTCACCCTTGATCAGCAGCGCAGGAAGATTCCCGCCACCTCCTCACCTGGACAAGAAGGGCGTGACCTTCTAGGACATCACGCAGGCAGCAACCAATAGACTGTCAACGAGCCACAGTCAAATGTATAGCCAACTGTATATATTGAGCTACCCATCCGCCATTACCACATGTTCCTCCGGATCATCATGCAATAAACCTGTGTTAAGCCAACCTTTCGGTTGTTTCATTGTCTTTGGTCCCATACACTAAATTGGCGACGAAGGTGGGATATGGCTGCCCACGGGACCAAGACATGCGCCGGTTTCGAAATCAGGAAACCGGGAGACTGGGAGATCTTCGAAATGGACTTCCAGGGAGCACTGGTCGAATCCGAAGTCACGGATGAGGCAAAGAAAAGGGCCATCTTCACCAGGATGCTCGGACAAGAAACCAAAAGAACCTTGGTGGACCTGATCGCACCGAAAAGGGTGAGCGAATTCAAGGCCAAAGAGCTCCTGCAGATGCTGCGCAAATACTTCCGGCCCTCGACGGCGATGTTCCCTGCTCGGAGCGCGTTCTGGAGGCGAGTCCAAGCGCCCGGGGAGACGGTCGCCGCCTTCGTGGCGGCCCTGCGACTGGCTGCCGGCCCATGCAAATGGGAGAACGCAGAAGTCACCCTCAGGGACTGAGTGCTATGCGGCCTGAACGACGCCGAGACTCAGTGCACGTTGATGAACCAGGAGCCACCCCCCACGTTGCAGGAGGTCCTGAAAGCGGCACAGGCCGCGGAAGCCACAAAGGCTGGGGTGCAAGAGCTCCAGGACTGGCGGCCGAAGACGAGCAAGGCAGAGACTTTGGTGCATGCAGCCCGGCGAACTTCGAAATCGTCCGCAGAGAGCAGCGACGACGAGGACGTCCGGAGGGTCCGGAAAGAGGGCCGGCGGTGCGACGGCTGTGGAGCGGCCCACGACCGCGCCAAATGCCCATTCAGAAAGGCCGAGTGTCACAACTGCGGCCGCCGCGGGCACATCACCAAGGTATGCAGAAAGAGGCGCGAGGCCCGGAGGAGCTCGACAGACCGTTCAGCGGGACAAGACCGCTCGACGAGACCCAAAGACGGCGCCCAGGCCACGAGAAAGCGGGACGGCGTGGGCCGCATCTCCGACGGCAGCGAGGACGACGCCCCAGTATTCAGCGTGTCCGCGGGACACCCCCGTTACTTTGTTGAGGTACTAGTGCAAGGGGTCCCCATTAGGATGGAAATTGACTCGGGTTCCTCATATTCAATTATTTCCCAGAGGGAGTTTTTGAGAATTGCCCCCCACATGCGACCCAAGCTCAAAGCGTTGAGGTCCACGCTACGGGACGTGCAAGGGAACAGTATTCCAGTGTTGGGGGTTGGAGAATTTCAGGTCAGATTTAAGAAGCACGCTGCGGCTCTCTCCCTAGTCGTGCTTAAAGGGGGAAATTGCAGCCTCCTCGGAACTCAATGGTTTCAGCCCCTGGGTTTGTTCATTGGGAGGGTGCACGCCGTTGGGACTGACCCGGTACAGGAGGTGTGCGACGCGCACCCCGAAGTTTTCAAAAAAGGACTGGGGAAATTCAAGGGGCCCCCAGTGACATTCGACCTAGACCCAGAGGTCTGTCCAATACGACTCAAACCGCGCCGGGTGCCGTTTGCACTCAAAGACAAAATAGAGGCGGAACTGGACAAATTGGTGGGCCAGGGGATTCTTGTTCCTGTTGATTCTGCGGAGTGGGAAACTCCAATTGTAACAGCACTAAAGGCCAATGGGGACGTCCGCATATGCGCCGATTACAAGTGCACCATCAACAAGGCGATCCGCCCTAATGCGTATCCGGTGCCGGTAGTCAGCCATCTGCTGGCCAGGTTGCACGGGGGGAAGTGTTTCGCTAAGCTCGACTTGGCACAGGCCTACCAGCAGCTTTCGGTGTCCCCTACCGCAGCTGCTGCACAGACCATAGTCACCCATAAGGGGGCGTTCCAGGTGACGCGCCTTCAATTCGGCGTAAATTCGGCGCCTGGAATTTTCCAGTCACTCGTGGAACGCCTCCTGAAGGGGCTAGAGGGGGTGTTGCCTTATTTTGATGACGTGTTGATAACGGGGGGGGGAGTCGGGCTGAATTGGCCAAGAGATTGGGAAAGGTTCTGGCAATATTCGAAAAAGCGGGGTTGAGACTGCGAAAAGACAAATGCGTCTTCTTCGCGACCGAGGTTGAGTTCCTAGGGTTTCGTGTGACTCCTGAGGGAATAAAACCATCCAAATCTAAGGTAGCCGCCATCAAGAAGGCCCCTCGCCCCACCTCCAAGCCCGAGCTGCAGTCGTTCCTAGGGCTGCTTAACTTTTACCACTCCTTCCTCCCCCGCAAGGCAGCAGTGGCTGAACCGCTACACAAACTGCTGAAGAAGGACGAGGCATGGAAGTGGGGCGACGACCAAGAGAGGGCATTTAGTGAACTAAAACATCTCCTGGCGTCTGATGCCATACTGACCCACTTCAACCCCAGGCGCCCGGTGGTCCTGATCTGCGATGCATCCCCGGTGGGGGTGGGGGCGGTGCTGTGCCATGTGCTGGAAAACAGAAGGGAGGCCCCGATAGCATTCTACTCCAGGTCCCTGTCCCAAGCGGAGAGAAATTACGCACAGACAGACATGGAAGCGCTAGCGATAATTGCGGGGACGAAAAAATTTCACGATTTTCTGTATGGCCGCCCTTTCACTATCGTGACTGACCACAAACCCCTGCTAGGCATTTTTACCGCAGATAAGCCCACGCCACAGATCCTGTCCCCGAGGATGCTTAGGTGGGCCATTTTCCTCAACGCGTATCAGCACGCGTTGGTGTACAGGCCCGGGAGGGAAATCAGCCATGCGGACGCCCTGTCGAGATCCCCCCTTCCCCAGGATAGCAGCCACGTGGGCGGGGAGGAGCCAGACCACCAGGTACTGATGATAGAGGTCCTAGACTCACCCCCAATATTGCCCGCCGACATCGCCAAAGCGACCGGCAAGGACAATACCTTGGTGAAGGTTAGCTCCTGGGTGCAGAAAGGGTGGCCTGCGTCTTCCCCGGCAACGGAATTCGACCCATTCTTTCGGAAAAAGCTAGAGTTGTCCCTGGAGAGGGGGTGCCTTCTGTGGGGCCAGCGGGTAGTGATCCCTACGTCCCTACGACTGCGGGTGCTCAAACCGCTGCACGTCAGCCACCCCGGGATTGTACGCTCCAAGGCCCTGGCCCGGAGCTATTTCTGGTGGCCCCAGTTAGACGCCGACATCGAGCACATGGTCGGCACTTGTGAGAGTTGCCAATGCTCCAGACCAGAGGAGGCCCGCCTTCCCCACAGGGAGTGGGACGCGGCTAAGGGGCCGTGGTCCCGGATACACATAGATTTCGCGGGCCCGTTCCGAGGAACTCTGTTTCTCCTTATTGTGGACGCTTTCTCCAAGTGGTTGGAGGTCATCCCAGTCACGAGCACCTCCTCGGCCGCGACAATAAAGCATTTGCGGAGAATTTTTTCTACGTTCGGCATACCCGACACCCTAATTAGCGATAACGCTAGTTGCTTCACGTCCGCTGAGTTCAGGGCATTCACAGAGATTAACGCCATCCGGCACATCACCTCCGCCCCTTTCCATCCGGCCACCAATGGCCAAGTGGAGCGCCTCGTCCGCACCACAAAGGACACGCTGCGGCGCATGGGCCCCGGGGACCTCAACCTGCAAGTGTGTCAGTTTCTGCTAGGATACAGGGTGACCCCGTTGGCGTCAGGATACTCCCCCGCGGAGCTCTTAATGCGCAGGAAACTGACCACCATCCTCACTAGGCTAGACCCCACGAGAGTAGAAGACAAGGGGAGGAACATCGGGCTAGAGGCCACAAAGAGTTTCAGCGTAGGCGCCCCTGTGCATTGCAGGAACTACACCAGCGCGGGCCCAGCCTGGGTGCCGGGCGTTGTTGTGGAGCAAACCGGCCCCATTTCGTACCGCGTGGAGACCAGCACAGGTCTACTGTGGAGGCGGCACGCGGACCAGCTCCGGCGCAGAGTCCCCGATGAGCAGGGCGCGGACCGAGAGGAACAAAACTCAGCGTTAGGGTTCTCCTCCACCCGTTTAGCCCAAGGGGGAGGGGAAGGGGGCCGCGGGTGCCCACCAAGGGGGGAGAAAAGGGAATCTGTCCTCGTAGATATCCTGCGGGATCTTTCGGCGGAGGAGGAACCCGACCTCATACATACCTCGCGGAATTCCCCCACAAATACGGATACCCCAACTGAGTTAGGATTTGATTTTCAGAACCGGGGGAGCTTTTCGGAGTGGTCCCCCACCCGTCCAAGCGAGAAGAGGGGTTTTTCGTTAGCCCCGAGCGCCCCCGGTCTGCCCACAATGGAGTTTTTCCCTTCCCCTAAAGCTGCCAAGCCACGGCAAGCCGCTAACAAGTCTCCCTCTCCTATTTCAGGACAAGGGACCAGGGAACGAAGAAGCGGTAGCGCCCCCGGGGCAGGTCAGCCCACATCACGGCCCAAACGTACTTGCAATAAGCCATCTTGGCTGAGAGACTTCGTCTCATCCTAGGGGGGAGGGATGTTGTGTTCTGTAAAGCTGTGCCTTTAACAATGTACCTAGCCATGTGGTAACAATGTAACCTTTCTGTGTGCAACATTATAACCTCCAGCTGTATCACTGTAACCCTTATAAGAGGACGTGAGCTAGTGACCACTAGATGGCAATAGCGAGCGTCCAGCTCTCATGGCCCAGAGTCACCCTTGATCAGCAGCGCGGGAAGATTCCCGCCACCTCCTCACCTGGACAAGAAGGGCGTGACCTTCTAGGACGTCACGCAGGCAGCAACCAATAGACTGTCAACGAGCCACATTCAAATGTATAGCCAACTGTATATATTGAGCTACCCATCCGCCATTACCACATGTTCCTCTGGATCATCATGCAATAAACCTGTGTTAAGCCAACCTTTCGGCTGTTTCATTGTCTTTGGTCCCATACACTAAACTTCTGTAGTTCTTTGAGGAGGCGGGAAAGTTCCCGCGGCTGTTGGTGATTTGGGGAATGTGAACCATGTGAGGTGAATGCTCGCAGCTGCCCCCTATGGACAGCTAACTCGGGTTCCTTTACAGCTGGGCTACATTGTAATTGTGGTCCGGTTACATTCATGCATTTCCAGGCAACATCTCTTAAAGCAACATTGTACATACATAACAGGCACAATGAAACCTGGGGAAAACCCCAATGTCTCATACAAAGTCGCTGCGACTTTGTATGAGGCAACTTTTTTCAAGGAATTAGGCGATGTTGTATGAATTCGATGTTGTACGAAGCGGACTTTGTATGAGGTATTACTGTAGCAAAGTTAGCTATTTTGCGGCAGGATCCGACACTAGTGAAGGTCACACAGGGAAACTCTACTCCCGGGAGATACAGTAACTGAGGAATCAAACTCTGAACTTCTGGTTAGAGGGTCAAAAGTTCAAACTCCCTGACCACTCAGCCAGCTACACCATTTTAAAAACAGACATTTGAAAGGTGCAGCAGTCATATCCTCTTTTGCATGTGGCTACCCTTGTTAAGGAGGTTCTTAAGGCTGACACACCTTAAATTTTCAAAACTTCTTAATCTGGCCTCAGGTGGGCTTCAGAAATGGGGCATTTTCAACTAGAGCATGGGATCCCAACCTAAGGCCCATGGGCTAGATCCAGCCCGCGGTGCCATTTCAAGTGGCCCCCACCCCTCCAAGGGCATTTGAGAAACAAAATGGCTACCCCTTTGAAGCTGTTGGGACAAAATAGCCATCCCCATCATGTAGGCAGGGCAAAATGGCCATCCGGCCCTCAAAACTGACTGAGAGCATGACCCGGCCCCCAGCTTGAAAAGGTTGGGAACCCCTAAACTAGAGTTAGTGATAGTCACTGCTGCATTTGAAAAGAAGGCCTGTTTTTCATCCACTTGCTTCTCTGTCTACTGTCTTTCAGAGCTGATCCATGGCAGACCTATGCAAGACACCCAGCAAGAGCCCTCACCGCCGTTCCTCCCAGATTGGGGAGGAGATGAGCCCAGTTCAGCTTTCCCGTAGTCATCATTCTATGGATGCTGTTTCCAAAAGGGCTCCCTTGATGTGCAAACAGCTCTCTGCCTCTTCACTTCGCTCTGAGGGACGTGTTCGTGTTGCTCAACTCACGATGTCCCGGTGCCGACGCTCAGACTCCCATCCCGAGCCAGACCCATTAGTTCTTTCTTTACTCCGGGCTCTTACAAAGACAGGCATCCCACTTTCCAAGGTGGAGTTCTTTGAAGGCTTTTTACATCAACTGGGGGCCCGACACCCCATCCCATCTATGGCTCGAATCCACCACACCTTCCTTCCAGCCTTGGCAAGGCATCATGAATCAGCTCTTCGGCACGCCCTTCGGCACTGTGATGCATTTGTTTTCCTTCATGAGGCAACAACAGGGGATGGACGTGCTGCCCTGGGTATTTCTCTTCTCCCTCTTGACAGGGCTGGGAAACCTCCGTTGCTCCTTGGGGTGGAATTCATGGAACAGCTGAATCATGCTTTAGTGGCCCGTGCGGTTGCCCGTGTGCTTACTGAGGGACATGTCCTATTCCATCGGGTGTTGGCTGTGGTAACCTCTGGCAGTGCCCCAATGGTACAAGCCTTTGCAGCCAATGGGATCTTGGGTGCAGTGTTACCAACTGCCCTCCATGTTCCTTGCCTGTTGCATCAACTAGAATTGGTGATGGAGCTGTGGCAAGATAGGTTGGAAAGGCTATCGACATTGTTGCACCTTCTAGAAGACACACTGGCCAGGCGGGCTACTTTCCGTCATCGTTATGAACTCTTCTTGCGTGAACATGAGATGGAGCTGACTCTGCTTCAGCCCAGCAATCAGACCGGCCCCGAGGCTTGGCTGGAGAAAGCCATGAGTATTGCAGATCATATCCCTTTCCTGGTGGAGTTTGTTGTCATGGATGAAGAAGAGGGGCCTCTAGTGTCAAAACTACAGACATTTCTGGGCGAAGGCAATGAGGAGCTGGTGGCAGAAGCAACATTTGTAGCTGAACATGCCACAGGACTTCTGAATATGGCACAGTTTCTCCACCAGACAGGAGAGCCGCTGGCCCATCGGATCTATGGGGAGCTAGAATCCTTGCGCATTTCCTTCTCCTACCACGTGAACACAAAGTTGGGCCCCAAGACAGAAAGGCAATTAGCAGGATGCCAACCTCCGCTTGCCGAGCTGTTCCACGGGATCCTGGCTCATAGCCTAAGTCGGCTGGAGCACTTATTTGAGTCTCATCCTGCTGTGCCCACCTTGCGAGCAGTGCGGGTGCTGGATCCCAAGCAATTGGGAGCTGTAGGTTGGAGCTGGCTAGAGCATGAACATAGCATCCCAGGACTGGCAGAGGTGCCAGAGATTGAGTGGTTCCGATACCAGCACTTGGCTGAGGTGGCCCCTGCAGATGTCTCTCTGCCTCAGTGGTGGGAGGCACAGGCCAAACAGCTGCCCACCCTAAGCCTACTGGCTCACCAATATATTTGGCTGCCTGTCTGTTCTCCCAAGTCGCCTTTCCACCCTGGAGGCATCCTCAACTTAACGAGTGCTGAGGAAGGGTTGACAGAGGATTCAGCCCGCTTATTGTGCATGCTCAGGTACAACCACAGTTTCAATTAGTTCACAGGTTTCACCTCCATGCCTGATGATTAATAGTGCTCTGAATGGTATGTGGTACACACCTAGTTAGTGGTTCTCTTTCTTGTCTGTTAATTCACTTCTAGAATCACCTCTCACTCCTGCATCCTCCTTATTCCTAGAACAATTGGCTTGTGGGAAGTCACAATCTAGAAAGGAAGTAACCTAATAAAATCCTACCATCTGCACTGGATGTTTCTTGTTTGTTCCTTCTAATAAAAATCCTAAGAGAGAGATTGAGGAGGGAATCATGATACAAATGGGTGAATTTGGAGTATTATCACCAAGGTGTAAGTCCAGAATTGACTTGACAGCACAGAGTTATTAGCAGTCTCCACAGTCTCGCTACAAGGCTCCATCTCTTAGGAAGATGCTACATGTCTTTGTTAGAAGAGCAGCATTTCCAGATCTGAGTTCCTTAGGTAACTTAGAGTAACTGGTGATTTCATTGTTGACAGAATGAAAGATGAGTTATGCAGGCATAAGTAGACTGGCTCTGTCAAATGGTAGATAAGGGAAATAAAACATTGGTGAGAACAAATTTTCAGCCCTAGCCCAACTGAATACTGTGATATGATGTGGAAACCTCTGGACCCTTTCTTACTCATTTTTAGTACTTTAGATCAGGGGTTCCCAACCTACGGCCTGCGGGCCAGACCTGGCCTGTGATACTATTCCATCAGACCCGTTGCCTTCCCCCCTGAACCTGGAAGTGGAAACTGATGCATTTACACATGCACGGGTATGTGCCCATGCATGCACAATGCACCTACGACTGCCATAAACGTGAAGTGGGCACATTTACAACAGCCATAAATGCACCTGCTTCTACTTGTGAGAGCATTGTCCGGCCCACTCAGCTGACTGGGGGGCATGGTCAAGCCCATGGTGCAAAAAAGTTGGCCACCTCTGCTTTAGATGATCTCTTTTCAACCCAACCTTATCATGAAAACAACTCTGTAAAATAGGCTACATGGGAAACAAATCTTAGAGCCTCTGAGGTGTGTGTATGCTAATATATAAATTATCCCATACATGTTATTTTAGTTGACCAAACAGCAATTTTCCCCAAAGGCTACCAACTGGCTATAGTCCCATGTTTTTTTAAAATATGAGCAACACATACCTAACAAACCAAAGGTAAGAATCCCACTGCATTATATGAATGAGGAATGGCAATTGCACAAGCAATACGAAGCTCTTTGTAAAAAAAAAACCAAAAAACTGGCAATATGGGGGATTGTACAGTGATACCTCATACAACGTCCAAACTTGGTTCTACAAGTTTGGACTTTATATGGATTTGGACTTTGTATGAGGCATGCAAAATCTTAGCCGCGATGCCTCATACAACGTCCAAATCCTTGCCGCGATGCCTTGGACAACGTCATTTCCATAGAGATACATTGTACTGTAACAGCACAGACTTCAGGGCAAAGTCAAGGAAACTGACAGATCTTTAAGAAATAATTGTCTAAAGGCTAAAAACATTACAAAAACATGTCAAACAACCCTGATTGTCCAAGAACCTGAAGAATGCTGCAAAAATCCCAGGAATGCTTCTAAAAATTCTGACGAAAAAAAATAAAAAAATCCAAAATTGCGCTCAAAACCACTCCTAAACACTCTTCACCTCATGCAAAACCCACAAGAGCAATGCACGCATGTGTCCTGCCTTTTATACTGCCCAGGCACAATGCAACCTGGGAAAACCCCAATGCCTCATACAAAGTCGCACGACTTTGTATGAGACAACTTTTTTCAAGGAATTAGGCGATGTTGTATGAATTCAATGTTGTATGAAGCGGACTTTGTATGAGGTATTACTGTAATCCCAAAGACCCAGAGAAAATTGAAAACTGTTAGCTGATGCCTGGGAAGGATGGGTGGAAAAGAAAAGAGAAATATCACTCTGTATGTCCATCATTTGAGACAAGCTCACAACTGGATGTTATCTTACTAGTACAGAATATGGCCAACGTCATAAAGTGTTCTGTGCTTTGCTAATTAAGTGAACTGGTTTCGGCTGGAGAGGGAGGAAGGAGAAAGAATGAAGTTTCTTTAGCAAAAGTTACTCCATTCTAGAAAGTTTGGGGTGAGTTGGGATCTGATCAATGGAATCCTCTAGAACAGTGATGGCGATCCTTTTAGAGACTGAGTGCCCAAACTCAACAGGCTGCTGTCTGTGCTGCAGAGGGGCGCGGCAAACGCTGTGCTGGAGTGAGTGAGTGAGGAAGCACTGCCATTGGGCTGCTGAGCAGAGGGATGGGGCAAACTCTGTGGTGGGGTGACAGTGCTTGTGCCCACCAAGAGGACTCTGAGGGCCCCCTTGGGCACACATGCCATAGGTTCACCACCACTGCTCTAGAAGGTGAGTGGTGGGTATTAAAATGAAATAACGACACGTCCTTATTTCAGCTAGCTACTCTCATGAGAGTGTTATGCTCACATTATTATGCAAATTAGTGTGCCCTCTGTGTATGTTGGGAACTATGCTTCAGTTCTTCTGTAATGTATCAGAATGGGATAGTTAGCTTTTTTTATTTTACTTGGAGTTTTATCAGTAAGCTACTAGCTTCTAATTTTTTAAATGTGGATTTGCTTCACACCTTTGTAGTTTGGAAGGAAGGAACTAACTAAGTAACTGTAAACAGTGAACTTCCGATCGAATCCGTAAACCAAGTGTGAACACTGCTTATGTTTTAAAAGATAATTGCAGGCTGTGAAACACATCACAACAAAGCCAAAAAGGTCTTATTTGACTCTCAAGCGCTGCGGATTCCGCATGCCCAATTGGCATAGAACCTTGGCAGAGGTTAAACCAGTCGAGCAAACTCCTGGCCACTGGCCCTTGCCAGTATGGAAATCGGGGGGGGGGGTGGATTAATAATCAGAGGGTTGATTCAGCCACATCTGACCTGACCAGCGATCCTGCTGAGAAAAGCAGATCACTAACCTCCGTTACCCATTAGGCAATCACTCACTCGCAGTCAAGCCTAATCTTTGGTGCAAATAGAAGCCATATTTACTCTGGCGTAAGCCTCGAACAATGGTTTTCCCCTGTCAGTGTTTGCCTTAGTTAATTAACTTCCCCAAGAGAGGTTCTCAATTAACCCGGGTAAATAGGTGATGTGATTTTCTGTCAGATGACCATTCTACCATGCGCAGCCTTGAACATAATATATACTGATGATTTTCCCTCAATAAATCACTGGTCTTCGCTCCATCTTGCCTCGTGTCATTACTCGACCAGTCTCCTCCGGGACCTCAAGGGCCGCTTCACGGCCCCAATCCTACATCTGGTGACCCCGACGTGATCCTACTCGTGAGTAAGCGATCACACGGTCCGGTTCTACGCTAGAACCGTGTCCAATCACCCCGGAGGACAGCGCGGCAGTCCGGTCGGTAAGCCAGCCGATCGGAGAAGACGGCCCTGCGGCGAGGCATTACAGAAGAGGCATCCTACAGCTTGCTCCCGACTTTCGCGGCGGCTTGCAGTAACGGAAAAACGCGTTCCGCTCAGGGTCAGCTGTGAACCCCTGACAGCGCAGAGGCCACCGAGGGCCCGTGGCAGCAGGCCACGCTCCGAGCTCTACCCAGACTATCGTCGCCAAAACCTATTGCCTGAACTTCAGACACGTCGACTCGTCCCGAGGAGGAATCTTCGGAGGACCCCGCAGGTAATATGGGGACTTGTCCTCAGCGGCAACGTCCGTCCGCTAGCCAAAGAACTCATGAGGAAGAGTTCAAAATCCTGGCCAGGGTATTTCAGTTACGCTTTCACAGTGGAGAGCTAGCGAGACTTTTGGTGTACCTAAGGGAACACTGCCTGCTTTACCCAGAAGTAGGTACGTTACCCCTTCAGCTCTGGGATCAGATAGGAGTCTGCATTCAGCAACCCCCGAAAGCTCCAGAGGGCATAATTCGCACATGGAGCAAATGTAGGAAACTCTCAGTAGAGGATGACCCAGTCCGGATAGAGACCCAGAAACTCCCAGCGCAGTCAGAACCATCAGCCCCAAGGAATCTCTATCCGTCATTTCAGCTTAAGCAGGGCAGTGTAGGGAGCATTCCCTCAGTGACAGCTGCAGACGTCACTGAAGGAAATCATGGCATGAGAGGCCCTGGCGCTTCTCTGACAGTTAAAAGTTCCCTGCCAATTAAGAACTCCATTCAGCGCATGGGTGAGGAAGATCCATTCACGGGGAAATTGCCAGTGGCACAATTAGCTAGCACCCAACTGCTGTGCTCAGCCTATCTGAAGGCAGACACACGTTCTGGCAGGGCTGCTCAGCGCCCACTGCTCACGGAAATCTGCACGGCCCCTGGCCACGCAGGGCTCCAGAGCAGACCCATTACCACACTCAGGCGCAGAGCAGTGCCAAAACCCCAAGGCGCCTGCTTCCAGTGTGGAAAAATGAGACACCTTAGAAGAGAAAGCCAATCTAGACCAGGCAGATCTTCAAAAGGTTGTCTTAATGCCAAATGGCCACGCTGGCACTGGAAAGGAGGCAGCCATCGCCCTGGCTATGCCAGAAGAACCATCCCAGCAATAGCACCCCGAGCTCTCCCAAGGCACAGGCAGAATCTGCTGGTCTCACCTTGGAGTAGCCCAGAGAAACTCGCCCCTAAGTAGAAGCACCCAGATGGTTGTAAAGGGCCAGCTGTGTATAAGTCATCTCCTCATGTGTAGGATAGAACGCTGCAGATCAGGGGAGGAATGTGCGAATGCGTAAATAAATGTGTGTATGCGTGGTGCACCACTGAATGTATGACTGCAAGAACTGTGTATGATTGCAAAAGCCTTGTCTCTATGACCACAGTATGATTGAAAAAGTGTTCCTTGTGTGTAACTGCGTGGTAATGTCACTGTGAAATATGTGTTAAACAGTTTGCACTCTGCTCATGGGCAGGAACTATTTAAGGTTTGAGAAAGCATGGTGAGCAGAGCCCCTTTGCCTTGCCTGCTTAGCAGCTTAAGGGCAGCGAAGGCAGGAGGGTGGAGGGGGGGGGAATCCTAACCTGCAATAGGGCAGGGTGACCCCCCTTCTTCCCTTGAGACTTTTTCTTTGTCAAAGGATTAAGCCACTCTTGGAAACCGGTTTTGCAATCCGTGCCACTCAGGAAAACAGATTTTTCTTTTCAGAAGCGCGATCTGAAAACAAAAATCACTTCTATGAGTTTTCCTCACTAGATCATAAACTATGGGGCCCCTCCCTACATCTGTGTTCCTCAAACCCCCATCTCTGTGTTTTAAGGTGTCTGAATGTCTCTTAGCGTCTTGAAGTCACGTGTCTCACTAGGAGTGAGAGAATTGCATTGTCTTCATGTGTGTACTGTGTTATCATCTTGTAACCTCGGTTCTCAACCCTTTAAAGTCAGGGGCCAAGTTCCGGGGCCTCAGGCAGCTCTGGGGGTCCGGACAGTCATCCTGCCCTTCCTTCGCCGCACAGCCCTTCTTGGCTTGGTGGAGGTAGTGGCAGAGCAACGTGGGCCGCATCTGGCCCACTTACCCACATCTGGCCGCGGGTTGAGAATCGTTCTAACTCTCCTTCATTCTCTTAAGAAAGATACTGTTCTGGTATTTTGACTTTAATCTGTGCAAAATAACTCACTCATTGTACCCCTTTCACAGGAAAAAGCACGCAAACATTCTTGCGCTCTGTATATTCAGAAAATGCTTACCGTTTTACAGGAACAAAACTCCTCTCCAGGCCTTAATAGTAACCAATTTATTTCTTCCTACAGTCTTAAATTGCTTCCTTTCACAGGGTCCAGAGTTAATTACTGGTAGGGATTTCTTAACAGGAGGACCCGGTTGTCTTAATTACCTGACCTAATCTGATTGATAAGAGTTGTTGCATTCTCATTGTGCTAACTTCTGACTTGTCTTTCCTCCTTTCCTCCTTTCGCCAGTGGAACTCCCTGCTGGAAATGTTTAACTTGTGTGTCTCTTCATTTTTGTGTATTATTTCCTTACAGCTGGTACGTCATAGTTGGCTTGTTTTAATAAGTCTTAGTCGGTCATTTTAAGTATGGCACCTGACCCACAGCACCCTCTCTAATGAGCAGACACATTTCACAAACTCCAGAGCACAGAGGAGGGATTAGTCCCTGAGCTCCTGAGAATGTGCAGAGTGCCACTCATTAGCCAGGACTGCCTAGGACCATCTTAAGAGTGCAGTCAGGTCACACTCTCAATCAGATACAGGCATTTTTAGGCCACCCCTTCCCTTTTGGCTGCTAGTCTAAGCACAGGCAAAAGGCTAAGCCACCATCTGGCACTCTTCTAAACGTGTGCATGCACGCCATGGGCGGATGTGCGCAGGGGGGCCTTCATGAGAAATTTACCCAAGGGAAGCCTGGCCCTTCATGCGCCAAGGTTTGCCATAAGACCCCAGACTCATCTCGCTTCAAACGCAGACAGTCACCTTGTGTGGATTAATGTCACTGGTTCCCCTTCGGGGGGCTAGGACAGTTTTCACTTATGGGGGTCGCACATATTAGGTTCTTACTTGGCAAGAGGACCGAGCTTGGCGCACGCTCCTGACTCTTCCGCAAGCGGGCAGAGTTGGCAGCCGTGAACCTCGCTTTGCGCACCTTTGCCAAAGAACGCTCCAACATAATTACTGACAGCCAGTACAGGAATTTGCTTTACAGTCTACCGGGAGCATACATCACTCCCGCGACAGACAAAAACTTGCTGAGTTTGTTCCTCACAACTCCAATTCAGAGTCATGCATTCTTTCATCAGAATGCCCAAGCACTTGCAAGGCAGTTCAACCTGCCACTTTCCCAAGCCCAAGGCATAGTCCGTTCCTGTCTGCATCGTGCAGGGGCACCGGGGGGGCCCCTCGGGGGGGGTCAACCCACGAGGGACAGAGGCCATCCAGGTGTGGCAAATGGACGTCACACATCCCCACATTTTGGCAAATGGCAGTACATGCACGTTTGCATTAATACCTTCCCACAGTTTGTTTGGGTAACAGCACAGAAGGGAGAAACGGCTCCCCATGTGGAGCAGCATCTCCTTTCCCATGGCCAAGGGCAAACCTCGGCACACGAAGTCCGATGACGCCCCAGCTTATAGCTCCAGGCGGCTGGCCACCTTCAGGGCCACCTGGGATATTAAGCACACCTTTGGCGTTCCGTACAGTCTGCAGGGGCAAGCGATTGTGGAACGGGCCTATCGGACGCTTAAGTCCTACATTGACAAACAAACAGAAAGGGGGGGAACAACATCCCATAGTTGCACAGCAATTGCTATCCTATAAGTGCAAAAACTAACTAACTCTTTCAGAATTTTTATCTCCCAAACAAGTCTCTTCCCCTTGCAGGTCCCAGAGGCCAGAATCAGGCCCGGATGCCAAGTTCGGCTATTACAAAGTCACTGCCAGTCACTGTCTTGGATGTCATCAGCTGTCCGTCTTCCTTTATGACTTACATCTCCAAAGACATTTCTATGAACATTTTGCATACTCAGTGCTACTTCTAAGGACCATGCTTTTCCCAAAACAAGACTTTTCCAAGCTCAAGTTACACATGAAACCCCACCAAGAAGGGAAGCCTCATCTTCAAGAAGCTGCTGAATGTCTTTTATTGCTATTATCTGCAGTTGCTATTTATTCATGCCTTGTACAATGCTCCAGTTGGGATTTGCAAGGGACACTTGAATTTCTGTATATTGTTAATAACGGTCAGCTTCCACCAAAGGAAGCCAGACCGGCCCATGTTTGCACCGGCCCATTGCTTGGAAAGATTGAGCACCCGGTAGCCGGTAATCCCCAGTTTATTTTCACACCTCCCCATAGGTGTTAGAAAGACATTTGCACAACACCAGAAGTTGCAGGAGAATCACCCCAGGTCACAGTAAGAGATCAATGACACATCTCATTATCTTGCCTTGCTACAGAAAGCAGTCTGGATTCAGACCCACAGTTCTGAAAAACCAGGCAGCAGGCAGTATATTCAGCGTGTCAGGCTTAGCCATAGGCAACGCTCGGAGAATGAATTGGTCAATTGGCTTGCACTTTTGCAAAAGCCATTAACCATACCTCCTCAGCGATAGCGCTGCTCAATCAGGAGCAGGCAGAGCTTTGCCATGCCATACTGGATAATCAAGCAGCTATCGATTATCCCCTGTTGTTACATCATTTGGGTTGCGAGTCTGTCCACAGCATGTGTTGCTTTAATCTCACAGACAATACCCACAAAATACAGAGCCAGCTCACGGACCTCCACACCCTAGTTAAGAACATCAAGGAGGATTCATCATGGGGGTGGTGGGATTCCTTGTGGTCGTGGTTCCCATGGGGATGGCTTCAGACGACACTCAAAGTGATTGTGGGGGTGGTAATACTGGGCACAACAGTGTGTTGTTTCGTGCAATGTATTCCCTCACTGCTATCGAGATGTCCCTCATGGAGGGAACCCCGAAACGTCATTCCCACACACCAGCTGATGCCCCTCTTGCGCAGGGCCGCCTGTCAGGTCCCTAAATAACAGAAAAAGGGGAGATGCGGATTCCGCATGCCCAATTGGCATAGAACCTTGGCAGAGGTTAAACCAGTCGAGCAAACTCCTGGCCACTGGCCCTTGCCAGTATGGAAATCGGGGGGGGGGGGGTTTGGATTAATAATCAGAGGGTTGATTCACCCACATCTGACCTGACCAGCGATCCTGCTGAGAGAAGCAGATCACTAACCTCCGTTACCCATTAGGCAATCACTCACTCGCAGTCAAGCCTAATCTTTGGTGCAAATAGAAGCCATATTTACTCTGGCGTAAGCCTCGAACAATGGTTTTCCCCTGTCAGTGTTTGCCTTAGTTAATTAACTTCCCCAAGAGAGGTTCTCAATTAACCCGGGTAAATAGGTGATGTGATTTTCTGTCAGATGACCATTCTACCATGCGCAGCCTTGAACATAATATATACTGATGATTTTCCCTCAATAAATCACTGGTCTTCGCTCCATCTTGCCTCGTGTCATTACTCGACCAGTCTCCTCCGGGACCTCAAGGGCCGCTTCAAGGCCCCAATCCTACAAAGCGCAGCAAACCTAAGTGCAAAATAGAAAAACCTCAGAAGTCATGGGCAAAGCTGCACAGTCCCAAGGCACCCCCAGAAGATGTGAATGACAAACCTCTCCTGTGTATTCACTGCCTAGAAAACCAGGTTTAGGGTTGCCATAAACCAGAGTCGACTTGCCAGCATGTAATTATTATAACACTAGAGCAGGCTTTGCAATATAATCGTTGACCAAAGGGAGGTGCTGCTGCATCATACTAAATACAGCAGGCTGCTCTAGAAGTGCCTTACCTACTGAATTTCCCATGAGAGATTAACAGTGAAGTTACTGTAGCAACTGTAGACTTTATCCAGGTGCATGCAAAAAAGAAAAGCACATGCTTTAGATAATTTGAAGATCGTTTTGCTGGTTTGGATTGCACAACGTAAGGGTGAGGGGTCAGCTATGAGTCAAGAAGACAAATCTGTAGCCCACCTATCCACCACTCTGAAATGCAAACAGTATAGAATTAAGTACTGTACCTTGCCTGGTTTACTTGAACAATGGGAAGTGCTTTACCTAGTAGTTACCAGGACTGAGTCCAGGCACTGAAGCCAGATTGTACAGCTAAATACTGGCTGTGTAAACAAAGAAGGGGATCGTGGACATGCCCAGGAGCACTTAGGATCTTACTGAATATTCTTTATCTATCAGAATAAATATGTGGTGCTGAACCTAAATTCTACAGTTGAGCCCAGGTTGTGCCATGCAACATTTATACTTGTATCTACTTTGTCCCTTTTGGATCAAAATATTTTCCAAGTAATGTTGCCTAGGAGGGTTGGACCTTCCAAGCGTCAACTTTATGCTATACATATCTTATTAGTCCTTAAGGTGACATGAGACTCTGCTATTATTTCAATACAGAAAGAAAAGCATTCTGTTGATGCCTAAAAAAAAAACCCAACAACCCCACCTTGACTGTTGTAAGTGCTTAAGGTCAAAAGCAAGAACAGTGAGTTGCTGAGCTATCCAGCAAGCTGAAAACGCCAACTTCGGACTTGACAGCACACAACAAAACTGCTTTATAACATCTTAACCGGGGCTGCAGTGGCTCAGTGGTTATGAAGCTCGCTTTGTTAGCTGGAAGGGCCGGCATGTCGGCAGTTCGAGACCCGGGTACTGCATGACAGTTTGAATGCCCGTCTCTGTCCCAGCTCCTGCCAACCTAGCAGTTCGAAAGCAAGAAATTGCAAGTGGATCAATAGGGACCACTTCGGTGGGAAAAGATCTTGGGGACAGGAAAGGAGCCTTATTCGGGCGTCCCCTGAATGGAGTTTCTCCAGCAAAAATCCTTTCAACCCAGAATAATTTCTGACTCGTAATAATAATAATAATAATAATAATAATAATAATAATAATTGTTGTTGTTGTTAATGTTCTAATCTGCTAACACTGTTTTTACAGGTTGCACCACCTCAACATCCCTGAATGTAGAGCAGGAGAGAAATATTTAGATACCAAAGTAAGTAAATAAACTTATTTTCCTTCTGTTTAGGGCATGGGTGCTCAAATTCTTTTCAGCCATGGGTCAGTCATGTGAGCCGGTCACTATGGCCCGGGGCCGGATCCGGCCCCCAATGGCAATTCATCCGGTCCGCGAAGCTCTTGTCGCTCCTGGAAGCGGAAGTGAAACGCGCTGTATGGGCACATTTCACGTCCGTTTCCAGGAGTGACTCGGGCTTTGCAGGCCGGATGAAATGCCATCTGGGGCCGAATACGGCCCCCGGGCCGTAGTTTGGGCAGCCCCTGGTTTAGGGATTGAAAACATGCAAAACTCCTCCTCCAAGCCTCAAAGAGGCAATCAGGCATAAGATTTGGGCATTGGGATATCCTGCATTTGTCTGAATCCCTCTTTAAAGTCAGAACAGCCCAGAGAAGAGGGTGTGACTCCGGAACGCCCCCCCCCCCCCCGCCAAGCCCGGGTGCGGTGCGGGTCACAGGCGGTGGGGAGCGGAGGTGGAGTTTCCCGTCCGGTCCGCTGGTCCGGGGTCCTTTTCCCTGCCCCCGCCTGAACGCACCAGTCGCAGCAGCCACTCCGCGGCGGAGCACCACCACCATGGCCGGTCTCTGGTTCGCCCCGTCTTGCCTGCTGCTCCTGCTCGGCTTCTCCTGCTGCTCCGAGTCCCTCGGGGAGCCGCCCGCCGCCGCCGCCGCCGCCGCCCCGGGCTGCCCGCCTTGCGTGCCCGCCGAGTGCCCGGCGCTGCCGGCCCAAGGCTGCCCGCTGGGCAAGGTGCGCGACAGCTGCGGCTGCTGCTGGCGTTGCGCCCGCGGCGAGGGTGAGGCGTGCGGCTTCGGCTTCTCGACTGGCACCGGCGGCGGCAGCCCCGTCTCGTGGGGACGCTGCGCCAGCGGACTCGAGTGCCGTCGTCGCCCGCCCAAAAGCCGGGCCACCGGCGTCTGCGTCTGCAAGAGCCGCTACCCGGTGTGCGGCAGCGACGGACTCACCTACCCCAGCCCTTGTCAGCTGCGGGCGGCCAGCCTGCGCGCCGAGAGCCGAGGCGAGCGCGCCGTCGGGCAGCGCAGCAAGGGGCCGTGCGAACAAGGTGAGTTGTTTGTTTGTTTGTTTGTTTGTTTGTTTGTTTGTTTGTTTGTTTATTATTATTATTATTATTATTATTATTATTATTATTATTATTATTATTATTATTATTATTATTATTATTATTATTATTATTATTATTATTATCACCATCATCACCATCATCACCATCATCACCATCATCACCATCATCATCAGTTCGAATGCAAGAAATTGCAAGTAGATAAATAGGGACCACTTCGGTGGGAAGGTAAACAGCGTTCCGTGCACTCCAGTGTCCAGTCATGCCTGCCACATGATAGAAAACGTCTGCAGAAGCAGGCAGTGCTGGCTCTTCGGCTTTGAAACAGAGATGAGCACTGAACCTTAGAGTCGGATACGACTGGCTTTCGAGCAAGGGAAACTTTTAACTTTAACTTTATTATTAGTAGTAGTAGTAGTAGTACTAGTAGTAGTAGTATCATCATCATCATCATCAGTTCGAAAGCAAGAAATTGCAAGTAGATAAATAGGGACCACTTTGGTGGGAAGGTAAACAGCGTTCCGTGCACTCCGGTGTCCAGTCATGCCTGCCACATGATAGGAAACGTCTGCAGAAGCAGGCAGCGCTGGCTCTTCGGCTTTGAAACAGAGATGAGCACTGAACCCTAGAGTCGGTAACGAATGGCTTTCGAGCAAGGGAAACTTTTAACATTATTATTATTATTATTATTATTATTATTATTATTATTATTATTATTATTATTATTATTATTATTATTATTATTATTATTATTATTATTTCATGTCAGAAATTATTCTTGGTTGAAAGGATTTTTGCTGGAGGGAAACTCAGCTCAGGGGACGCCCGAATGAGTCTCCTTTCATGTCCCCAAGAGCTGGGACAGAGACTGGCACTCAAACCATCATGCCGTACCCGGGTCTCAAACTGCTCACTTGCCAACCTTCCAACTAACAAGGCAAGCTTCTTAACCACTGAGCCACTGCAGCCCCTACAGGGAGAGGCGGCAGGGCGGGAGCGCACGTGCGCAAGGCGCTGACGCCGTCTTTGGGGACCCGGGCCCTCCTCTCACAGGAACCTGTCTCTGAGTTAAGGCACAGAAGGGTGGATGGGGTGGGGGCGAGGCCCGGAGCAGCAACTTGAGGGCGTGAGCCTGGCCTCAAGCACCAGGCAGAATAGGTCCCTTTCTAAAAGCTCTCCCCCACTATAATAATAATGTTGTGTCAGAAATTATTCTGGATTGAAAGGATTCTTGCTGGAGAACTCCACTCAGGGGATGCTCCAATAAGGCTCCTTTCATGTTCCCCAAGATCTTTTTCCCATCGAAGTGGTCCTTATTTATCTGCTTGCAATTTCGATCTGCTAGGGTGGCAGGAGTTGGGACAGAGGTGTTCAGTCCATCATGCAGACTCGGGTCTCGAACTGCCAAACTGCCTTTCATCTAGCAAGGCGAGTTTCTAAACCACTGAGCCACCGCAGCCCCAACCCCCACTTTTAATAAGGATACCAAGTCTTGGGAACAATTCGACTTGTGAGGGAGAGGACTTGCTGTTGCTGTTGTTAAAGTGCCACCAACCTGTGGCAACCCGAAAAATAGCAATAGCAATTATACTTATATACTGCCTCCAGACTGCCCCCAGGGGACTGCGGTGGCTTAGTGGTTAACATGCTGAACTTGATGACTGGAAGGTCGGTAGGTCAGCAGTTCGAGACCGGAGTGCTATCCCAGCCAGTGATGCGCTGCAAAAAAATTTTACTGCCCCACCATGGGCGTGGCTAACTCTGTGGGCGTCTCTAACTCTGTGGGCCACACCCACTTGTCCTCCCTATGCCATGACCTGGGGTAGGGAGGTAGGCGTGGCCGGCCAAGTGGGCGTGGCCTGGGGAAATTTCCGCTCCCGGTGCCCAGGCACCTGTGGGCACCTGGAGCAGCTCAACACTGAGCTCCTGCCAACCTTGCAGTTCAAGAGCAAGTAATTGCAAGTAGATAAATAGGTACCACTTCAGGGAGAAGGTAAACAGCTTTCAGTGCACTCCAATGTCTAGTCCTGCCTGCCACATGTCCACAGAAATACCTGCAGACACAGACAGTGCAGGCTCTTTAGCTATAAACGGAGATGAGCACTGAACCCTAGAGTCAGGTATGACTGGTTTTCAAGCAGGGGTGACCTTTACTTTACCACCCCATAGCACTTAGTGCACTCTCTGGGTGGCACACAAGTTAATTAGTATTTTGCCCCCAACACTCTGGGTACTCATTTTACTGACCTCAGAAGTCTGGTAGGGATCAAACTCACAAAATTTTGGTTGAAGTACAGCAGTTTAACCACTGCACCACCAGGGCTCTCTACTGCCCATTTGATGGTATTATCACTCTGGGCCCTGTACCTGTAATTGAATAAATACAATAAAATACAAAACGAGCAACAGAAAAGAAATAGCCCCATCCCTGATAAAACAGAATCCTTCCAATATAAGCATCAATATACCAAAGGACAAAGCACCAGAAATTAAACCTTCAATGGCGATAAAATTAACTATTGGGTAAGATATCAACCAGTGCCTCTTTAAATAATTCTGCCCTGGCCAATTTATGGAATGCAATGCAGGAGGAGTTCTGTTGGATGTGCAGTGGCAGGGAGTTCCATAGCACAGATGCCACCCACTGAGAAGGCCCTACTTCTAGTGGAGGTCTTCCTGGCCTCTCTTGGTGTGGGCAACCACAGTCTGCCCAATGGGGAGGACCTGGTTAACCGGGATGTGTTCACTGGAGAGAGACATGCCATCAGGTATCAAGTCTTTCAAGTTATGTGATGTATTTTTAGAGTGGATCTACCTGTTCCATTCCCTGGTCGGTTTCCGTGGCAGAGCAAGGATTTGAACTGGGGGCTCCTGAGTTCTAGATCATTGCTACAGCAGTTGTGCTGCTTGCTTGTTCTTCCCATACACAATGCCTCTGTTGTCCTGCTTAGGACTGCCACAAGAAGGGAATTAGCCAACCTTCTTAACCAGCGGCGATAAATGTGGGTGTGTATCTCAGGGGTGCAATAGTAAATGAAACCTGACCACATTTGTCCCATATTTGGCCTATACTTCCGTAGCACCAGACATATTTTGACACCAGTCAGCTTTTCACAGTGCTCCAGGCTAGCATTTGCAGCTGGAACAGGGTACGAAGCTAAAACTGCAGCCCCTGCTTTGAGGGTGAAAACCCAGTGATCTGTGGGGGAGCTGGATAGAAGTCACTTTTCAGAGGACCCCTTGGCACTTGGAGCCAGACAGTGAAAGATTTGGTGTCCTGTGCTTGCCTCAGGCTAAGGAAGTGTTCTCTATACCCACCCATGATAAACAGCCTCATCGGTTTGGAGAGCTGAAATAGCAGGCAGTCCCCAGAAGGACCCTGTTCTGAAAGGGACAGGTGCTCCCAGAGTGTGCAGAGGCAAGCTGTGGCCTGAAATACTCTTCACACTTCACACTAAAGAGACACTTTAAATCATGGTTCATTTGTGCCAGACATAATATCTTAAGTACATTGTCTGTGCTTGTCAGGACAGTGATGTGCACAAAATGATGTCATCAGCACCCGCTTCTGAGCTGTGAAATTCCTTTCCACTTGAGGTGTGTTCAAACTTTGCATCCTTTGTGGGTAGGTATTGGGCAGAGTAAGTTTTATATTGTTTTCCCTGAACCATTAATATGAGGTGTTTTGTAAACAGTGTTATAGTAAACAAGCACCCACTATACTACCTATGCAAACAGAGGTGTCATTGTTTCAGTTGAAATCAATAGCAATAGCAGTTACTCTTATTTATACCACCCGATAGTGCTTCGTGCACTCTCTCTGGGTGGTTCACAATCTAATTAGCATTTTCCCTCAACATGCTGGGTATTCATTTTGCCAACCTTGGAAGGCTGAGTCAACCTTGATTCCTATCGGGATCGAACTCACAACATCAGCAGTTTTGGCTGCAGTACAGCAATTTAACCACTGCGCCTCCAGTCCAGGGCTCTTCAATCAATCCCTTTCAACACTTCTGAAGTTGTGTGTGGTTAAATGTTGTACAGGTTCAGATGCTGAAACGCAAAACTAAATGCAGTTGCGAGGCTGCTCTGATCTCCTACTTCAGAATAATGTTTGGCAAGCTCATTGTGGGAATGAGGGGGTGGGGGAAGGCACTGCTCCAAAACATGGCAACAGTATGTGACAGAACTGAGGGCTCCATAATAGGAAATAAAGGCTTTTATAATAATAATGTGCTGTTCAGTTAATCATAATTTCATGTCAGAAATTATTCTGGGTTGAAAGGATTTTTGCTGGAGAACCTCTGCTCAGTGAATGCCTAAATGAGGCTCCTTTCATGTCCCCAAGAGCTGGGAGAGAGATGGGTGCTCAAACTGTCATGCAGTACCCAGGTCTCGAACTGCCGACTTGCTGGCCTTCCAGCTAACAAGGTGAGCTTCTTAACCACTGAGCCACCGCAGCCCCACATTGATTCCAATTTATGGCCACCAGGATTTTCTTGGTATAAAGTACTCAAACTTGACTATCCAATCTCTTGTTCTGGTCGTACTCCAGGACTACACATCTTGCCTAGGGTCATGCAGGCAGTAGAGAAAATCTATACCTATAAGGAAGGGATGTGGCCGTACGTGTGCGGAATGCATACCTACACCCCTGGAGCCTATCCCACAATGCTCTGCACACACCTACCTTTTGTCCCCTAGATCAGCACCGTGAGGGTCCAGGGGCCGAGAGTGGGGCCTAAGCCCAACCAAATGGGAAAAAGAATGCAAACTACAACTTCCATGGTGCCATGGGAGAAAAACAGCAGTTTAACATCCAGGCCTGGAAACAGAATGTTGGAGAGAGCTGATTTGCATGTTGGACTGTGATTGGTTGAGAGTGAATGACTGATAGAGAAAGGTCCTGATGTGGATGGAATAAACCCATTCCATTTAAGCCCCTACAGCCCTGGAATGAGACACTTTCAATGTATATCAATGTTGTGTGAGTGAGAGACAGGGAGTGAGTGTCTGTGTGAGTGTGTGCAAGACAATGCACAAGACAGTGGGTTCCGGATCAGTCACTTGTGGGTGTGGGTGTGTGGGTGAGCCTGAGAGAGAGAGAATCTCTGTGTGTTGGGGTGTATCAGGGTCCAAAAACCTAAAATACAACAAACAACCCCTGGCCAAGGCCGGGTAATTAGCTCTCATCCTTCCTTTCCTACCTCCAGCCATTCTTCTCCCCTTCTTTCTTTCCTTCCCTCCATCATTCTTACCCTCCCGTCTTCCTTTCCTTCTAAATTTCCCCCTCAATACCTATCATCACGCCAGGGTGAGTCTGCCCAGGTTCCTTTACTGAGAGCCAGGGGGCATCATAAACGGGGGGGGGGGAGGCAAAAAGGAAAAAAAAACCTCCCCAAACCACCCCCACACCACAGGTTGAGCTCCCAAAAAAAAAAACCTGTTGAAGACGGGCACCTATGCTAGTAACCCTATCAGCCAAACAAATTCTGGATGATCTCAGTGGATTCTTCTCCAAGGAGATTGGAATTTGCAGCACCTGCCTTCACAGCCATGTGTTCCAATTCACTGAGGTGTTCCAGCTCTGTTCTGATTGGTGCAGTTAAACATGGATCTGCCCCCAATCAAGCCAAAAAGATTCAGACACCAATTCTTGACTCAAAAGGGACATGGTGGGAGTCAGTTCTTAGCCCTCTTTGTTTGCTGCCTTCATCCCTGCAGTCTCTCCCCCAAACATGTTTCAACCAGTTAGCCACCTCCCTAGGATCCAGTCATATTTTCAAGCTCAAGAGAAAAATCTATGGAGGGAGATGGATGAAGTGGTGGTATGAGAAGTTGTAGATAGTTTATGGTTGTACACTCCTTCCAGTGACAAGCCTTTTGATGGTATAAATCAACCTTGCCCCAGCAAGGTGCTAGAATATGGCTCTCATCATCTCACAGCTTAAGTTGGTAAACATTTTTCTAATGGGACCGCTTCTGTTATCTATGTATTTAGGACAGGGGTTCCCAACCTTTTCAAGCTGGGGGCTGAGTCATGCTCTCTCAGTTAGCTTCGAGGGCTGGATGGCCATTTTTCCCTGCCTGCACGATTGGGGTGTGTGTGGCCATTTTGTCCCAACAGCTTCAAAGGGGGTGGCCATTTTGTTTCTCAAATGCCCTTGGAAGGGCAGGGGGGGGCACATGAAATGGCACTGCAGGCCAGATCCAGCCCACAGGCTATAGGTTGGGAACCCCTGATTTAGGATAAGATTGTATTTAAACATTTCTAAAGAAGCCATAGAGCTATCCAGCAGTTCTTCAAATAATATCCAAACTGCAGAGCTAGAAGGGACTCTGTGGATCATCAAGTCAAGCCCCTGTCAAGGAGGCACAGCAGAGACTCAAACTCCCAACCTCTGGTTCCACAGCCAGGTACCAAAACCACTGAGAGTGTGTTAGTCACTCTCAGTATGTTGCCGAAAGAAAAGGTGGAGGAGGGGGGCAAAATATTATAGCACTTTTAAAGAACAATAGTTTTATTTCAGTTAACAACTGGCTGTCCTGGAAAGAATTTAATTTAATTTAATTTAATTCTTAAATTTTTATGCCGTCCACTTGGGTGAACCCGACTTAAGGCAGCGTACAACAGTTAAAAAAACATATAAAAACAAGTTAAAACCCTAGGTCACCTACCCAGTTACCCACCCTCCTACCCCCCACCCCACTTAAAAAACTAAAAGGGAATAGGAGGAAACAACAATACAGAAGGAGGGACAATAACTGGACTCTAGCTGGCAATGAGCCAACAGGCTGGGGCCGTATTCCCATTAGGGCCCCATACCTGCCCTGCCAGCCAGGTTTTCAAACCTTTCCTGAAAGGCAGCCGCAGCAATTCTGTCTGTACAACCTCAATTCTGTTGGCAGGAGGTTCCAGAAGGCTGGTTCGGACACGGAGAAGGCCCTTCTTCGCATGCCAGAGAGGCGAGTCCCTCTAGAATCAACAGGCACAACTAGGGAGCCCCTCCGGTCCACTCTTGTTGGATGGGCAGACACTCTTGGGGTGATGCGGTCTTTCAGGTATCCTGGCCCACTGCCATATAGGGCTTTAAAGGTCAAAAGCAGCACCTTGAATTGCACCCGAAGGCAAACTGGTAACCAGAGGCAAACTGGTAACCCAATTTCTTGTTTGCAAGCGTGTGATTATAGACTGCAGTTCCTCCATGCTGGGTAAAAGGAATACGAATGAGTTTGCTGCGATTCATCCGGCCCACGCTGCCCTCATCGCTCCTGGAAGCGGGAGTAAAACGCGCCCGTACGGAGGAAGGGTTAACCTGGAAGAGCCTTGATTATGTATTTATGCCTTGATTATTGTATTTATGATGTATTTATTTTTGCTTGATTGCTCTATTTCTGTTATTGTTTCATAGGTTTTGCTGATACTCTGTTATACTGTTTTTCATAGGAACTATGTTAATTGCATTTTTATATTGATTGTATGATATGTATTGTTATTTTCTGTGTTATTGACTTTTTATTGATATTTTGTATTGTTTATTATATTTTGGTTTTGTCATATTGTATCTTTAATTATGTTGGAAACCGCCCTGAGTCGGCCTACAAGCTGAGTAGGGCGGGGTACAAATTAGACATCAAATCAAAATCAAATCAAGCAGACAAACCTTTCTTTATTAAATAATGGAGCTGTATGTGTCTCTGTTTCTTTAAAGAAGAGCCTTGGCCAGATCCCAAAGAAATAGAGATGAAGGGATGTTGTTTTCCTTGGAGGAGGTAGAGAAAGTTTGGGGTTTATAAGGTCAGCTGTTCTGCAGCCTCTTTCTTGCCTCTGCCCTTGCTCATGGAAATTTGATTCAATTGCAATGATTATTAGCCACGGATAGACCCATCTTACATGTGTGCATGTAATCCTCCATAAAATCCTCTAAGAGATGCCCATTTCTTGGGCAGTATATTTTCTAATTTAATTATGAATAGTGCGGGGAGAAATACTTTCTTTTCTTATTCTTGAAATCCAGATGTCCAGAAGGCCTATTTAAAAATTTGGAAATAGTTGATATTCCTCCCATGACTTGGCACTAGTGAATATAGAGGCATAGAGGAAACAGTTCAGCTAGAAAAACATGTCAGTTGGTTCAGAATGGCCAGCTTTTTCAAGGGGAAAGTCATATTAAATAGGGCTTTTTTTGGCAAAAATCACACATCACTCTGATTTGAGTTGCATTGCTTCGTTAGAATCTTCATATGCTTCTTTAATGAGCCTCATTTCTTTGTTGTTTTTACGCTCTGCCAAGTAATCTTTGACTTATGGTGCCTCTATGACTGAGCAAACTCCACAATGCCCTGTTCTCAGCAACCCTGCTCAGCTCTTACAAATTCAAGCCTCTATCCTAATGTCTTATTAGTAGTTGATTCAGAGTTAATTAGTGGTTAATTTAGAAGTATAGATTTTCAGACATTTTCTTGTTTCTCACAGATGCCTATCTGCAATTCTCCATTAACCTTTGTTAATTAGGTTTGCAATACAAAGCCCCACATAGGGGTGAGAGGTTTGAGAACAAAAATGGCTTTGGGATGAAGGAAACTACTGAAAACTCTGGGGCAAAAAATACTGTTTTATTTTTGCTGTTGTGAAAGAGCAAATTTGATTGATGTGGAAAATATAGTACAGTAGTGCAGTTGCCGTTGACTCTTGAACTGTACATGCATGCATGTCTGAATAGTACAATGAGTACTCACTGGCCCAAATCTTGTTCCTTCATATAGTAAATTTCACTAGAGTAAGTCCATCAGATCAATGGGGATTGATGAGTCAAGTCCTCTATACTAGGTTCCATTGATTTAAATAGGCTGACTCTAACTGTGACTCACTTTAGCTTAGTAAATCAGATAGTAAACAAAACAGCAAAAAAAATGTTGTGGCACCTTAAAAAACTAACTCCTGTATTTAAATATGAGCTTTTGTGGACCAGATCCACTTCATCAGATGCCATGCCTCATGGCATCAATCTATACACATCAAGTACACAGGCACACAATCATTGGGCAGCCTAACAGAAAAGTAACATTGTAGCATTGTACTGATAGGCTCATTTGAATGAATGGAATTTACAGAGGAATAAATTCACTAAACTCCCTTCGATTCAGTGGGCCTACTCTAGTGTCATTTGTTAATAAGCAACATGATTTTGACCAGTATATTTCACTTGAAATAGCCAATCGGCCCAAGCCATATGTCCCAAAGGTACTGCGGTAGCTCAAGTAGTTAAGATGCTGAACTTGATGACTGGAAGGTTGGGGTTCGATTCCCGAGTACTGCAGGATGGAGTGAGCTCCTGCCTTTGTCTCAGCTCCTGCCAACCTAGCAGTTTGAAGGCAAGAAATTGCAAGTAGATGAATAGGTGACACTTCAGTGGGAAGGTAAGAAGTGTTCTGTGCATTCCGGTGTTGAGACATGCCTGCCACATGTTCATGGAAATGTCTGCAAACACAGACAGCACTAGTTCATTGGCTGTTAACAAAGATGAGTACTGAATCCTAGAGTTGGATACAACTGGCTTTCGAGCAAGGGCGACCTTTATCTATACAGTATGTCCTAAAGATACGTATTTCTCAATCTTCTATCAGTTCATTCCAATGTGTGTATGTGTGTGGGTTGGGGTGTGTGTGTCTACTATATAATATTTTTCCACATTTGCCTTATGCATAAACGATACATACAGTATGTATTTGACACAGAAAGTTAAAACTTATCCCAAGGGGCACCTGATGTGGCTCTGTTCAGTGGACTCTGTAGGTGGCATTTGTACAAGAAAAACAAAGCCCATCCAGAGTACATGGTAAGTTAGATTTTTAGGTTTATTAAGGCGCAGAGTTGAGACAAAGGCCTTCCTTTTAGGACACAGTTCTGATGACACTTGGAAAGATCTCTTGCTGTCTGCATTTTCCACAGGAAGCATGACAGACAGCAATTAGAGTGTGCAGACTCCCTTTATGAGAGAGATAAATCCTTTTCTTTATTCATGCTAGGATGTGTGTCATTGCAATGAATTTGAAAAAGCAGCTCATACTGGAAGGATGTTATTGAACTCCTAGAAAGCAGCATTTCTGTTTGACTAGCCATGTTCATGTTTGTGAGAGCTGGCTGCTGATTAAAGCATGTTTAGGTACTTCACAATATGTCTCTTAAGTAACATAAATAAGGCTGCACCTGGCCAAACATTCAGTGTAGGTGCCTTTCTGAAATAATGAAGGAATCGCAAATTAACTTTCTGCAAAATCCACTTGTCAGTGTTAACTGAAATAGACCCGAAATAGACCCATTATGAATGGGACTTGTTTAGCCAACACACATCAGTGCAGTGGGACCGTTCTGTTTGGGACGCTTTAGCCCTAAATTTTTAACAATGTGGTGAGCAAGAGCTGTCTTGCACAATTTTAATGGGGCACCATCTTTAACCTCAGTCTCAAGCAGAAAAATGAGTGGGGGAAATACCCAGTTCAGCAAACTGCCTGATTGAAAACCCATAGTTAATATGGTTCAGTCATTGAGAATGGAATACAGTCCATCCCATAGCTGTCAAGTCACCCATATTTGCCGGGAAATTCCCATTATTTACCCCTCTTTCCCGCCATCATCCCGTATTTGTATTTTCCTGTAAATCTCCCGTATTCTATGATTTTTTTAAAGAATGGGCCAGGAACTACAGCCCCCATGGTGCCTTGCACAGAAGGAAAAGGCAAAACCTGTACTACATATGCACACTGATGCAAAATGGGCCAGGAACTACAGCCCCCATGGTGCCTTGCGTGGAAGGGAAAGGCAAAACCTGTACTGTGCATGCACACCGGTGCAAAATGGGCCAGGAACTACAGCCCCCATGATGCCTTGCATGGAAGAAAAAGGCAAAACCCGTACTGCGCATGCGCACCGGTGCAGCGGCTGCCCAGCACCGCTGGATTTCCCTTATTTTCAAATCCAAAACTTGACAGGGTATGGTCCACCCAGCAGAGCAGATGTTGCAGGGAAACTGCTGAATAAAGTGTATGGCAGAAAAATGGAGTGATGTTCAACATCTCTAGTCTAGAGGGTAACATTGATGGGTGGAGTAATGGCCATAATGATCCTGTCATATGTGCTTGTATAACAACAGAAGAAGTGAATGTCTTCCTTGCAAAATCAATTGATATGTCAGGAAATGCACACTCAGCAGAATACTTGCAAGACGTAGCAGCAAAACCTATAACAACATGTGAGCCAAAATTCAAATGTCCAATCGTACATGGTTTGGCCACAGGCAATGCTGCAAGTGTATCCAAGAGAAGAAGAAATTTAGAAGAGCCGGAAGGGGATACAAAGCTAATTACATGGTTGTAGTGCTCTTTAGGAAGGACTGTGGCGGCTTAGTGGTTAAGACGCTGAACTTGACAACTGTCAGGACAGCAGGTCAGCAGTTCGAGACCCAAGTGCTGCATGACAGAGTGAGCTCCTGTCTTTGACTAGCTCCTGCCAACCTAGCAGTTCGAAAGCAAGAAATTTCAAGTAGATGAACAGGTACCTCTTTGGTAGGAAGGTAAACACTGTTCCATGCACTCCGGTGTCTAGTCATGCCTGCCATACATCCACGGAAACGTCTGCAGGCGCAGACAGCTTTGGCTCTTTGGCTATAAATTATTAAGATGAGCACCAAACACTAGAGTCAGATACAACTGGCTTTCAAGCAAGGGCGATCTTTACCTTTACCTGGTGCTCTTTTTGCTGTACCTCCTAGCCAAAGACTTCAGTGTCCTCCCCAACTCCAACCCCCCAAAAAACTAACTAATGTTGTTGAAATTGCTAAATACTTTCATAACAATCACTTTTAAGGAGTAGCCCTGAAAAGAATGGGTGGAATGTTAGGTGGAACTCTGTATTGGACTATTTTGAGCTATATCTCAAGAGCTAGCCTATTCGGTTGACAAATGTTTATGTACAAAATCGAGAGTAAATTGATAGCAATGTAACAGTCCAAATCTTCAACATACTGTACTGTATATACATAATTGTATTGTTTTAGTTAAATAAAATTATTTAGATTGTTGTTATAAATGTAATTATTATTTTTCTCCTTCCAGTGAAGTACAGCAGAAAAGTTGTACAAACATGAACAATTTGCTTTTTAGATTGGAGATAGTTCACTTTGTAATATTTTCAGAATTATCTATTATGTGTTTCTAAATCAGTAAATTGTTTATATAACTAAAGCTAATCTGAAAAGTTATTTTAAAAATGAAACCTTCATCTGATTATAAATATTAAATTAACACTAGGAAGAATGAGTCTTTATGTAGAAAACCATGATTTAAATCTAGTCTTTCTAACTAGTTGTTGTGTTTCAATACTATGCATTGTGTTTTTCCATACTGTGCCTTTAACCTATACATCAATGTAACCCGCTCCAATCAGGACGCGAGCTAATGACCACCTGGTGGCAATAGCGAGCGCCCAGCTCACAGGTCATAATTCACCAAAGAACGACAGCGCGGGAAGATTCCCGCCACTACCTCACCTGGACAAGAAGGGCGTGACCAAAAATGACGTCACGCCAACGGTAGCCAATGGGCTGTCGTGAGCCACATTCAAATGTATAACCACCGTATATATTGAGCTGCTCGTCCGCCATTACCTCATGTTCCCTCTGACCACTCATGCAATAAAGATGTGTTAAGCCAATCCTTCGGCTGTTCCTTTGTCTTGGTTCTCATACACTAAATTGGCGACGAAGGTGGGATATGGCTTCCCACGAGACCAAGACACATGCCGGTTTCGATATCAACAAGCCGGAAGACTGGGAGCTCTTTGAAATGGACTTCCAGGATACGCTGGTGGTGTCCGACATTACGGATGAGGGGAAGAAGAGAGCCATCCTCACTCGGATGCTGGGAAATGCCGCCAAACGAGTTTTGGTGGACCTGGTATCACCGAAGAAAGTGAGCGAGCTGACGGCCAAACAGCTTCTAAAGGTGATGCGAGACCATTTCCAGCCCACGGTCTCGATGTTTTCGGCTCGAGACGCATTCTGGAAGAGAGTCCAAGCGCCCGGTGAGTCCATCGCCGCTTTTGCAGCGGCCCTAAGATTGGCCGCCGGCCCATGCAAGTGGGAAAACCTCGAAATCACCCTCAGGGACCGTTTGCTGTGTGGCCTGTGGGATGAAGAGGTTCAACGGAAGCTGATGAACCAGGAACCGCCGCCGACGCTACGCGAGGTCGTGAAGGCGGCCCAGGCTGCGGAGGCCACGAGGGCCGGAGTTAAGGGGTTCAGAGAGAGACCCCCGCAGCCCGACAAGGCCGCGGCCTCGGTGCAGGCAGCCAGGCGCACGCCGAAGTCTTCCACGGAGAGTAGCAATGATGAGGACGTCCGGAAGGTGCAGAAGGACGGCCGGCGCTGCGACGGCTGTGGAGCAACCCATGACCGCATCAAGTGCCCGTTCCGGAAGGCCGAGTGCCACAACTGCGGACGCCGGGGTCACATCGCCAAGGTCTGCAGATGACGGCGTAGAGACCAGAAAACCCGTCGGACCGGCCGCCGAAGACCAAGGAGGGCGCCCGGCCCGCGAGGATGCAGGACGGCGTGGGCCGCATCTCCGACGACAGCGGCGACGAAACCCCCGTGTACAGCGTGTCCTTGGGACACCCACGTTATTTTGTTGAGGTACTGGTGCAAGGGGCCCCTGTTAGGATGGAGATAGACTCGGGTTCTTCATACTCAATTATGTCCCAGCGGGAGTTCTTGGGAATTTCTCCCCACGTGCGCCCTAAGCTCAAAGCGTTGAGGTCCACGCTGCGGGACGTGCAGGGAAATAGCATTCCAGTTTTGGGGGTTGGGAATTTCAAGGTCCAATACAAGCAACACGCCACGGAACTGCCCCTGGTTGTTCTCAAAGGGGGAAGTTGCAGCCTCCTCGGGACTCAATGGTTTAAGCCCCTGGGTTTGTTCATTGGGGGGGTGCATGCCGTCGGGACTGACCCAATACAGGAGGTGTGTGACGCGCACCCCAAAGTTTTCAAGAAAGGACTTGGAAAGTTCAAGGGACCCCCAGTAGCGTTCGACCTGGACCCGGAGGTCCGCCCTATCAGACTCAAGCCGCGCAGAGTGCCTTTCGCACTAAAAGACAAGATAGAGGCGGAACTGGACAAATTGGTGGGCCAGGGGATTCTTGTTCCTGTTGATTCCGCGGAGTGGGAAACTCCGATTGTAACTGCGCTAAAGGCCAACGGGGAGGTTCGCATTTGCGCTGATTATAAGTGCACCATCAATAAGGCGATCCGCCCAAATGCGTATCCGGTGCCGGTGGTCAGCCACCTGTTGGCCAGGTTACACGGGGGAAAGTGTTTCGCCAAACTTGACCTTGCGCAAGCCTATCAGCAGCTCTCTGTAACCCCAGCTGCAGCTGCTGCACAAACGATAGTCACTCATAAGGGGGCGTTCCAGGTGACGCGCCTACAGTTCGGCGTGAACTCGGCGCCGGGTATTTTCCAGTCGCTCGTGGAACGCCTCTTAAAGGGTCTGGAGGGGGTCTTGCCATACTTTGATGACGTGTTGATAACGGGGGGAAGCGAGGAGGAGTTGGCTGAAAGGCTGGACAAAGTGCTGGCGGTGTTCGAAAAGGCGGGGTTGAGGTTGCGGAGAGACAAATGCGTTTTCTTCGCCAAAGAGGTTGAGTTCTTAGGTTTCCGAGTGACCCCCGAGGGGATCAAACCCTCCAAATCAAAGGTAGCCGCCATTCGAAATGCCCCTCGCCCCACCTCCAAGCCCGAATTGCAGTCGTTCCTAGGGCTCTTAAACTTTTACCACTCCTCCCTGCCGCGGAAGGCATCAGTAGCAGAGCCGCTGCACAAGCTACTTAAGAAAGACGAGGCGTGGAAGTGGGGCGAGAGCCAAGAGAGGGCATTCGCTGAACTGAAGCAACTCCTAACGTCTGATGCCATTCTAACCCATTTTGACCCCAAGAGACCGGTGGTTCTGATATGTGATGCGTCCCCAGTGGGGGTGGGGGCGGTGCTGTGCCACGTGCTGGAAAACGGGAGAGAAGCCCCAGTAGCATTCTACTCTAGATCCCTGTCCCAGGCAGAGCGGAATTACGCCCAAACAGACAGGGAGGCGCTCGCCATAATCGCGGGGACGAAAAAGTTCCACGATTTCCTCTATGGCTGCCCTTTCACCATTGTGACCGATCACAAGCCCCTGTTGGGCATTTTTACTACAGACAAGCCCACTCCTCAGATCCTGTCCCCTAGGATGCTACGGTGGGCCATTTTCTTAAACGCGTATCAGCACGCGCTGGTCTACCGCCCGGGTAGAGAAATAAGCCATGCAGACGCCCTGTCGAGATCTCCCCTTCCCAACGTTAGCAGCATCGTAGCCGAGGAAGAGTGAGACCGCCCAGTGCTCCTGATCGAAGTCCTAGATTCGCCCCCCATTGTGCCCGCTGATATCGCTAAGGCGACCGGCAAGGACAAAATACTTGCTCTAGTCAGCTCCTGGGTGCAGAAAGGGTGGCCTGCGTCCTCCCCGGCAGCTGAGTTCGCCCCGTTCTTCAGGAAGAGGCTAGAGTTGTCCCTAGAGAGGGGGTGCCTTCTGTGGGGCCAGCGGGTGGTGGTCCCCGATTCCCTGAGGTCTAGGGTACTCAAACTGCTGCACGTCAGCCACCCTGGGATTGTTCGCTCCAAGGCTCTGGCCAGGAGCTATTTTTGGTGGCCCCAATTAGATGCCGACATCGAGCACATGGTGGGCGCTTGCGAGAAATGCCAATGCTCCCGGCCCGAAGAGGCGCGTCTGCCGCACAGGGAATGGGACGCGGCAAAAGGGCCATGGTCGCGGGTGCACGTTGATTTTGCGGGGCCATTTAGAGGGACACTTTTTCTCCTCGTGGTGGATGTTTACTCCAAGTGGTTGGAGGTAATTCCAGTTACAAGCACCTCGTCAGCAACGACGGTGAAGCATCTTCGGAGGGTCTTTAGCACGTTCGGTATACCCGACACCCTAATTAGCGATAACGCTAGTTGTTTCACATCCACTGAGTTCAGGGCGTTCACGGAGATCAACGCCATTCGGCACATCACCTCCGCCCCTTTCCACCCGGCAACAAACGGCCAGGTGGAGCGCCTCGTGCGCACCACCAAGGACGCGCTGAGGCGCATGGGTCCCGGGGATCTCAACCTTCAAGTGTGTCAGTTCCTGCTAGGATACAGGGTGACCCCCCTAGCTTCAGGGTACTCGCCCGCAGAGCTCTTAATGCGTAGGAAGCTGACAACGATCCTGACCAGGCTAGATCCGACGAGGGTGGAGGACACGGGGAGGAACATTGGGCTAGCGGCCATGAAGAGTTTCGCAGTGGGAGCCCCGGTGCATTGCAGGAACTACGCTAGCGCGGGGCCAGCCTGGGTCCCGGGCGTCGTCGTTGGGCAGACAGGTCCCGTGTCATATTGTGTGGAGACCAGTACAGGTCTGCTCTGGCGGCGACACGCAGACCAGCTCCCGGACGGCCACCCCGCGGATGGCGCGGCAGTGACTTCAACGTTAGGGTTCTCCCCCACCCGTTCAGCCCAAGGGGGAGGAGAGGGGGACCGGTGGTCCCCACCTAGGGGGGAGGGAAAGGAGTCCGAAGCGGTCCCCGTAGATATCCTGTGGAATCCTTCTAATGTAACCCTAGGGGATAATTCTGATTTTCAGTTACAGAACCGGGGGGGTTTTCAGGAGTGGTCCCCCACCCTTCCAAGCGAGAAGCGGGGGTTTTCGTTAGTCCCCAGTGCCCCCGGTTTTTCTGCCCCTTCCCCAACAGCCGTTGAGCCGCGGCGAGTCACTAACGAGTCTCCCTCTCCCATTGCAGGACAAGGAGCCGGGACAAGCCAGCCCACAACACGCCCAAAGCGCGTTTGCAATAAACCATCTTGGATGAGAGACTTCGTCTCATCCTAGGGGGGAGGGATGTTGTGTTTCAATACTATGCATTGTGTTTTTCCATACTGTGCCTTTAACCTATACATCAATGTAACCCGCTCCAATCAGGACGCGAGCTAATGACCACCTGGTGGCAATAGCGAGCGCCCAGCTCACAGGTCATAGTTCACCAAAGAATGACAGCGCGGGAAGATTCCCGCCACTACCTCACCTGGACAAGAAGGGCGTGACCAAAAATGACGTCACGCCAACGGTAGCCAATGGGCTGTCGTGGAGCCACATTCAAATGTATAACCACCGTATATATTGAGCTGCTCGTCCGCCATTACCTCATGTTCCCTCTGACCACTCATGCAATAAAGATGTGTTAAGCCAATCCTTCGGCTGTTCCTTTGTCTTGGTTCTCATACACTAAACTAGTGATTTAAAATGTTATTTAAATGGTTTTGAGTTACATTGGATCCCCCCTTTTTAAGACAATACAGCCTTGCTTTCCATAATAGTCTTTGTATTTATATTTAAGAAAAAGTTTATGATGGTGTTGAAGTACAGTTAATAAATTTGTATCTAATGTCCCCTGCTTGGGCATGACACTCAATCTTGTGTTTGAAGATTGAGCCTTAAATTATTTTGCCTCAGTGTAATCCTTCAAAGTAACATACTGTATAATTTTTTCAAAGTGTAACATTGTTAACGGTGTCTTGAAAAATACACATATCAAAGGGAAATGGAGACAAGACCACACAAGCTGGAAATATGCTTGGAGGTTGTCATAGAAAGAGCCCAAGGAAACCAAATAAATAGTAGGACCTTAGATAACCATCAGTGTCTAAGCAAGCAGTAGCAAATGTTATTCCTGATAGTAGGTTAGCAGCGCCCTGAAAGTGGAAACTCTGCTAACTGTGAGAGAAGTCAAAGTCACAACTGGTGAGCCATTCCTGTGGTATTTCTTAGATGACAATCTGTCTAACAGAGAGAGCTAAATCCCCAAACCTCTTATCAGTTCCAAGTTCCAGACTTAGGTGAAACAATAATTGAAAGAGGATGCATCTGTTCCAGTGGTGGGCATCAGCAGGTTCGCACCAATACGCACATACTGGTAGTAAAAATGGCTGACCCTGACCACCACCACCTCCTCCAAGAAGAGTCTTCGGAGGGGGCTGGCTCCATTTCCCCCTTCATCAAAGGCTTTTCCTGGCCTCCATTTCACCCCAAAGTGCATCCCCAGCCACTCTGGAGTGGCTGGGGTGTAAGAGTGTTTCAGATGGCTCGGCCCAATAACTCCAGAGACAGTATATTATAATTAAAGTCTTTTATTCTCACTGCCCGCATGGCGGTCAGTGGCTGTATCAAGGGTCAAAGATGGAAGGGAAGGGTATGAGGTTGAGGTGGTCCTTTAATAGGGTCGGATGAGGTCAGAGGCATAAGGTTCAAAGGAATAGGGTTACAGCGACAAGGCATTGTGGTATATGTAGTTCAGGTCAGTTTGATATTACACCTGACAAAACCCCTTCTAATATCATATGGGCTGACTACATTGAGTGCATACCTGAGCTTTTTTTTATTTTCTAAGACACAAACTGCCAAACAGGTACTCGTGCTGAGCTGAGGGGAGTGGTTTGGTCAGTATGTCTGCCACTTGTTCCTTTGTCTCACAATGTGTTAGCTCTATAAAGCCTTCTCTTATCATCTGTCTCACGTTTTTGCACTTGATATCTATATGTCTAGATTTCCGATTTATAGTGTCACCTTTTGCTATCTCTATGGCCGCCTGGCTATCTTCGTGGATGGTGATGGGGAGCTTGGGCTTTTTCCAGATAAGGGAGATCAGTTCGTTTATCCAGATAAGGTCACATGCAGCGTTTGACAGGCAGACATATTCGGCCTCGGCGGTGGAAGTAGAAACCAGTTTCTGCTTCTCGGTGCGCCAGTATATTGGGCTGCCATTCAACAACACCATGTAGCCGGATGTGCTCTTTCTGGTTCCTAAGCATCCGCCCCAGTCAGCATCAGCGAAGCATGACAGGTTGATTTCTTCGTCTATTCGAGGGGTGAGCAGTAATTCTGTCTCCATGGTACCCTTCAGGTATCTCAGCAGTCTCTTGACGGCCGCCCAATGAAACGTCTTTGGGTTACTGGAATGGCGTGAGAGAAGGTTCACTGCCAGCGTAATGTCGGGCCTGGTCCAGTTGGCTATGTGTAACAGCGATCCAATGATGGATCTGTAGTGGCTGACGTCTTCGAACGGTTCCCCTTCCTCGTAGGCGTTTTTCAGGAAATCCGTTTGCATAGGCGTCCCACAGGGGTGAGCGTTTGACATGTTGCATCTGTCAAGGAGTTCAGCTATTTTCTCCTTCTGGGAGAGTCCAAAGCCATTGGGTATCCTTGAGACTTGTACCCCTAGGTATTTGTTCACTCTCCCCAAGTTTTTCAGGGAGAATTCATTTTGCAGTCCATGAGCGAACTCGTCGCATTTGGACTTACTTTTCCCAAAGTACAAAAGGTCGTCGACATAAACTAGGACCTTTTCAACTTCCTCTGGTGATTTTCTTAGAAATACACATTTGTCGGCTTCGGCCGGGAAGAAGTTCAATTGCCTCATTGCCTCGGCCAGACACTCGTACCACCTCCTGCCAGACTGTTTTAGGCCATAGAGGCTTTTGCTGAGTAGCCACGTTTCCCCTCTGTTGCGCCCAAAACCAGGTGGTGCTCTGACGTATATTTCCTTGTCAAGGTCTGCATGGAGGTATGCTGTCTGTACATCAAACTGGTACACTTGTTCTTCGAGGATGGTTGCCATTACTAAAGCGGCCTTTACGCTTTCTGGCTTCACTGTGGGGGAGTATGTGTCTTCGTAGTCATCAGGGTATCGTTGGGTGAACCCTTGGGCGACTAGTCGGGCTTTGTACATTACCCCTTCATTTTCCAACGATTTTACCTTAAACACCCACTTTGTTCCCACTGTCCTCTGTCCCTCAGGGACCTCAGCAGGGGCATACACTCCGAGGGTTTTGAGGCTCTCCATTTCCCTTTCCATTGCCGCCTGCCATTTGTCCTGTTCTTCAGGAGGCAGTTTGTCTATGTCATCAAAGCTTGCTGGTGTCTCTGGGTAGGTGTTTATGCCCAGCACATACTCCTTTAGCCCTCTGGGAGTTTGGCCTTTGGTTGACCTGGTTGACCTGCGGGGCGCCTCTGCTGGGGTTTTTGGAGGTTCAGTCTCCACAGCACTAGTGGTATTTTGATGTGACTGCCTGGTCTCGTCCCTCTCTGGTGGCGTGTCTGCTGGTCTGTTGAGCCTTGAGTTGGATGAGGATGCTTTGGTTCCTTCTTGTACCGACTCATTTGTCAGTACCTCGTTTGCGTGTATCTTACTCCAGTTTGCGTGTTCATGGAACGTGGCCGACCTGGAAATCACTATTCTCAGGTTGTGGTCTAGGAAGCGATATGCCTTCGAGCCTGGTTCGTACCCCATGAACCTTAGCTTCCTCGTTATCTTGTCCCCTTTCTTCCTTAGTTGTTTTGGTATGTGTACGTCTGCGAACACACCGAAGATGTGAAGGTGGCTCAACTTGGGCTTCTGCCTGTACATGGCTTCATAGGGCGTTTTTCCGATAACACCAGACCATAGCCTGTTCAGTGTGTAGTTGGAGTACAGCAAAGCTTCCCCCCAGTATGAGAAGCTTAGGCCTGCATCTTCAATTGCGCATCTGATCATGGTCTGGAGCACTCCGTTCCTTCGTTCGGCGACCCCATTCTGGAAAGCTGAGAATGGTGCGGTTTTGTAGTGTAGCATCCCCTTCTCGGTTATCCAGTCTTGGAACTCTTTGGACAGGAATTCCGATCCCCTGTCCGTCATCAGTTTCTTTATGTTGGTGTTGTTCTGGGTTTGCACCCTTTGGTAGAACTCTTTGAACTTGCTGAAGGTCTCGTCTTTGCTTTTGAGTGTGTATACGAAACCGTATCGGCTGTAGTCATCTACTATCGTCAAGAAGAATCTCTTCTGGCCCAAAGATCTCTCGAGTGGCCCCACCAGGTCGAGGTGGACCAATTCGAAAGGGTGGCTTGACTTCCTGGAGGATGTCTTTGGTCGTGCCTCGGTTTTTGCCTTGGAGCTTTTGCACACGGAGCACTCCAGGTAGTTCTCACAATCCTTGATCCTTAGTCCTTCTGAACATCCTAGCATCTTCTTGACAGTCGGAAAACCTATGTGTCCCAATTTTCTGTGCAACAGATGCGCACACTCATCATGTATTTGTTTCCCAATGGATACCCTCAGTGTTCTATGCTTTGCGCTGCCAACCCCTTCATTTCTTGTGGGGCTGTTGTGATCATTGTTTTTCCCTTCTGGGTCTTCATGTTCGGGTTCCCTGGGGTCGTCTGCGGTGCAGTCCTGCATCTCTTCATCGTCAGTGCCGTCGATTAGGCCTATCGTGGCCTGTACATCCTCGGCTTCCTTGGCAATGAGGTACGGTAGGCCGCCCATGAGCTCCACTCTTCCAACCTGCTTTCCCCTTCTTTCGATGGACACCTTCTTGTTCTCGAAGACTATCCTGAGGCTGGGGTCTTCTGTGAGCTTGGTGGTGGCCAGGACATTATAAGGAATTTCAGGAGAGTAAAGGACGCCTTTGACCTGACCAATTCCAGGGATGAGTACATCGCCCCTGCCTGTTACTCTTGCATGTTCCTGGTTGGCGACTTTGATTCTGAAGGAATCCTCTTCAAATGAGTTGAATATTTCCTTGTGGCATGATGTGTGGGTGGTTGCCCCGGAGTCGATCAGCCACCGCTGTAGGTGTGCATTTGAAGACCTGTCTGCCTTGTGGCTGCTGGTCCCTTCACTGTGCTTGACCACATTCACTGAGTCTGGTTTGTGTCTATCTTGCCCCTTCTGTGGCTTAAGCTCTCTCTTTGGGCTAGGTGACCTTCGTCGTCTGTCCCCCCTGTCGTTGTCGCCCTTGTGTCTGCGTGGGTATTCATCCTGTGACTCACGTCTGGGTCTCGGAGTGTCCTCATGGCGTGCTAGATCGCGCATGGGTTTGTGTTTCCTTGGTCCACATGTGTGACACTCGAAACTGGTGCTCCCCTGCTCAGGGGAACTGACTCTTTTGCGTGGCCTGTCCTCTCTGCGTGTGGTGGCCCTACTTCTCCTAAGATTATCCTCAGCTATGAGTTTCTTAGTGATGTACCCCAATGTGGCATTGTTACTTCCCAAATTATCCAGCTGAGTCAGGAAGTAGTCCCAGCTTGAATCGAGGGAGTTGTATATAATGCTAATCTGGTGCTGATCTGTCACGATCTCCCCCCTTCTTATGAGGTCGGATCTCATGCTGCTTAGTCTCATCAGGTGCTCGCTCATGGTCGAGCCCTCTTTCATTTTGTATGCATACAACTCTCTCAATAGCAAGCAGGTCGTAGTCCTTTCATTGCAATAAAACATTTCATACAATATTCCCCAAACCTCATGCACAGTTAGCCCATCAGGGATACTCCCATACATTGAAGTGTCAATAGAGCTTAAAAGCAAACAGAACACTCTGTGGTGTAGTCTGTCCACCTTTAGGGTCCATGGCTTTCTTGGTGGGTCCTGGATCAGGTGCAGTGCCCCCTCCCTCATCAGAATTACCTGGAATTGTTGTGCCCAGTCCATCAGGTTCTCCCCAGTCATGTGAAGGATTGGGAAGTTGTGAGGTAGTTGGCTGTGCTGGCCGGCATTGCTTCCTTTGCTGGATCTGGCCTGGTGCCCTGGTCTGTCCTTATATTGGCAGTGGGGGATGGGTACACATATATTTGCTATTGGATGCCCCATTTGCAGTTTTTCTGGTCGCCTGTAGAGGGATTTTGCTGGTCCTCTGTGCATGGAGCGACCTGAGTTGACCTGCAGTTCCTCTTCTTCGCCAGAGAGGGAGTTCTCCTGCTCCTCTTGCGCCTGCGTGAATCTCATTGTTTGCCGGCTGCCGAGGTGAGCGGATCTCTGTCTCAGAGGTCCTGCTGCTTCAGGTTGGAGCGTTGGTGAGAAGTCGCTTTCGTCGCTGGAGCTGCTTTCCTCATCGGAGGGCCCTGTGGAGCTGTCGCGTGGAGGCCGCCATCTTTGCTGGATTGATGGGGGTTCGGGTCGTCGTAGCTCCGCGTGGAGTTCAGCTTCCTTCTCCGGACATTCCCTGCACTTGGTTCGGGCAGACAGCGAGTCGTGGTAGGCCTCACTTTCTTTGTTCTGCCTTGCGTGTGCTTCCGGTCTTCCCGCGTGGATGCGTGCCTTGCGGGTCTCGCGCCCCTCCCGTTCGCGGTAGCGTGTTTCTGAGGGGGGGCTGCGTCCCCTTCGGTGTCTAGCTGGGAAGGATTTGCGGTGGCTTTCCTCCGGGGAGAGGTCGTGTCCCCTTCGGCCTTTGATTGCGAAGGGGGCCTCTGCCCATGTGAGGAGTTCGGCCCGGTTGTCAGCAGCGCCTCTCTTGGGGGCGTGGTGCCTGCTTGGGGGTCCCTGCTCCTCTTCTAGTCCCTGGGGGCTGAGGGTCGGCATGCCCCGCATTTCTAGGGTCTGTGTGTCCACCCTCCAGGGTCCCAGGGCCTTTTCTTTTCTTCGCGTGGTTGGGGCGCGCGGGTTATCTGTGGGTATTGTTGTTCCGGTGGGCCTTCCCGCCGGTGTGTTCGAATCTAGGGCCGCCGCTTGTAATTGGTCGGCTATCTCGGCTAGATTTGAACTCGGCGCGGTGCTTGGGGTTCCCGCCATGGAGGATCTCGGGGTAGAGCTTACCGTGCCGTTGGTGTGGGATTCATCTCCGGTGTTCATCAAGGCCAGTAGCTCTGCCGTGGGGATCATTTCTCTCCCGGCTATCGCCCTGTGGATTTTGGTTGTCAGGCTTTCGTCTTGGACGTCCCTTTCGGTGGGTGCCCCTCCGGTTTCGGCCTTCGTTTGGCCATCTGGGTCCATCTCCGTGATGGTCCGGTTCGGGTTGTCCTCTTCCATTACCGTTTGGGGTCGTGCGATTGCCTGTTCCGGAGTTTCGGGTCCAGTTGGTCTGGCTCGTGTTCTGGACCCTCCTTTGTTCAGCCGGGTCCTTCTTTTGGTCATTTGTTTTAATTTTGGAGTTGTTTGTGGGCGAACCAAACCTCTGCAACCATTTTGTAAGAGTGTTTCAGATGGCTCGGCCCAATAACTCCAGAGACAGTATATTATAATTAAAGTCTTTTATTCTCACTGCCCGCATGGCGGTCAGTGGCTGTATCAAGGGTCAAAGATGGAAGGGAAGGGTATGAGGCTGAGGTGGTCCTTTAATAGGGTCGGATGAGGTCAGAGGCATAAGGTTCAAAGGAATAGGGTTACAGCGACAAGGCATTGTGGTATATGTAGTTCAGGTCAGTTTGATATTACACCTGACATGGGGAGACACTTCGGGGAGAAACACAGCCCTGGAAAAGCCTTGGACAAAGGGGGGAATGGCTTTGGAGGGGGCTCTTCACTATAGAACTATGAAAATAGAAGCCTCTTCTATTTTCATCACTCTATAGCGAACCTCTGAAGCCATTTCCCCCTTCTCCAAGGCTTTTCCTGAGCTCTGTTTCACCCCAAAGCACATCCCCAGCCACTCCAGAGTGGCTGGGGAGGTGCTTTGGGGTGAAATGGAGTCCTGGAAAAGCCTTGGACAAAGGGGAAATGGCTTCAGAGGGTCGCTATAGAGTGATGAATTATAACGAAGAGCAGTCACATGGCCAACAGGCCATGCCCACCCAGTCACATGGCCACAACCACAGTGTGGCAGGAATTTTTTTTAATGCCCACCACTGATCTATTGCTATGTAATGTTTAGTTGTCTCACCACAATGTAACCACTATTAACAGTCCCATCCATCTTTGATTGACTTATTATTCCCAAAGTGGCTTTGCAGGAGCTGGGAGACTGAGAGTTGTTAGCAACCCTGATAAAGATTGGTCCTTGTTTTTTTTTCATATGTAACATTCAGCATCACAGTTCTTGTAAGTCTAATGAAGTTCCAGAGGTTCTGCAGAATAGCACATCACTATCATACTAAGCTGTGGTCTTGCTGGTTAAAGAATTGTCCAATTACAAGCAAGACCAATACAGGGACTAGTGCAGGGGTTCCCAATCTTTTCAAGCCGGGGGCCAGGTCACACTCTCTCAGTTAGCTTTGAGGGCCAGGCGACCATTTTGCCCTGTCTGCACGATGGAGGTGGCCATTTTGTCCCAATAGCTTCAAAGTGGTGGCCATTTTGTTTCTCGAATGCCCTTGGTGGGGTGGGGGGCACATGAAATGGCACCATAGGCTGGATCTGGCCTGTGGGCCTTAGGTTGGGAATCCCTGGACTAGTGTATCAGTATGATTACAAATCTATATTAGTATGTAAACTCAGCAAAGAACTTAGTAAGCAATTGCATCCTAATTTGAATGCCTGTATTGGATTGCTACATCCCTGCAGTTAAATTACAGTACATCTAATTAGTATGGCAGATATATATGTTTAATAACTGTGTTGTGTCTTTTGAATGTAAGTGCAAATTAGTATATAATAGTTACTTAGGAAATTGGTAGTCATACCAATTGGTAGTGGAATAGCAAAATTGTAAATTCATCTTGAACTTCAGTTAACATTCAAGAAGCATTTGTGGGCAAGGCAGGGCTCAAAAAATGTTTCAGATTCCTCAGTAGGAAAAGAGGGATTAAAATGTTTGAATGTTTAGGGTCTTAAGGGTTCAGGCACTTTAAATTGTTCTAAGCTTGTGCCAAGGTGCTTTATGTAATTGTTTCATGTTCAGTAGGAAAAATAATCTCAGGATCAGTTTCCATATGAGTATGAGATGCTTTTTGTGTACTTGAAATATTTGTTAAGTTACAAGTATACACCTGTATGTTTAGCAAGTGGAAAGCAAAGGTCGTCAGTGAGGAAGAGGAATTGCTTCACCAAATGTGAGACAGAGGAGGTCCTCATATCTGTATAATCTTTACTAATAAACGTGTATATATTCATATCGTTAAAAATATTTCTCTGATTTAAGTAGGATACAGTACAGCATTTTACAGAACAATAACATGATCCCTGGAAAATCCCAAGAAGCAAATCCACAATATATGCTTACATTGGTATGGTAGAGTAGATCTAGGAAAGGTATCTGCCACAGATTTGTTTCTGAGAGGTAGGTTGTCACCGAATAGCAGTCAGACATAGGGAGGTGCAGAAAGGGGCGATTTCTAGCAGAGAGCCATGGTTCACTAACAAAGGGATTAATGCTTCAGGGATCTGTGATTTTTGGAACTCAACACGAAGCCTTTGCTGACACCTGGACATTTTTCTCTTTGGAAACTGGCCTGTTTTTACAGAAGATTGCTGATGCTGAATGTCTTGTCACTGAGGGTTTGTTCTGTTGTCTAATAATATTCATTTGGAAAGGGGGAATTATAGCAGAGAAATAGTTTGAGTTTTAAAAGTGTTTGTCATCGTCCTTGTTTCCTCTGCATCTTGTAGAATCTCCCAACTGGCATGGTTCTGAGAGTTGTAATCCGAAAAATAACTCTGGAAGTGATACTCCCAAATTTTCTCTCAGCTGATTCTTCCCTGGACCTTCCTGTCAATCCTTCCCCAGGCCATTTTGTCCGTGCCAAACATATGTCCTGTCTCCAGTAGAGTGATGGTGGAAGTAAACTTGATGATATATTTGCCTCCAAAACCTGCAGCATCTCCCTGGCTGATCTCCTGTTGCATAATTGTGCAAATGGCATGACTTTTAGAAGCAGGTTGCCATAAGTCAAATCCCCATAAACATTATTTGTGGCATACTGAGTTGTTTAGTACCAATTTGCACTAAAAGTCATGCCATTTCTATAACTCTGCAAAAGAATTTTGGCCACTGATTTACCATTCCCCGCCTATTGATGCATAATTTTTATTAATCTATCATACTATTTCATTGCATTGTGTATCCTTCCTCTCCTTCAGCAGCCAACAATATGGAATTGGAATTGGACTATTATACAGAATTAATTATCAGGAATCTTACCCAT